>OY796656.1:57631887-58231887 GCA_963680705.1 Rhagium mordax
TTTGTGAAACGCATATTTTTATGCCATTCTAGCCCAGAGAAATTAGACAAAAAAAAAAACACCCAACTTCGGAAAAATTCCCGGAAAACTGGATTTTGGTATAAACCTTGATATTGTGGTTCTAAATAAAATGTCAAAAGTCCCCATCGATCAGAGTGCCGGTAAATATTTTGTGGGTGTCAAAGGTCACCAAAATCGGTTTTTCGTGAATATCTCGTGAACGGTTACTTTTATGGGAAAAATGTAGATTCGGAATTTTCCCACAAGAAAGCTATTATGACTTTTATTTGTAAGATTAACAGTTTTGGAAATAATTCGAATTACAGAGTTGTAACGAACAGTATGCACACCTCAACGGTATTGTATTTCTCTAAATTGTTTTCAGTAGCAAGACTCATTTTATAAATTAATATATAACTGGTGGTATATAAGTGATGACTGATGGTCGAGATGGTAGAGTACCTGCCTCTCACCCAAAAGTCCCGGGTTCGAATCCCGGTCGTGGCAATGGAAAATACTGTGAGAGGGATTTTTCCATTATACACGGATATTGGATGTGTGTCCCTTGTCTATAAATGTGTAGCCCCCTCCCGCACAAGGCTCAGCCTTCTGGGATAAAGGGGGTCGTAATTACATGTGGTGTATTTATAATTTTTATTTATTTATTTATTTATAACTACAAATCATTTCGACTCACAAAAATAAAACTTCATAGTTGTTACGTAAATAAACAAAGCCTGTCAGGTTACTACACAAATACCTACTATGATATTTTTTAAATATCAAACTTTGTAATGTTTTTATGTCTATCACTATTTGCTTATAATTACCACCTACTAACACAAAATGCGAAAAAATAGTATAAATAAATCTCGTAAGAAAAACAGTTTTACTAAACTCATATAGTTTTGAGTTACTCGCTCGTACTCAAACACTATATTCGTTTAGTAAAACTTCGCTTTTCTAAACTTGTTGTTTAATGTACTATTACCGCACCACTATCAATTAACTTTGCGCGAAAGTTTGTGAAACGCATATTTTTATGCCATTCTAGCCCAGAGAAATTAGACAAAAAAAAAACACCCAACTTCGGAAAAATTCCCGGAAAACTGGATTTTGGTATAAACCTTGATATTGTGGTTCTAAATAAAATGTCAAAAGTCCCCATCGATCAGAGTGCCGGTAAATATTTTGTGGGTGTCAAAGGTCACCAAAATCGGTTTTTCGTGAATATCTCGTGAACGGTTACTTTTATGGGAAAAATGTAGATTCGGAATTTTCCCACAAGAAAGCTATTATGACTTTTATTTGTAAGATTAACAGTTTTGGAAATAATTCGAATTACAGAGTTGTAACGAACAGTATGCACACCTCAACGGTATTGTATATATTTCATTGGACTTTGAATAAGACTTAAAATATTCCAGAATTTCCTTATGTCTGTGTTTCAGAGCAATAGAAATGAAACAAACACAGATACACAGCGTGTGTTCCACTTTTAATGGCTCATCCCCATCACAGTAACGAAATGAATTTTAGCACCGAAATATTGTTAGTTATAAAACAGGCAGGTAAAATTTAACTAATATTAATTTACTTTAAATTAAGCCTTCTGAACAGCTTTTTTTCCATTTATACATTTTTACATTATGCCGCGACGAATGCAATAATCTCGGTGTTGATCCGACCACTCCTTATGCAGGTAAGTGCACGGACTGCAGTGTGAGCCTGCAGTGCACCAACATATATTGTATAAGACGTTTGAAGTCAGCTTTGCGTTCAGAGCGCAAGATTAAGTAGGGACACGCGTCATCAGGCGACTATAAAACTAACAACAATGTTTAAAACAGCAGTTGGCAATTCGCCCGAACGAGTCTAGAAAAACTCCGTACCGAACCAGAAGGGAGCTCCGCAGTTAAAAAGAGTAAGACAATAAATAGAGGCTAAACTATTTTATTTGACCAGTAATTTAAATTCAATTATTTAATTTTCCGTGTATGTTCGAAACGTGTTAATTGTAAAACTCGCGCTATTTTCCAGCCCAACAGCAACTTGTGCTCTCGCGTGGTACGTTCTGATAACCTCCTGATTTGCGTGGTACCGGTTATTAGCAGCATTATCAGGGCGACGTTTATACCTGGCTGGCTCAATTAATAATAATAATAATAATAATAATAATAGTAATAATAATAATAATAATAATACGGGGTGCAAATTCGAACCGGCAACCTCCTCGCGGTGCACCCCGGACAGGGAGGGGTAACCCTCCTGACAAATGTCGGCCGTGGGTCCTCAGGGCTAACCATCCTGGGGACTCATTTTCCTCTGGTTCCCAATCAATATGGAGGACAGGCCCCTCACAATCGACCCCATTCGGATGGGGGTCAAAGACAGATGGGAGGGGCCATACCAGACGGTCTTAACGACGACGACTTGGCAAATGTACATGGACGCTTTAGGTGGACGGAGGGATAAGGGATGACCTGCTGACCTGCTACGAGAGCAGCGAACCTGGGCGCAGGGGATACATGGCGCGATTACACCGGTTGTGGTGCGATATGCAGTATGCACCCGGAGTATCGCGCCTTCTCTCAACAACATCTGAGAGATCAAGTATCCTTCCTGCGCAGAACAGGTTACGTAAGGGCACCTCGTCAGCGTGAGGGGCAAATACCAACTGACGAGGAACATCCTCCTGAGTACACCGATATCGCTTTAAGGACGAGGGTTAACCTTAACACCAGGGTTAACCCAAAGCCACAAGAACTGGCACGAATGGTTTCGTTGATTAGTGAGGAGCTTCCAGAAGATGCCAACATCTGGCAGATCAACAGCGCGGTGTACGCTGCCGCCAAGCAACTCGTCCCACAACAGTGCCTGGCAAGCGCAGTTAATAGGGTCGAGAAAGCTAAGCGGCGCGTACAGAAGATCGAAGCTAAAATTCGATCAGCAAGGCAACACGCTTCTCGAATCCAGAGTGTGGTGGATTATATCGTCGCAGGTAGACCATTTACACCGAAGGTCCGGCGAGTGGCAGCCGGACTGAGACGCCAACATCACACTCTAAATCGCAGAGTGCTGCAGGCCATCAAGCAGCACTGTCTACACAGGATTCGAGCGCTTATGGCTATTAGAAAACTTTGGTCAGGCGAATGCGGAGTTTGGAACAAAACAAATTGTTTCAAACAAACCCGTCTCGCCTGTTCCAAAAGCCACAGCGTGTTGTCGAAAATCCGCCAACTGTTGATAATGTAGAAGCCTTCTGGAAAGGAATCTACGAAGTCGCGAGTCCATTCGATAATGACACTCCAGCTATAGCACACTTCGAGGCTCTCTGTCGTAGAGTCTTAGAAGAGCCAGACAGAAGAAGTGTGGCAATCAGTACGGAAGAGGTTCAACAAGCACTTGTTGGAACCAAGAACTTCGCTGCCCCGGGTCCAGATGGTATAAACAACTGGTGGTGGAAGAACTTTCCTTCCACCCACCGCCATCTGGCCCGAGTTTTCAACTCATGGTTGAACGAGGGGCAGCAAATTCCGGACTGGTTTGTCGAGGGGCGAACTGTGCTAATCCCCAAAAAGGGGGATCTGTCTGACCAAAAAAATTATAGGCCGATTACCTGCCTCAACTCCTGCTACAAGTTATTTACTCGTATCTTGTATACCAGGATGTTGAGGTCTGTTGATCCGGTCTACCAACAGATAAACGAACAGCGTGGTGCCAAGAAGGGCCTGGCAGGTTGCAAGGAAAACCTGCTGATAGACCGCTGTATTACACAGGACTCTGTGCAGTACAAGCGGAATCTGTCAATTGCCTGGATTGATTATCGCAAGGCATTTGATACAACATCCCACGAGCTTTTGTTACACTTGCTCGGATGTCTTGCGGTACCAGCACCACTAGTGAGATGCATCTAACAACTGTTGCCGCTTTGGAGAACTCGCTTCACCATAACATCCGGTGCCGAGCGAGTTTCGACGGAGTTGGTGACATTTGAGAGAGGAGTGTTTCAGGGTGACTGTTTGAGTCCGCTCCTCTTCTGCATCTCACTGCTGCCGCTATCTGTTGGACCCCGCCAAACCCGCGGGTATCAGTGTGGGCCACCCAGCAACCGGAGGCATAAGGTCACCCATCTATTTTATATGGATGACCTTAAACTCTATACCTCCGGAGAGCGAGAACTTCAGAATGCTCTCAGGGTGGTCGAGGAATACACGCGGGCAATTGGAATGGAGTTTGGGATGGACAAATGCGCAGTCGTCCACCTCAAGAGAGGACGATGCGGGGAATTCCACGAAGATGCGCAGCTCGCAGACGGAAGCATCCTACGACATTTGAATGCCGAGGAGACCTACACATCCCTGGGTGTGGAACAACGCCACATCCAGGATGTGAACCAAATAAAGGATTCTCTCCGTGGCAAGTACAGACACCGACTCCGAAAGATCTGGTCATCAGAACTTTCGGGGAAGAACAAGGTGTCTGCCACTAATATGCTTGCCGTTCCGATTCTGCTCTACTCCTTTGGCATAGTCAAATGGGGAGTAGATGAGCTGCGTCAATTGGACAGGAATACCCGCAAGATGATGAATATTCATAGGAGTATTCATCCTAGATCGTCCGTTCGTCGTGTGTACCTCCCACGTCAACGGGGGGGGGCAAGGACTCTTGAGTCTGGAGGGCATGCATGGCAGAGTGGCACTGAGTATGGCATATAATGTCATCAGGAGCTCGGACCCACTCCTACAGTTAGTGAGAGATCATGAAACTGTGGGAGTTGGCTCTTTATTGTTTAGGGCAGCACAGAGGGCCGCAGATGAACTCGGTCTCGTGTTCGATTACAGGCGAGCAGGCCGGCGAGGTGACTCAGTCACTGAGCTTCCGCCTAATCGTCTGACAGCCCACATCAAAGCTGCTGAACAGAGAAATCTGCTCAGGCAGCACGTCTATAAACCCCTGCACTGTGTTTTCTATAACAACATAGAAGCACTGGGTTTATCGACAGAGCTGACCTTCGCATTTTTAAGGTCAGCGGGGCTGAAGTCGGATGTTGGATATAAATAATGTACATATGGTAAGTCAGGTGCATAAAATAATATAATATACCGGGTGCCACAGGATACTGGCTCACCCCTATATTTCCTTTATTTTTTAATTTATCCATTTGAAATTTGAGGGCATAAACTACCGTTTTAAATGTATTTCTCACATTACAAACACTACGGTACCACTTCCGGTTTATCTGGAAATTACCTCAACTTTCGATTTTCAAATAAACACCCTGTATATTTTTACATATTTGGATGCAGGGCAACATTCTGCAAACACCATGTAAGTTTCGCGAATTTTTGATGTTCAATTTTTTCAAGCATTTTCAGAAATCCGTGAAAAATGGATTTTATGCTTTTAAACGAATGAAATAAAATTGAAAATAAATAGCACAGATATGAAAAAGATATCAATGAAATCAGAAAGAAAATTATAATTTTTCAAACACTATGAGCCACATTCCCATTTGAAAAAAAAAAGTTTTCGATAAAAATGTGGAGGCTTCGCAAACAGTTGTTAGTGAAACGAAAAGAATAATTATATTTTTCCTTTGAAGTTTACCTACCGTAAACGCATTTTGGAATTCCAAAGCACTCTAGACGGATTCCTTAAGATGCTTGAAAAAATTGAACATCGGCTCAAAAATTCGCGAAACTTACATGGTGTACACAGAATGTTGCCCTGCATCCAAATATGTAAAAATATACAGGGTGCTCCATTTGAAAATCGAAAGTTGAGGTAATTTCCGGGTAAACCGGAAATGGTACCATAGTGTTTGTAAAGTGCAGAAATACATTTTAAACGGTAGTTTATGCCCCCCAAATTTCAAATGGATAAGTTAAAAAATAAAGGAAATATAGGGGTGAGCCAGTATCCTGTGGCACCCGGTATACCGGGTGGCCACGAGTCAATGTACGCCCTCAATTTCTTTGTTGTTTTTGAATTTAAAAATTTTGTTTTTGGTATACGTGAATAAGACAAAAGTGGTCTATATTTAGACTAACAGGAACGAAAATATCACTTCCGATTGAACCGAAAGTGACATCAACTCTTTTTTCTTAAATGGAATGACCATGTTTTTTTTGGAGTGTTTTATAAAACATGAAATTTTAACTGCAGCGGTTTTTTCGAATTTCAAAAATTCCAAAAAATAAGTGAGATACGAACGATTTTTAATTTTGTACGAAATGGCCGCGTCAGATGAATGCGATGTAAGAAAATTACTAAGTAGGCTATGGAAATTATTAGCAAGGTAGTAAGCTTGTCTGTAAAGAATAAACTAGTTATTTAAATTACTGATAGATACGACTATTTTTAGGTTTTTCTCAAAAAACGGAATTTAATTTTCATTTTCATTTCCGTAGGAGTCCTATGGAAAATTTTTAAATGGGACAGTACAATTTTTTGTTATTAATCGGACATAATGATTCATAAGCTTTAATTTTTTCGCCAATAATCATTTCTTAACGAAATCCTTTGTAATAATAAAAGTGTATTTAAAAGGTAAGCACAAAATAAACAAGAAATAATATTAATGAACCTTTTAAAAACACTTTTATTATTACAAAGGATTTCGTTAAGAAATGATTATTGGCGAAAAAATTAAAGCTCATGAATCATTATGTCCGAATAATAAAAATAAATAGTACGGTCCCGTTTAAAAATTTTCCATAGGACTCCTACGGAAATGAAAATGAAAATTAAATCCCGTTTTTTGAGAAAAACCTAAAAATAGTCGCATCTATCAGTAATTTAAAAAACTAGTTTATTCTTTATAGACAAGCTTACTACTACCTTGTTAATAATTTCCATAGCCTACTTAGTAATTTTCTTACATCGCATTCATCTGACGCGGCCATTTTACACAAAATAGAAAATCGTTCGTATCTCACTTATTTTTTGGAATTTTTGAAATTCGAAAAAGCCGCTGCAGTTAGAATTTCATGTTTTATAAATCACTACAAAAAAAACATGGTCATCCCATTTAAGAAAAAAAAGTTGATGTCACTTCCGGTTCAGCCGGAAGTGATATTTTCATTCCTGTTAATCTAGTGAGGGATAAGTGCATCCCTCTGGTGGTCAGTTGCTACTACCAGTCGAGACATCGACGATGTCTCTGTGACCGATAGCGGCTTGCCAAGCAAGCACCGAGAGCGGCGACCTCTAGCCCTGATGGACTAAACCGTGCATAATAAATAGGATTATAGGAAACAACTACTGGACGGGCAAAGGCCCCTACTCCCATTCAATTATATCTATAAATCCAAATTGGTAGCAAAATTTGTTATTTGTCTTTTCTCCACCAGACACAGACCGGTTTCGAACTCTTTATGTTCTCATCCCTCACTACTTACTTGTGCTGGGTCTGCCATAGACTAGTTTGGTTTGCCTTTGTTATTTGTCTTTTCAGCTACCTGTGGCACACTGATGAGAACATAAAGAGTTCGAAACCGGTCTGTGTCTGGTGGAGAAAAGACAAATAACAAATTTGGCTACCAATTTGGATTTATAGGTATAATTCAATGGGAGTAGGGGCCTTTGCCCGTCCAGTAGTTGTTTCCTATAATCCTATTTATTAAATTAAAATATAGTATATGAAAATATAAGATAAAATAATAAATGATTGACATATGTCAAGCATTAGTCACTATCATAAATACTAAAATTTTTTGAAAATGTAAAATAAAATAATAAATACAAAATAGTGTACATATGGTAAGTCAATTACAGTAATCAGTATCACATACAAAATTCCTATTATTAAGGTCTACACACAAATTCATCAATGCTATAAAATGCATTCTGAACAAGTAATTTTTTTATTTTAGTTTTATATTTTATCAAATTAATTTTTTTGTTATCTTCAGAAAGGCTGTTGTATAGGATGATGGTATTATACTGCAGTGATTCTTTAAATTTTGCTGTATTATGCCTAGGAATCGATAAGACCTCTCTAGTAGGTATGAATCCTATAGTGTGAGTTACCGTGCGTGTTAAAGTTTGGCCTTTGCTCAAAAAGTCTTTATTGGGGGACTAAAAATAAAGATAGGATGAAGGCCTGGGGATCCCTTTTGAAAAACTACCCCAAAACCACCCCCAAAGGTACATTTTTTTAGTTTTTGCCAATTTTCTCAGAAACTATTACTTTTTCGAAAAAATATCAAGAGCTCTAATTTAAAGAAATTTCCCATCGATTGGTGTATCATATGTTTATTTTTAACAAAAAATAAATCCTAAAACAACCCCAAAACTATTGTAAAAATACATTCGCTCTATAATTTCCTACTTTATTCAAAATTTTTAATTTTGAACAGGTGAAACGTTGTCAGTCCAATACATAAATACTATGTACAGTCTTAAATATGTGAGACAGCAAATAGAGCCAAAATCAGAGGGATCTAGACTCTAGAGCATGAATCAGTGGCTCTTTGGCAGAAACCCATATGCTCGCTTGATACAGAGCCCTTTTGCATTGTAGCAGTAGGGCATCCTGCGTGGGAGGTAGGGTCTCTGGGTTATTGTTCCGGTGACAAAATATCTCCTTTCTAAGCTTTTTGATTCTCCGCAGTAAATTTTAACAAAAAAGGTTTCTAGTTCACTGAACAAGGGAGAGTTTATTTCAATAGTTGTAAATGCTTATTCAATATTTCACACATTGAGGATAGTAGTGATTCTCCTACTCTTTGCATTGCAACGAATGCGGTCCTTTTTGATCTTCCTCTTATCGACGACTTGGAATCACATCCTGTTAGGGTGGTAAATAAGGGCAAAGCGCGGCTAAGTTTTGACCCCAAAGCGTGGTAAAGGTTCCCAATATTTAATTTTCTTTTGTTTCTTCCCGTTCCATAATAAAGGTATACTGAACAATCGTGACTAAGCTGTTGGAAATATTCGAAATGGTATATTAAGATAACAATTATATCGGAATCTACGCTTTTTACGAGAACTGTTTTTGAACCTGTTTTTAGAGCATGAATTACATGTGTATACATTAATCTATAATCGAGGGGTGAACCACCTGCCAAAAATTTGTACAGTGATTGCCATTTTTGGAAATACTTGGGAATATATTCCCTGATATTTTCAGTATTCCTTGTATTCTTTAAGGTATTCCCAGAAAGATGGGCATTTCCACGACATTTCCTTATAATTCCCAAGTATTTCCATGTATTCCCTAGAAATATTAAATATTCTCATGTATTATGAAGTATTCCCTGAGGTATTCCTATCAATAAATAAATCAATAAATATAAATACACCACATGTAATTACGACCCCCTTTATCCCAGAAGGTTCTAGAAGAGCCTTGTGCGGGAGGGGGCTACACATTTAAAGACCAGGGACACACATCCAATATCCGTGTATAATGGAAAAATCCCTCTCACAGTATTTTCCATTGCCACGACTGGGATTCGAACCCGGGACTTTTGGGTGAGAGGCAGGTAAGCTACCATCTCGACCATCCAGTCATATAATACCTACTACTTCGTGTCTTGTATTGTACGTGTGATTGCTATTAAGAGTCTCCAATTTCTGCAAGTTAGTTTTCGCATATATAAGACATTTGTATATATAAATACTTGAATACTTCGATGTACCTAGCGAAAAAACATGTCAGATGTTTCTTAAATTAAACAAACAATACATCAAATACCGAGTCAAATACTTTATTGATTAGGTATGTATAATATATAGGTACTTATACAGTATGTTCCCGGATCGAGTTTACAAAACTTCTTTATCTTTGATATCAAATATTTGATTCTTCATAAAAAGTTCTTCATCGATCATAAAAAGAATGTCATTGGCAGAAATAAGATTTCATGTACAATGGTCCAAGAAAATCAATAATTAAAAACGTGAAAATAATACAAAAGTATCCTGATTGTTAGTTTTATACAAAAATGTCAAAGGAAAAATGATTTTGATTGTTTTAAAACTACCAAACTCGTGATGGAAACTTCGGCGGACATTTTTTTTTTGATTTTCACCTAAAAATGATGATCCATAACATAGTGGGAACTTGGAGAATTTATACTTTTAATATTATTATTCAATTGTTAACATGAACAACTTGACATTTTGACAAAGGACACTGAAATTAAAACCTACATTATGGATCACCATTTTTAGATGAAAATTAAAAAGAAATGTCCGTAGACGATTCCATCACGGATTTGGTAGTTTAAAAACAATCAAAATCTTTTATTTCTCTGACATTTTTGTATAAAACCAAAATTCGGGGTACTTTACTCTTGTATTATTTTCACATTATTTTATTATTATCATTATTATTTTCTTAGACACTCTGTACATGAAATCTTATTTCTGTCAATGTCATTCTTATTTATGACAGAAGCGCAAAACCTTTTATGAAGGTCATTCAAATTAAGTATTACGTTTACTGCGGTGCGGACGAAAATTAAAAGCAGTGTTGATTTGTCGTAGAGCGGGCAAAATTAATTTTAAAAATAACTGAAATAACTCAAAATATCTACTTTTCTTCAAAATAAATAGATAATTAGAAGTTTAGTTTCTAATTTTATTAAATATAGGTAGTATTAGTCTAGCTCGTCACATTTTTTTATTTTTACCCTCTATTTACCTCTTTTTTTTGACTAATTATTAACCGATTATAGACAGTATATATATATCAATCGATATGAAATTTCATTCTCTTTATATTAGGGCTCTTGAAAAATTAATAGTTTCCGAGAAAATTGCTAAAAACTAAAAACATGTACCTTTGGGGGTGGTTTTGTGGTGGTTTTTCAGGAAGGATCCCCGGGCCTTCATCCTATCTTTTTTTCTAACCCCCCAATATACCCATTTCCAGTAAAGGCCAAACTTTAACACGCATGGTAACTTACAACCCATTTTTATATGGGAATTAATACCTACTACTCCGTGTCTTGTATTGTACGTGTGATTGCTATTGAGAGTCTCAAAGTTAGTTTTCGCATATATAAGACATTTGTATATATAAATACTTGGCGCTATTAAAATTTTCTTTGCAGTGTAAATGGCCCTACAGATTTCTCTATAATTTAGGTTTAGTCTAATAATTCTTTTTTGGAGCACAATGACTCTATGCAATTGGCCTGATTTCCCCATATACAAATATTGAAACACACGTGGGAGAATAACTTTATTTACAGAATCAAATGCTTTAGAGTTCTTTAAGATATGCGTGTGCTAGTTTACGTGTCATCGTTTACAAGCATTGTCTTCAGGGCGGCGCCGAATTTTGTTTCCTTAGATTACTTTCCTGTTACCTCGTCCAAAACTGCGTTTTGGTGGCCTGCTAGTTTACGTCGCATCGTTTACTACTGTCAACAGGGCGTTGCGTTTTATTAGTAATATTTCAGTAGTTCTATTAATTCGTGTCTCCACCTTGAGCAGCCAGCTAAGTTTTATCCGCTTGTTCCGTTCTTTTATTTTATATGACCAATTGAATTTGTCCTAAAAATAATCTGCGGAACGCAATTCGAACATATACAGGCTCTCTTAAAACGGCCAAAGCTATAACTCAGTGAAAATTTAATAATTTTTTTTTAAAATTGGAGAATATACAGGGTTCCCCATATTAAACTACCCATTTTATTATTCGAATAAAATCCTTTTAAGTCGAGTAAAAAAATCTTTTATTACACTAATGTACAGCTAATTGTATGGGATTTACTTCGTACTCAAGATTTGTTCAACTTTTAAAAATCATGTCTTCTAAATGCCCTCCATCAACTTGAACTTTCAATTCTGAATGCAAAATTGTTCATCACCCGGCGAAGAAAATCCCCAACTATCCCTGTAATTTCTTCTCGAATGCGGTCTTTGAAGTCCTCAATTGTTGCAGGGCGACTTGCAAAGACCTCTCCCTTCAAATACCCCCACAGAAAAAAATCGGGTGCCGTTATGTCGGGAGACCTAGGGGATTCTGCGAGAATTTTTTAACGACCGTATAATTTCTCGATTTGAAAATTTGCCTTGCCCCCCTAGATCCCGACATAACGGCACCCGAGTAATAAATCCCATACAATTAGCTGTACATAAGTGTAATAAAAGATTTTTTTACTCGGCTTAAAAGGATTTTATTCGAATAATAAAATGGGTAGTTTAATATGGGGAACCCTGTATATTGGCCCACGAAACGCTCTTTTCAGCATATAAAATATGGAGGTACTACTTCCGGTTTTACCGGAAATGGCTTCATTGTCATTTTTTTAAATAGCACCCTATAAATTTTTTTCGAAATCTCTACTAAGCGTAAATTTTCCTTTCCGATGATGTCAATATTTTCCCACCAATAACCTCCTAACAACTTAATTCTTCCAGAGCTAACGCAATTTACTATTAAATTATCAATTGTGCCATGGAAAGAGATTTTATTTTTATAACATCATAAAGCAAAACAAAATACAAAAAGCATATGCCTATAAATATTGTTCAAATTGACGATCTCCTTGCTCGATGCACACCTGACACCTTCTTCTTATTTCATTCGTCGCATTCAGTGTAATATGGTATTTGCTGACAAACATTAATAATTTTCTTCCTTAAAACTGTTTCATTTTCCGGGTGTGTTAAATACACGGTATCTTGAAGATAGCCCTATAACCAAAAGTCAAGTGAGGTAATGCCTGGTGAACGTGCGTGCCATCGAATTGGTCCAAACGTTTCCATCCAATTTCTACCAAATTTGCCGTTTAAATAATTAATATTTAGTCTGGCGTTATGAGGGGGAGCCCCGTCTTGTTGAAAGTAGATTGTATCAAGCCTTGCAAGGGGCAATGCATCAAGAAAATTTTCAATTTCGTTAGTCAGCAGTTGATAATACTTTTCTTGGTTTAACGCACCATCTATAAAAAATGGACCAATCAACATGTCTCCCAAAATACCACACCACACATTTACAGAAAATCTTCTTTGAAAGTTACGTTCAACAATAATTCGAGGATTTTCTTGACTCCAATATCGATGGATATTCCTATTAAAAATGTCACTGCTGTTGAAAGTAAATTCATCCGTCCAAATAATGCTTCTCGAAAAAAAGTGGATCTTCTTCTACCATGTTTAAAAAAGTCTGACAAAAATGTATTCTACGAACTTGGTAATTATCTTCTAATGCCTGTACGTTTTGCGGTATGTACGATTTGAATTTATGTTTTTCAAGTATTTTACCTACAGTTAATTTTGATGTGTCGATGTTGCTGGCTATTTCCCGAATCGAAATCCTTGGATTTTCTTGTACAGCAAGAAGAGTATTTAATTCCACCTCTTCATGAAATTGACGTATGCGGCTTTTTGAAGGCGCCATAAGTTCTTAAGTTCTTTTCTATTCTGGCAAAGTTTTGATGTTGTGGAATTTCTCTATTGGGAAAGCGTTCGCTATAAACTCGCACCAAATGCCAAATATTTTTATTGCAGTCAAAATACACCTGCAACATATCAGTTAAATGGCTATAATTCACTTTTTATTATTCCCACACATCAAACACTAAAAATTATAACCATACAGAAATCACACGCAACGTAGAAACTGTGAAACTAATGTTAAATGTCGATTTGTTGACATTTGTTTTTGTTATTGTTTTTCACGGCACAATTGATAATTTAATAGCAATTTGTCTTACCTCGAGAAGAATTAAATTGTTAGGGGGTTATTGGTGGGAAAATATTGACTTGTGACACATCATCGGAAGGGAAATTTTACGCTTAGTAGAGATTTCGAAAAAAATGTATAGGGTGCTATTTAAAAAAATGACAATGACGTCACTTCCGGTAAAACCGGAAGTAGTACCTCCATGTTTTATATGCTGAAAAGAGCGTTTCGTGGGCCAATATATATTCTCCAATTTAAAAAAAAATAACTAAATTTTCACCGAGTTATAGCATTGGCCGCCTGAACAATATTTGCCTGTAAATTATACTGTTTCACCGCTTTACCGTAGATTTGCTTACTCGCTCCCACCATATTATTTGCTTGCAGTTTTTCTGCTTTATAACCGTAGTTTGCCGCTTTTTAGTTTTGCCTAGCCTGCCTGCTTTAAGTTTTGCTGTAAGTATTTGTGTTTATATTTGTGCTTTATTTTTACCATAATTGTATTAAATTTATTGTATTAAATCTTGAATAAAACTTGTTCTGTATTTAATTCGAAATTCTGTGTTTTCTTTATAGGTTAATTAGACCCCTGGCTTAACCGTTTCTTCACTGCAGCTACCTTAGCCTCTATTGTCCGGCTAATAGAGTAAAGTGGTGTTTCTACATTCTAAAGCGGAAACTGGCGCCCGAGACACCGTCTTAATAAGCACCGCCGCCCCTCAGGCGTCAAAGTAACCTCCTTCAAACCTCCGACATAACGAAGGAAAGTTACAAAATGGCGCCCGAGCAGGGACCTTGAAAATTGACTGAATCCTATAAGTTTGAAATTTTAAGCATTCAGCAGGCACCGAAGGCAACCGAATTTGGACCAAGTGACACCAGGAGGCAAGTTGTCCGTTCAACATATAGTCTTGTGGGGTATCATTTTATAGTAAACCAGACCCAAGTACTCCGAACACTCGCCGACCAGCAGTTTCGCGGAAAGGTTCACAGTAGCTGAGTGATCCAGATTTTGTGTTCATGAACATGTTCAAGGTCAAGGTCATACCCCTCCACCCCCTCAAAACTACCCCCTCAAAACTACCCCTCAAAAAACTACCCCTCTAAAACTGCCTGTCAAAAACTACCCCTCAAAAACCACCCCCTCAAAAACTACCCCTCAAAAACCACTCCCTCAAAACTACCCCTAAAAATTACCCCTAAAAAACACCCCCTCAAAAACTACTCAAAAAACTACCTCTCATAAACTACTTCCTCAAAAACTACCCCCTCAAAAACCATCCCCTGAAAAACTACCCCCTCAAAAACCACCCCTCAAAAGTATTCTCTCAAAAAACACCCTCACACCTCCCTAACCCAATCCATTATGTGTCCATATCGAGTTACAACTTGTCGGGACAAGACGACATCCGGTTAATGCACGAAGATGAATGACTTTTAATAATTAGTAGGGGCGCGTAGGTCATTGAGTGGGAAAACGAGAGATTGTATCAAAAGTAACAAGAAAAGTCATGGTGCCACGTTTGAATCTCTGTGTCTCACCCTGCAACCCCCTACAAAGGGTGAAATTTTTAACTTACTCTATCTTCCTTAAACTTTTTTTTTAAAGATGCCGTTTTAATTCCATACCGGGTGACACAAGAAGTAGTTACCCCCCCCCCCATTTTTGTTGGTATTTTCATAGATGAAAATTTCAAAATTTTATGGGGAAATAAATACACAGATTCTCATATTTTGACATATATCATGTGTTATTTGTATATATATTCTCCAATTTAAAAAAAAATAACTAAATTTTCACCGAGTTATAGCATTGGCCGCCTGAACAATATTTGCCTGTAAATTATACTGTTTCACCGCTTTACCGTAGATTTGCTTACTCGCTCCCACCATATTATTTGCTTGCAGTTTTTCTGCTTTATAACCGTAGTTTGCCGCTTTTTAGTTTTGCCTAGCCTGCCTGCTTTAAGTTTTGCTGTAAGTATTTGTGTTTATATTTGTGCTTTATTTTTACCATAATTGTATTAAATTTATTGTATTAAATCTTGAATAAAACTTGTTCTGTATTTAATTCGAAATTCTGTGTTTTCTTTATAGGTTAATTAGACCCCTGGCTTAACCGTTTCTTCACTGCAGCTACCTTAGCCTCTATTGTCCGGCTAATAGAGTAAAGTGGTGTTTCTACATTCTAAAGCGGAAACTGGCGCCCGAGACACCGTCTTAATAAGCACCGCCGCCCCTCAGGCGTCAAAGTAACCTCCTTCAAACCTCCGACATAACGAAGGAAAGTTACAAAATGGCGCCCGAGCAGGGACCTTGAAAATTGACTGAATCCTATAAGTTTGAAATTTTAAGCATTCAGCAGGCACCGAAGGCAACCGAATTTGGACCAAGTGACACCAGGAGGCAAGTTGTCCGTTCAACATATAGTCTTGTGGGGTATCATTTTATAGTAAACCAGACCCAAGTACTCCGAACACTCGCCGACCAGCAGTTTCGCGGAAAGGTTCACAGTAGCTGAGTGATCCAGATTTTGTGTTCATGAACATGTTCAAGGTCAAGGTCATACCCCTCCACCCCCTCAAAACTACCCCCTCAAAACTACCCCTCAAAAAACTACCCCTCTAAAACTGCCTGTCAAAAACTACCCCTCAAAAACCACCCCCTCAAAAACTACCCCTCAAAAACCACTCCCTCAAAACTACCCCTAAAAACTACCCCTAAAAAACACCCCCTCAAAAACTACTCAAAAAACTACCTCTCATAAACTACTTCCTCAAAAACTACCCCCTCAAAAACCATCCCCTGAAAAACTACCCCCTCAAAAACCACCCCTCAAAAGTATTCTCTCAAAAAACACCCTCACACCTCCCTAACCCAATCCATTATGTGTCCATATCGAGTTACAACTTGTCGGGACAAGACGACATCCGGTTAATGCACGAAGATGAATGACTTTTAATAATTAGTAGGGGCGCGTAGGTCATTGAGTGGGAAAACGAGAGATTGTATCAAAAGTAACAAGAAAAGTCATGGTGCCACGTTTGAATCTCTGTGTCTCACCCTGCAACCCCCTACAAAGGGTGAAATTTTTAACTTACTCTATCTTCCTTAAACTTTTTTTTTAAAGATGCCGTTTTAATTCCATACCGGGTGACACAAGAAGTAGTTACCCCCCCCCCCATTTTTGTTGGTATTTTCATAGATGAAAATTTCAAAATTTTATGGGGAAATAAATACACAGATTCTCATATTTTGACATATATCATGTGTTATTTGTTATTTGTCGTATTTGATGTAGAATCCACACATCACATAAAAACATAGGTTCCTATTTAAAAAAAATGTGAAACATTCAGCTTTTGTTTTCAAATACACGAAAAAAAGAAAATGATCCTAGTAGACATTATGCATGTCAAATGTTTGCAAATAATGCTATTCAGCAAAGCAACAATAAATAATTTTTTTGTTTCCACAGCCTCCCAACTACGTTTTGTTTTTTGGCGGCGATTCAATGGCCAACTTAAATTTAGTATGAAAGTAATGTCTCGCCGCCATCTTTAACGCAAATGTCAATGTGTCATACATCATTAGAAAGGGAATTTTATGTAGATTTCAAATGTTGAAAACAAATTGGGTGTTCTCATTTAAAATAAGAAAGTTGATACCACTTCCGGTTAAATCGGAAGTGGTTTTAACACATGATTTATGTCAAAATATGAGAATCTGTGTATTTATTTCCCCATAAAATTTTGAAATTTTCATCTATGAAAATGCCAACAAAAATGGGGGGGTAACTACTTCTTGTGTCACCCGGTATATAAATCTTCATATATGTTTATAATTTAAAATTTATAACAATATTCAGAAAATAATAAAAAATTATAATAAATATAACTGAATAATACATATTAATAATAATAAAATAAATTCCTTATTTAAAATAAGTATAACACATGTGTGGTACTTAATTTGTTCAACCTGAAATAGTAGTTTATGTCATAAGGACGAAAAATCTAGTTTTTCGGGCGACTACGAAATATTGCCAGCCGAGACGCAGTCGAGGCTGGCAATTCGTAGGAGTCCGAAAAACGGGTTTTCGTCTGTGTGTCATACAATATTTTTATTCGAATGTGCTTATGGATATTAAAATGATAGGGAAAATTAAAATATTATGTTCTTAAGATTTATTTGCTACCCCACCCCGCAAATGATACAATTTTCAAGACGGCTGTGAACTAAGGCCAGATATAATAAATAACAACTGCACAACTGCTGTCATATCAGTTTGCTTGAAATTAGTATCGAATTAAATAAAATTCAGAAATCTCTTATTTTATTCAATTAAAATTGCTTGAATTGAAGTTCTATTTACAAGTGCATTACCATTTTACAGTAGAAAAAAAGGGCCAGCATTTTAAAAAGTAGGTAACTAAAAATGCTTAATCCTTTTTTATTCGAATGTCTCAAAAAATGACGTTTCTCGGTCAGAAGACAAAAACGAAAGGTAGAACTTTTCTAGCTACTTCAAGTAAACGACCTGAAAAGACTTTTCAGGCCTCGGCCTGAAAAGTGACAGACAAAAAGATTAAGCGTTTTAGTTACCTACCTATTAAAATGCTGGCCCTTTTTTTCTACTGTAAAATGGTAATGCACTTGTAAATAAAACTTTAATTCAAGCAATTTTAATTGAATAAAATAAGAGATTTCTGAATTTTATTTAATTCGATACTAATTTCAAGCAAACTGATATGACAGCAGTTGTGCAGTTGTTATTTATTAATATCTGGCCTTATAGTTCACAGCCGTCTACAAACAAACTTGAAAATTGTATCATTTGGGTAGCAAAGTAAATCTTAAGAACATAATATTTTAACAAAGGTTCTGGACCAGCTATATTATATTTATGTGGTGTTTTTGGGTTGTAGGTCCTATTTAAAGAAAACACTTATTTTTAATTTGCCGACGTTTCGGTTATGTATTTAACCATCCTCAGGGCTCTACAATTAGATATAATATGCTAGTGTATATAACAACCACCGAACAAAAATCTTATTTATTAATTAATAAAAAGAAGAAAAACAAATTTAAACATTATAAAAAATATATATCTAGCTATTATAAAATTATATGAAACACTGTTTTAATGCATCTCAAATTTTGTTATTAAATTGTTCAATATAAACGAGTTAAAATTAAATTATCAATAATTAATAATCTAAGGGTAAAAAAATATATCACTATATATTATGTATAAGTAAAATTTAAAATAAAACTGAATTAGAAAATAAAATAATATTATAAAATCTGTACTTACATCAAACTTTGGTTTTCCGCGTTTTAACTATATTATAATAAATTCCAGGATTTTCCAATAGATATATATTTGATTTTTTTAAGATTAACGGCACCTGTACCACCATATACGGTATATATGCAATTTTATACATATATATACAATATATATATATATATCGTTAAAATATTATTGCTATTCTTATAAAGATATATTTTGGTGTATCAAGCTGAACAGTGAACAGAGTGGCAATTTGTATTCCTCTGAGAAAAAAGGAACGAACGTAAAAAAAAAAAATTGTATTGTTTTTAATAATTATAGGAATTTCTACAGGGTGTATATGGATACAAATACTATCTATTGATCATTTTTATTAAGTTTTGGTTAAAAGTTAAGATCGTTTAATTTTCTTTATTAAATTAAAATAAGCAGAATTTAGGTTTTCAACATCTTTCCTTGAATTTACCGATTTGTATTTTTTAATGTTAACCATTTCTTGAAATTTTCTTTTTTCAAGATTAGGTTGCCTACTAATCATAGTGGTTTTATCAAAATCAAATTGGTGATCAAGAACCTTGCAGTGTTCAACTAACGAAGTAGTATTTAATTTAGTTTATTTTTATTTTTTGCATCTCTTATATGTTCTTTTTTTCTGATTTTTAAGTATCGGCCTGTTTGTCCAATATAATTCTTATCACAGTTTTTGCAAGGTATCTTGTATATTACATTGCAATTTACGATTGAATTGGAAAATAATAGAAGAATATCTTTTCTAGACACTGAAATAATAAGAACAACGGATAACACGCTAATAGTTGACTGGTATCACAAACCAACTTTTTCAGAGAGGTTTTTAAATTTTAATTCTCAACACTCAATTAAAAGCAAACTTAATATAATCAATAATTTAAAACATAGAGCCATAAAATTATCAAGTCCACAATTTCATAATAAAAATTTTCAACTAATTAAACAATATTTAATCAAAAATAATTACCCAATATCAATAATCAATAATATACTGTACAACAATAATAATCAGAATAACAATAGACATACGAATCAATCAATAAATTCCGAAGTTAAAAAAATTTACTACAAACTTCCATACATTAAAAATCTCTCTAAAAACCTTAAACGCATATTAACAACTAGTGAAATTAATATTGCCTTTAAAAACGAAAATACAACAAAATTTAATTTTTTTACCAAAATTAAAACTAAAACACCCTTAGATTTAGAGTCTAATGTAATATACAAGATACCTTGCAAAAACTGTGATAAGAATTATATTGGACACACAGGCCGATACTTAAAAACCAGAAAAAAAGAACATATAAGAGATGCAAAAAATAAAAATAAACTAAATACTACTTCGTTAGTTGAACACTGCAAGGTTCTTGATCACGAATTTGATTTTGATAAAACCACTATGATTAGTAGGCAACCTAATCTTGAAAAAAGAAAATTTCAAGAAATGGTTAACATTAAAAAATACAAATCGGTAAATTCAAGGAAAGATGTTGAAAACCTAAATTCTGCTTATTTTAATTTAATAAAGAAAATTAAACGATCTTAACTTTTAACCAAAACTTAATAAAAATGATCAATAGACAGTATTTTTATCCATATACACCCTGTAGAAATTCCTATAATTATTAAAAACAATACAATTTTTTTTTTTTACGTTCGTTCCTTTTTTCTCAGAGGAATAAAAATTGCCACTCTGTTCACTGTTCAGCTTGATACACCAAAATATATCTTTATAAGAATAGCAATAATATTTTAACGATATATATATATATATATATTGTATATATATGTATAAAATTGCATATATACCGTATATGGTGGTTTTGTGTTTGATGTAAGTACAGATTTTATAATATTATTTTATTTTCTAATTCAGTTTTATTTTAAATTTTACTTATACATAATATATAGTGATATATTTTTTTACCCTTAGATTATTAATTATTGATAATTTAATTTTAACTCGTTTATATTGAACAATTTAATAACAAAATTTGAGATGCATTAAAACAGTGTTTCATATAATTTTATAATCGCTAGATATATATTTTTTATAATGTTTAAATTTGTTTTTCTTCTTTTTATTAATTAATAAATAAGATTTTTGTTCGGTAGTTGTTATATACACTAGCATGTTATATCTAATTGTAGAGCCCTGAGGATGGTTAAATACATAACCGAAACGCCGGCAAATTAAAAATAAGTGTTTTCTTTAAATAGGACCTACAACCCAAAAACACCACATAAATATAATATTTTAATTTTCCCTATCATTTTAATATCCATAAGCACATTCGAATAAAAAATATTGTATGTCACACATACGAAAAACCGTTTTTCGGACTCCTACGAATTGCCAGCCGAGACTGCGTCTCGGCTGTCAATATTTCGTAGTCGCCCGAAAAACTAGATTTTTCGTCCTTATGACATAAACTACTATTGTCTGTCACTTTTCAGGCCTAGGCCTGAAAAGTCTTTTCAGGTCGTTTACTTGAAGTAGCTAGAAAAGTTCTACCTTTCGTTTTTGTTTTCTGACCGAGAAACGTCATTTTTTGATACATTCGAATAAATAGTTATTTATTTCATCCCGTCCGGAAAGTACAACAGTACAGTATTCATATGCGGCCAGAAAATGAGATATTACGGTATCAGAGCCGGTAAAGCACCGGAAACCACCGGAAACTTATTAAGAACCAATCACAAACTGTTATTATACAAGCAAAGTAAATCTTAAGAACATAATATTTTAATTTTCCCTATCATTTTAATATCCATAAGCACATTCGAATAAAAAATATTGTATGTCACACAGACGAAAAACCGTTTTTCGGACTCCTATGAATTGCCAGCCGAGACTGCGTCTCGGCTGGCAATATTTCGTAGTCGCCCGAAAAACTAGATTTTTCGTCCTTATGTCATAAACTACTATTGTCTGTCACTTTTCAGGCCTAGGCCTGAAAAGTCTTTTCAGGTCGTTTACTTGAAGTAGCTAGAAAAGTTCTACCTTTCGTTTTTGTTTTCTGACCGAGAAACGTCATTTTTTGATACATTCGAATAAATAGTTATTTATTTCATCCCGTCCGGAAAGTACAACAGTACAGTATTCATATGCGGCCGGAAAATGAGATATTACGGTATCAGAGCCGGTAAAGTACCGGAAACCACCGTAAAACTTATTAAGAACCAATCACAAACTGTTATTATACCTTTTGACAGTTGTTTGACATATAAAAATCCAACGAAAATTAAAAAATAGTGGCAAATGTCAAATGACATATGAAAATAACCAAGTGTCAAATTATACAAATATACTAATATACAAGAAATGACGGGATGAAATAAAATATCATTCGACACACGTCCGTAAGGTGTTGTTCCAGCCTCGTTTAGATATTCTTGACTCGGCTCCTGACGTCGCCTCGTCCATAATATCTACTCGACTGTAACAAGTCACCTTCCGGACTTGTGACGAAAATTACTATTACATTACTAGATGCGAAAGTTTACTTTTAGGTGCGAGGTGATTTTTGAAAGGTCGAGGCGAAGCCGAGAGCTTTCAAAAAAACACCGAGCACCTGAAAGAGCTTTCGCATCGTGTAATGTATTATATTTTTTCTACTACCGAAAGATATTATGGTATTTCATAATTTAAAACTATTTATTTCATGAAATTATAATATGACGTTTTTAATAAATTTTATAGTTTAGGACTTAGGAGGCTGTCTATGAAAATTGTTTCCATGGCAACGTAGCAATTGCTATCTGTCATCGAGGTTTATATCAAACATTTTAATTTGTGGTAGTGTCAAATTGAAATAAACAAATATGTTTGTGGCTACGAAAATGGGATATAAGAAGCTGCCAATATCGATTGTGTTTTTAAAATGGTGTGCCGACAAAAATGATGCGGAAATCGGCGAAAATGTAATGTTGGCGTACTTCCTTGAAAGATTGGAAGTTTTTTTTTACTTTTCTGTCCTGGCTGCGAAAGTTTAACTTTCGTAGATAGCAACCAGGTAACTCGAATGTTTACTTTCGTTATCACGCGTGTTGCTAGGGGTACAAAGTTCACTTATATAGACGGTAGTAGAAAAAATATATTTTAGTTAGTATAGGTTGCCCAAATAATTTTTCAAATACATTTTTATCGTCTTATTTATCATTCGAATCCGATCCTACTAGCTGATTATTTTCGCATCCTTCATCTTCTTCCTCACTGGAACACATTTCTCTACAATTAATGTTTTCTAGAAAACACTTGCATCGTCTTTCTGCACATTGCGACTTTTTGCACTTAATTGTATATTTCAGGAAGTGGACGATTCTTGACACATACCAGTAATATTCCATTTTCTGTTCCTTCCCAACCATATCTTTTTAGGCCATGCAATCATCTCTAATAAAAATGCTACCTTTAAATTGTTTACCAGAGATGGTTTTATTGTCCTCGACAAAATTTTCCAATAGATGCATTAGTTTATATTTTCAGTATGGATGGATGCATCTTTCCATCGTAGGAAAGAGAAGATCTAGGTCTGTTAGTTCATATTCATCGACAATCTCTTTTAGATCCAAATCCCTTCTAGTTCTTGATAAAACTGAAACTATAGGAATACAATTTTTCTGTAATTTTTTCCCTTTTTAGTAGTTTTAATATACATTTTTGCGTCTTTCCGTAGTTTTAAATCGTTTTTTTTTTAAGAGGAGCCCATAGTGACGTACCTTTAGATTCTATCATTTTCTAAGTCTTTCCATTTGTGTCTGTCCGATGGTTTTTATTTCCGACATATTTTAGGCTGTTTTTTCTCCACTGTATTGAAAGGGACTGGTAGTTTCGAAAACGCTAGAATTAATTTTTTAGTTGCTGAAATAATATGTGGCACAATTGGCAAAAAAATTTTCCGTATAACTGTGATGTTCTTCGTATTTAGCTCATAGTTTTACTTCTTTGGAAATCGTTCTAATTCAGGTGAGCCTACGTGTTTTAAGTTAAGCCCACGATTCCACCTGTAACTTTTAATGTGTTATTTTTCTGCTCTAAAGCTTCGTCGCTTCCCTAATAACAAAATGGTATATTTGACTTATTTACAATTCAGTTACCCTTCATGAACTCCGGCCAAATATCGGGTTGTCTTTATTATTCCAGTTCTGCCAAATAATATGTTATTATGTGTGTAATAGTTAACCCATTTATTCCTATGACATATTAAAAATATCTATTTTTTAATGGACTTTTATTGGAATTTTTAGGAACCATTTAAATATCTCAATGACATTTTTTAAATAAGTAATAGCATTTATAATTTCAATATAAAATTTATGAAAATATTAGCAATTTTCAGAGAAGAAACTTCCAATGTTTAAATATTCATTGGATGAGCTGTGTCTTACTTTGTTTATTATTCGCAAGTGATTTCGTATAGAAAATACTACAGATTAGAGAGTTTTTGAAAAAATTCAAACAATTTTTTCTTGAAAATATTGTTAAAACAGCTTTGAAAAATAACGTTGCGAAAACGCAACATTGGAACTAACCATGAGATAGTAATCGCAAATAATTCTATTGCAAACTTGTCTATGCACAATATGCACATCCGGTAATGATTATTAGTGGACAGCGGTGCACATCTGGTGATGTTCTTTAGTGGTATAGTAATTTTCTAATGTGCCGTGATACAGAAAAGGTTGAATTTTAAATTGTCAAGTGTTCATAACGAAATATTGAAGTGTTTTGAATATTTTCATCTACACAAAAATTATTCACAATGGTAAATATTTCTACTTATCTAAATTATATGTGGCCTTTTAATATTATGATTAATAATTTTAGAGTAGTAAGGTGAAATATCTCGGTGACCATTGACTCTGAAAGAACTTGAGGCTATTGATGAAGACATCATCTGTCAATTGATGAAAAAATGGTGCCCTACTTCGGTCGCCATTCGGCGAAAATGTTTTTGAAAGGAAAGCCGGTGCGTTTTGGGCTCAAAATGTGGTGCCTAACTTCTAGTGATGGATATTTATATCAATTTATACCTTATGCCGGAACAAATTGATCAAATTGGCAAAAGAGAATTTGGTCTAGGTGAAGAAGTGGTGATAAACCTTTTGAAAGAGTTGGAAAATAAGTCGGCACATAAGGTACATTTTGATAACTTTTATAATCTGCTAGTACACCTAAAATATAATGGATATTTTGCCACTGGAACGGTACGTGAAAATAGAATGCTGAAATGTCCATTAAAGACCAGTAAGTCTATTGGAAAAAAATTACGTGGTATATTAGATGCCCGTTATGATCAAATAAATTAAATAAGCGAGGTACGTTGGAACGATAACTCTGTGGTTACAGTGGCAAGCAATTGTGAATTAGCACAGCCTATTGTATTTGTAAAACGATATAATCGTAAAGATAAAAATGAAATCTGTATACAACAACCAAATATAACAAATACATGGGAGGTGTTGACTTATATGATAATGCAGTTGCGAATTATAGAATAAATATACGTGAAACAAAATGCTGGTGGCCATTGTTTATATGATTGACTGTTGTGGCAAACGCTTGGAAACTGTACATATTGGTACATAAAGAAAAACTTATTTCGCAATTGGATTTTAGGTCTGAACTTGTACGGAGCCTCATTAGTGTCAACAAATGTAACAGATAATCTATTCGCGGACGCGGTTCCTCTGCATCTCATCCACTTATGGTCGAGTTCAGATTTGTAAGACACGTAAAAAACCGGCGGCTTGTTTGATGCCCATAAAAACTTCAAACAAGCCGGCTCTTTTTATGTGCGGAATAGATATGACACAGACTTTACCGTACGTTCCGATAATGTAGGTCATATAATTGAAAGAAATAATGAAAATTGGAGAAAACATTGTAGAGAGAATGTAAAAGTGTATACTACCATAAATGATACATATGTTCCC
Source organism: Rhagium mordax (assembly GCA_963680705.1). NCBI lineage: Eukaryota > Metazoa > Arthropoda > Insecta > Coleoptera > Cerambycidae > Rhagium > Rhagium mordax. The sequence goes on from OY796656.1 coordinate 57,657,804, forward strand.
AATGTTGCGTTAACGCAACGTCAAAAATTTTTTTGAAAGAAGTTTTTTCTGTTTTTAACTTTGTAGAATGATTATAAAGGCATAAATAAATATTTTTCAACAGTAAAAACACAAGAGCTTTTTTTTATCGGATAAATTTCTCTTCGTAACGAAACAATTTTGCCAACTAGTGATTTTAAGAGAAAAACTGACATGAAAAAATCGCGAGACCGGAGGTCGAGCGATTTTGTCAAATGTCAGTTTTTCGAGCAAAATTACTGATTGGCAAAATTTTGAGATACATAGAAATTTATCCATAAAAAAAGGCTCGAGTGTCTTTTGGCAAGATAAATTAACGATAGAATATATGAACGAACAACAACAATAATTATTTTTATTTATACATTATTTGAAGGAACAGTTATTAAAAATACAGTTGTTATAAATGGTTTGATTTGATGTACTGATTTTAAAGTGACGTGCGACTACTAGATGTACACTGATTTTGAGGAGCAGGCATTTTTATCGGTGATAAATTAACTCCTATATGAAAAAGTCTATTTGACAGCTACATTTTGTCACTTTGACAGCGATAAAAAAGGTGCATCGTTTTTTATCACCGATAAAAATGCCTGCTCCTCAAAATCAGTGTACATCTAGTAGTCGCACGTCACTTTAAAATCAGTACACCAAACCAAACCATTTATAACAACTGTATTTTTAATAACTGTTCCTTCAAATAATGGTACAAATACAAATAATTATTGTTGTTGTTCGTTCACATATTCTGTCGTTAATTTATCTTGCCAAAAAACACTCGAGCTTTTTCTTTATGGATAAATTTCTTTGTAACTCAAAATTTTGCCAATCAGTAATTTTGCTCGAAAAACTGACATTTGACAAAATCGCTCGACCTCCGGTCTCGCGATTTTTTCATGTCAGTTTTTCTCTTAAAATCACTATTTGGCAAAATTGTTTCGTTACGAAGAGAAATTTATCCGATAAAAAAAAAGCTCTTGTGTTTTTACTGTTGATAAAAAACTATGCACTTTTTTATCGCTGTCAAAGTGACAAAATGTGACTGTCAAATAGACTTTTTCATATAGGAGTTAATTTATCGGTGATAAAAAACGATGCACCTTTTTTATCGCTGTCAAACTAACAAAATGTGACTGTCAAATAGACTTTTTCATATAGGAGTTAATTTATCATTAAAAAAATTCGCACTTTTATTGATATTTCTAGTGGTGGTCCTAAATGGGTTAACAAGGTCTGGAGCAAAAAAATATTTAACACATCGTTTGAGACAATAAATGCAACAAACAGTCACCAGTTAGATCGAAAGATTATGTGCATATAATTTCTCATTGTCTTAAAGGTTGGTCGATTTTTGTGTAATCTATCAAGTTTTTCTTTCAAATTTAATTCGATTATTCTCTGTAACTGGTTTGATTAGCAACTTTGGTTTGTTCATCAAAAGATTTAAAAAATGGGCAGCGAGCGGAGGACTGACTTGACTCACTTCATAGCGATATGAAGTTAAGCAACAGCTATCGCGTTCAGTACTTGGATGGGTGACTATCCGGGGAAGGACGCGGTCTCGTTTCCCCACTTCTAGCGGCTTGTATATCAGCTATATCGCAGAAGCAATACAACTGTAGGCGAGAGGTGTATTGAGGATACCATCCTTCGGAGAGGATGTAAAGCAGTCGGTCCCTTGTCTATTAAATGTTAGGCAAGTAAAAAATCCCTACTCTTAGTAAGATAAGAGGTTCGGCAAAATTTCCAGGTTGGGGGTTGCTTGTCTCCTGGCGTCGGTGATAGGCCCTGGTAGCGGAAATAGGCCGACGTTAAATAAGTGAATAAAAAAAAAAAATTTAAGAAATGTAATTACTCGTAGTACTCTTTCAGACTTAAAAATTCAGGGAGCTAGACTTAATAAGACATACAATTCAAATGCGGAACTAATTGTCGATTTGAAAAATTATTTTATAACAAAAAAATCGGTGTCCTATTTGTCAACGCAGTTAAATAATGCTAAGCAAGGGGGAAAATCTATTGACCTATTTGGCAAATCAATAGAGGAATTATTGACGGATCTTACAATTACTCAGAGTGAGGGTAACGAAAATGCATTGAAAATTTTAGGAGATGTAAATGAAAAAATTGCTATTAATTCGTTTGCAAATGGGTTGCGAAATAATGATTTAAGAACCATAATTAAATCGCGCAATTATTCCAAATTAGCTGACGCAATACAAGGAGCAAAATATGAAGAAATGCCGAGTAATATTAACGGTCAGGTTTTTCATACTCGCGGAAATGTAAGTTTTAGACGTGGTTCCACAAATAACAGATTTGTAAGAGGTAATAATAACTTTTCGAGAAACCAAACTAGAGGTATTAGTTACAATTCAAATTATAATAGTGGTCGTAATAGTAGAGGTAATTTTAATAACAATCGCCCTAAAGGTAACAATTTTTATTATGGAAACAATACTACCCAAAGATTATATTACACGACAAACTCAAATGGACAATCTAATAATGTAACTATACTCTGTCTGTCCAAAAGATAGAAATACACTCCGCCCCAAAAATGTCCGCTAAATTTGAATGGAATTTCTCTATTGGTCGTATTTATAGAACCCAAATTACAATGCAACTTCTAGATTTGACTGAAAGGCCGCCTCTACAAGAACTTGCGTCACATATTAAACTTTTACGTATTTTGCAACAGACCAATCAGCAATCAGCTTATGTTATGGATTGTCGCGAAACGCATTAAACGTACGAAAAACGCGAATAAATGGGGAGCCGGCCCGCACTGTCAACTGTCATGCACAGGTTATGAAAAATCGAAATAAGATGGCTGAAGGGGGTGCAATTTCTCCACCGAGAAAGCGAAAAGCAAGACATTTTTCAGTGGAGAATAAGGAAAACGTGCTGAATATCTTCAAGGGCTACGATAGGGAGAATCCGGAGAAGCCAAAAATGGAATACGTGAAGTTCACTGCAACGGCAGCAGGTGTGAGTGTTGCAAGTGTTTACAATATTCTTCATGAATACAAAGAAACACACCAACTCCAATCACCAAAAGTGTACCACCGAAAGAATCATACAATAGATATTAATAAATAAATATGTACATACAGTGGTGGAAACCGAAAAGTAAACGACTCAGATTTGGCTATTTTTGAGTAGTGTACCTACATTGTGGTCATTGGAGTTTATCCAGTAGAGTAACCTATGTGAAACTGTTACAATAAATCACAAACTAAACTTTTTTGCCTGAAATAACCACATACGTTCTCTTAAGTATGTGGAAAATACTCGCAAAAGGACCTAACCTAAAAACGAATACAAACGTAAACAAACCAGCAATCGGCACTCGGCAGCTGGGTCGTTACGTCTAGACGGCAGGAAATAAACAAAGTATCGTGAGTTTGCGCAGTGCGGACTTAATAAAGAAACGTCGCGGGAATAAGTATTATTTTTAAAAGTCCAAAATTGCAAATGTATAATAGAAACTTTAATGGGAATAAACATTATAAAAATATAACATCGCTTCAGTATACAATGTAACACGTATAATAAACAAATTTTGTTGAAGCTATCACAGCTTTCATTAATTCCATCGTGTAAAACTGACTATTCCGTGGACCGTTCTGCGCTGCCATAAAATTAATGGGGCGGAGTCGAGCTCTATGTTTTGAACAGATCGAGTATAGTGATCGAAATTGTTCAGGTATCCCGTCGGAGCCATTTTTTCGAGGCCCAACGAGGAATTACTAATTTTAAAGTTTTAACATTAAATGGGATGAACCTTGTAGAATTTTTCTATGGAGGTAAAAAATTAAAATTTTTATTAGATACGGGAGCAACAGTTAGCATTATTTTTAGCAAATATGTAGGTAAACATGAAATAATTGACTCATCAAAGAAAATTAGTTTAAATGGTATTTCTGGGTCAACAGTATCAAAAGGTTCAGTTTCTGTTTCATTGCAAGTAAACAATACACAGCTCTGTCATCGGTTTTTAATATTACATGACCTTGACCATAACATGCATGGTATATTAGGTTCAGATTTCTTTAATAAATATTCAGCTATAATAGATTATGAACGATTTTTATTTTCTTTTTGGGTTAATAATAAAAAAATTGTCGTTCCTGTTCACTCGGCACATGCATTGCATACCTCAAATCCGGCAAGATGTGAAGTAATAAAATATGTTAGCGTTGATATGGCTGTGGATTGTGTTGTTTTACCGAGTGAACTATGTGAAGGAGTTTTCGTAGCTGGAACTTTAGCTATACCTAATCGAAATATGATACCCATTAAAATACTAAATATTAGAGATCAAAAAGTTATTCTTAAAAATTTTAGCCCAAACGTAGAAAAATTAGAAGATTATAATTTAGGTGAATTTGAAAGTAATAGGAATTTTTCAGTTGATAGAGCAAGCGAATTATTAAATATTATTAAGAAAGACCATCTGAATAGTGAAGAAAAAAGCACTTTAGAAAAAAATTGTGTTAAATATTCTGACGTATTTCAATTAGGAAATGATCCATTAACAACAACTAATATTTATAAAGAAAATATACGATTAAATAAATCTGCTAAACCTGCTTACATAAAGCCTTACCGGATTCCTCATGCGCAAAAGGCTGAAATTCATAAACAAATTGATAATATGTTAAAAGAGGGAATAATTGAAGAAACAGGGTCAAAATGGTCAGCGCCTTTGCTGATTGTTCCAAAAAAGGTTGATCAGAATAGAAATAAAAAATGGAGGGTTGTTATAGATTATAGGCAACTGAATAAACAAATACAAGATGACAAGTTCCCATTGCCCTGCATCACAGAAATCTTAGACTCATTACAGGGGGCTATGTAATTTTCTCATCTTGATTTGTCTCAAGGCTATTATCAGGTCGAACTCGGTCATTCCAGTAGACAATATACACGAATGAACGAGATCTCGAGAGATTGTGTACAGAAATAAAACGGATCATAATTGGAAAACTTTGTTTGGTTTTTTCTTCTCTCTTCAATTAAAAATTTTTCTGTACTATAATGGATTTTCGTCAAGAAATAAAAATGTTAAGAATAGATGAGACTTAATAATTAAAACTTAATTTAGAACAATTTACTATTTCGCCACTCCACAGAGTGCCTTAAACTTATGGTAAAAAACATCTTTCTGTTTAACCCTGTATATTATAAACGTACGTATATTTTTTTGTAAATTTTTAAAATGTGAGCCATTCTCCATTAATTTGTCTACAATATTCTTCAAAATTCGTTTAAATCCAACATCAAATAAAAAAGTTATTTGCGATTGAAATTCGTCGAAAATTTGCGTGGATCGATTATTTTGCCTGTGAGTGTAATTTATTAAATCACAATAGAAACCTAGTCAAAATTTTTCAAAGGCTGAGGGAGGTAAATTTGAAATTAAATCCAAATAAATGTGAATTTTTAAAAAAAGAAATTCTATATATAGGTCATACAATTTCATCTGAAGGGGTGTCACCTGATCCTTCGAAGATTGAAGTAATTAAAAAAGTTCCAATTCCGAAAGATTCTAATGAGGTGAAAGGATTTGTTGCCTTTGCTAATTATTATAGAAAATATATTCAAAATTTCGCAAACATTGCTGCACCTCTTAATTATTTAACAAGAAAAAACATTCCATTTGTTTGGACCAAGGAATGTCAAAAATCTTTTGAAAATCTTAAACAGGCCTTAATTACCTCCCCAGTATTACAATATCCAAATTTTTCACCAGATAATTGTTTTCAAGTGAAAACAGATGCATCGGGATACGCACTGGGAGCTGTATTGGCAAATGGGGATGACAGACCTGTTGCATTTGCTAGCCGATCTCTTAATAAAGCCGAGAGAAATTACAGTGTGAGCGAAAAGGAATTAGCAAGTATCGTGTTTGCAGTAAAGCATTTTAGGCCTTATTTATTTGGTAGAAATTTTGTAATATTAACTGACCATAGACCATTAATTTATTTGTTTGGAATGACTAACCCTTCAAGTAGATCAACGAAATTTAGGTTAGCTCTCGAAGAATACGACTTTGAGGTTAAGTATGTCAAAGGCAAAAATAACGTTGTGGCTGATGCTTTGTCACGAGTCGTTATATCTTCTGACGAATTAAAAAGTAACAAAAGTATATGTAATACAGTGTATATTACAACACGAGCACAAGCTAGAAATTCTGGAAATAATATTCAAGGTGGTTTTGATGCACCCAGTTCCGATGAAAGGATTGATCACCCTGGCATCGTGGAAGTATTAAAGATGCCTAAAGATTCTTTCCAGTTATGTCCAATTTCATGTTCTGAATTCGAAAAAATAATGAAAAGTAAACAATATGATTGCAAATTAGGAAACTGATTATATATTAAAAATTCGTGAATAATTTATTTAAAACAGGATCCTCGATCGGCATTAGACCTAGGTACTATGTTGAGAGACCTGAAAAATATTTATGATACATATCAAATTCCGGAATTAATAATTATAAAGAATAGAAAGTGCGCACAAATACTTGAAAATATTTTAAAGTTTCCAAATAAAATAAAAGATATTGGTATAAATATATCTATATTAAAAGATGTTCAAAATATCGTAGATTATGAAACGAGACAAATTATAATGAATGATTATCATATACTAGGTACTGGTGGACACGCAGGCATAAATCGTATGTATAACAATATAAAAAAGCTTTATTTGTGGGGAGGTTTGCGTAAAGATGTAGAGAAGTTTGTAAAGAAATGTGACGATTGCCAACGTTATAAACATTCAAATCCAAACAAAGAACCTATGACAGTTACTAGTACCGCTTCCTCAGGGTTTCAAAAAATTTATATAGATTTAGTAGGACCTTTGGAGGCAGATTCGGAAGAAAACCAATATATTCTAACCTTGCAATTCGAACTTACTAAATTTGTAGAGGCTTACCCATTAAAAAATAAAGAGGCTTATACAGTAGCAAAGTCTTTCGTAGATAATTTTATTTTGCGCTACGGTTTACCGAATGCAATTGTATCAGATCAAGGTACGGAATTTATGGCTTCTATTTTTAAAGAAGTATGTGAACTTTTAGGCATTACCAAGCTAAATTCTACGGCGGGCAAACAGTGAGGTTGCCTTCTAATCTGAGTGAAGGTACACATCCTCTATATAATTTTAATGATTATCCTTTAGAATTAAAATACTGCTTACAGAAAGCTTGCAGTGATGCAAAAAATAATTTAGTTGCTTCAAAACTGAAACGAAAATCGACTCATGACCAGTACCAGAAAATTGTACATTATAAAGTAGGAGATAAGGTTTTGTTGAAAAATATTATCTCAAGCAAATTAGAACCCATTTATAAAGGACCTTATTGTGTGGTTGAGGATAAACCTCCAAACGTAATGATAAAAATGGGTGATAAATTACTTGAGGTATACAAAAATAGGACTAGAAACAAAAAAAAAAAATACATGCCATTGAGCTCAACATATATTTTTTTTTATCTTCTCCGAGGGAGATGTAATGGTGTAAAATAGCCTACAGTATATTTAATTAATTGATAATTATTGTTTTATTAGTACACGTGTGTGCCGGGGTCGTTATTTATTTTAATTTTAAGTTATGTAGGTTAAGTAAGCTGCTGCCTTAGCTATTTTTGGAATACCACTAAGGTGGCAATTATTTAGAATGTGTATTGTAAATTAGACAGTGTGTGAATAAAGATATAATTTTAAAAACACAAGTCGTTTAACTAAAATCTCATAATATAATAAGAGTAATCACATAACTAAAAATTCCTAAAATTTTTGATAAAACTGTACATTTACAGCTAACAACAACTTTGTGAGAAAGTGGTACGGTGAAGACGTACGGCTGGACGCCTCCGTAAGTTTGTCAAAAAATAGTGGTAAAAACCCTGCCGAATATGACTAAATTTATCTGACGTGTAGTTTAAGAGTTCCCGCGGTGTTGTGTACAGGTAAACATTTGATTAAAATGACTATGGGGTGGTTTTAATAGTGATTTTGTATGTAAACGGTGATTATATGCCTAATAACTAGACTTGAAAACTGCATGAACAAGTGGTAAACACGTGTTCAACAGAAGAAGGCCCTGTAGGGTTTACAACTTGTACCTTCACATCTGGCGAAGTGATAAAGCCTATCAAAATGAACGTGGGTACCAGTAGCGGCGTGAGTACAAGAAGCAAACGGGGTGAAACTTCGGGTGGATGTGAATGCTCCAGTATGCTAACTGTAGTAAATGATATAAAGGAAAAGATGGAAACATATATGACAATTATTTCTCAGCGGAATATGAAAATCGAAGAGTTAACGAGTGAAATATGAGGATTAAAAGAAATATTTGATGAAAAACAAAACCCGATAGTTTGGCCGGAATTATCAACACCAAAAATGGCGCCGAGAAAAGAAGAACAGATTCTTTTAGTCAAACCCAAGATTGATCAGGAAACGAATAAAGTAAAAACGGATTTAAAAAATTTCATTGATCCAGCTGATTTACAAGTTGTTGTGAAAATAGGAAAATCAGTACGCAAAGGAGGAGTTATTGTGAAGTGCGCAGATAAGCAGGCTCTTAATACAGTAAAGGATGACATTGTGGTAAAGATAGGAAGAGACTATGAGGTGAAAGAACCAAGAAAAAAGAACCCTCAAGTAATAGTAGTTGGAATTGCAGAAGATGAATTAAATACGGAAAGTGAAAATTTGTTGATGAAAATAATTAAACAGAATAAGATACCTCAAGAAGAAAATAATAAGTGTGAACTGGTATATACAACAAAAGTCAGAAATGGAAGTTTTAGCGTTATAACTGAAACAGATCCTAATACATTCAGATTTTTAATATCAGAAGAAGAAAATGAGGTTCACGTAGGATGGAGAAATTGCAAAATATATGAGCATATGAGAATTATAAGGTGTTTCAAGTGTGTAGGTTATAACCATTTCTCAAGAGACTGCAAAGAAAAAATTAGCTGCGTTATACAGGGTGATTCTAAAATGTATGGCCAAATTGATACAGCGTCATCAGGAGACCAAAATAGGTTGATTCAACCCAATTTACCTATATACAAAAATGCACCCCTAAGAAGTTACAGCCCTTTAAATTTCAAATAAAAAAAATTTAATTATTGATTATTCCCAAATGGCTGTAGATATCTTTTTCTAATTCAGTGTACATTCATTACCAATAAACGCCAATGTTTTGAGATTAACAGCAATAAAATACATTAAAGGGATGGGGTAATTTAGGGGGCAGTCACCCTTTATGTCACACTCTTATTTTTCTGTGCGTTAACGTATAGTCGATTTTCCAGTATCATTTGATAGATAATTTAATTTGGAAACTTTTTTCTATCTTTTATTTTTTTGATAATATCAATAGTTTGCAAATTAAACAAGAAAAATGAAGAAGATGCATCGAACTATTTTTAACGTCAGTAGCAAATATGTAATATTATTATTTAATGTACAAGTAGGCTGGTTAACAATTAATTAAATTAATAGTTAATTAATAATTAAATAATAATAATTAAATAATAATAATTAAATAATAATAATTAATAATTAAAGTTTTTTTTATTTGAAATTTAAAGGGCTGTAACTTCTTAGGGGTGCATTTTTGTATATAGGTAAATTGGGTTGAATCAACCTATTTTGGTCTCCTGATAACGCTGTATCAATTTGGCCATACATTTTAGAATCATCCTGTATGTTCAGGTGAGCACGCAAGTAATAGACTAGAACTAATTCTCTAAAAAGCCTTCGGAAATCACTGTTAGAAGCAAATCGTATTACTTTTTGCCAACCTACGTTGTTGGGGTAATTCGACCCTGCTGATTCTGAAAATTCCGGTTGTCATCTCGAAATAAGGGTTGAACTACCCCAAAACCACCCCTAAAGGTACATTTTTTCAGTTTATTGAGAGTATCTCCGTAAGTAGTGACTTGAGAGAAAAAAGTCAAGAGAGCTAAAATGTAGCTTATAAAATTTTCTTTAGGATGATGTATATAAAGCGATAACCCCACTGGCCCATTGGCGTGCAATGGGGGTTTAAAATGAGATAATTTATAAAAAATCAGCGAAATAGTTAATTATAATTAATCAGAAGGTTTATTACTTCACATTATGTGCGAAATATATTCAGATTATCAACACCTGTAATATTACGAATGGCATGGGTGTAGAAAAGGGGTACTCGTCTCGGCTTGATTTTCAGGAAAGACTTCTGAAACTCCTAGAAGTAAATCATATCAGTTTTTGACAGTCTATGGTTTAGGGGTAACTGTTTAAAATTGTTATGTATATAAAGTTATAATTCCACTAAGTCATTGGCGTGTAAGGTGGGTTTAAAATGAGGTCCTAGCACGGTGGCACAGTTGGTTAAAGCGCGTGTGGCAACCGCACAACCGGGTTCGAATCCTAGCTTCGGCACTGGCAATGCCGAATGGGTTGGTTGTGTTTCTGAGTTTTTCTAAATATAACCCCCTCCCGAACAGCTCTGACTTTGAATTTGGAGGTTGTCTAATTTATGATGTGTTATTTATTTATTATTTTAAAAACTCAACAAAATAGTTAACTATAGTAGAGGAGCTCTTACGCAAAAGTCAACAAGTGCAGCAAATCGGGTCGGGTTGGGCTAATTTTCTAGCTGTTTGGAAAAATAAGGCAGACCTTGCACTTCTTCCTTGTGAGCTTATAGCTCACAATTTTTACCAATTTGGGGTTATCACTGCAGGAGGTTTTGAAAGTGAAAGAAAAGTAGCATCTAATAACCAGTCTATGTTATTTACTTAACTAGAAGCTTCTCATGTAGAAGCTGATACCCGTCTGACTCTCCACGCTGTAAACAGTTCAGCTGAAAAATCATTTGTTATGTGCAGGGATACTGATGTTCTGCTTTAATTAATTTATCATTTTGAGAAGATTAATTACGATGAGTTACGTATGATAGCTGGTACATCACATTCGAAGAAGTACATTCTAAATCATAGCATTTGTCAAAAACTTGCAGTACTTCTGAAATCCAATTTGCTGGCATTTCATGCGCTTACCGGATGTGATGTAACATCATTCTTTGCATGCGTGACAAAAAACCGAGCTTGGAACATCTACATCAGACATACAGAACTGCTCAGTGACTTAGATAAAATTCCGCTGACATCAGCGATAGATTCAGCTGAAATGTTTGTACTGAAACTGTATAACATTGATGCTGAATCAGCGGACGCAGCAAGATGTACTCTATTTGAAAAGCTGAAGCAACCTGAGCAAATGCCACCTACATCTGATGCTTTACATCTTCACATAAGAAGAGCACGTTATCAAGTGTTTATTTGGGAAAGTGCCCACTTTCCCGAAGTATCCATATCTCTGACGGATAATGCGGTTGGAGACTCGATATTGGTATCGTATTTATTTGTACATTTTAACGTTATTTTTAAGGGTTAAAGCCAGTTCTCACCACCTTCCCACCGGTAACGAGCGCTCGTATAGAAATAGTCACGTGCTCATGCAAAACTAGTCTCTGCTCGAACAGATTATGCAAATGTCGCAAATCTGGTTTGAAACCAGCATGTGCTCATGTTCGCCTGGTTGCTTGAATGTAGAGCTAAATCAGCTACACGAATATCCGGATGCAGATGAAACTGATGATTCTGATGATTCTCAATCCAATTATTTACAATTTTTTTTTTAACATTTCACATTTAAAAACTTTTTTTCTTTTTTCAATTTACAGTACTTTTTTATCGCCATCTTGAACTCTTAACCGAAATTTTTGAAATCGGTTAGGTCGAATTACCCTTAAACCATAGGTTGTCAAAGACTGATATGATTTGCTTCTAGGGGTATTTAAGAAGGGTTTACTGAAAATCAATAAGAGCGACTACCTCTTTTCTACGCCCATGATATTAGCAACATTACAGGTAATGAAAATCTGAATATATTTATATTTCGCACGTAATGTGAAATAATAACCTTCTGAACAACTATGGATAACTGTTTCGCTGATTTTTTTATAAATTATCTCATTTTAGACCCTCATTGCACGCCAATGGGCTAGTGAGATTATCACTTTATATACATAATTTTAAAGAATTACCCCTAAACCATAGGTTGTCAAAAACTGATATGATTTGCTTCTAGGAGTCATTTCGGAAGTCTTCCTTGAAAATCAAGCCGAGACGAGTACCCCTTTTCTACGCCCATGACATTCGTAACATTACAGGTGATGAAAATCTGAATATATTTCGCAAGTAACGTGAAGTAATAACCTTCTGAACAACTATGGTTAACTATTTCGCTAATTTTTTTAAATTATCTCATTTTAGACCCCCATTGTACGCCAATGGGCTAGTGGGGTTATCACTTTATATACACCATCTTAAAGTAAATTTTATAAGCTACATTTCAGCCGTCTTGACGTTTTTCTCTCAATTCACTTCTTACGGAGATATTCTCGATAAATTGAAAAAATGTACCTTTAGGGGTGGTTTAGGGGTAGTTCAACCCTTATTTCGAGATGACAACCGGAATTTTCGGAATCAGCGGGGTCGTATTACTTTATAAACTTAGGTTGGCAAAAAGTAATATGATTTGCTTCTAAAGATTCGAATTTGAAAAAATAAACCTAGTCTATAATGAATGCCACCGACTTTTAAAAAATGTATAAACTGCATAAGAGCAAACGAAAGGTTTAATCTTAATTTAGACACAAACCATGTTGCTACTGATCGGTAATGTAATTGTTACTTAAAAATTGTAGAGTCTGTAAAAAAGAAAACTGATTATTTAAAATAGCAAACAATGAATAGCAACCAATTACTATTATCATGTATAAACGCACAGAGTTACTATAAACACAAATAAGAAATATTTGAATTTACCTATAAATATCACCCATCCCTGTTATGTGTCACAGAAACTTGTATAACGCAGGACTTTTTAGATTGTGAAATAGCTTTAGATGGGTAGGTACCAAGTGGTTCGCTGTGATTCAACAAGCCGCTTTACCGGAGGAGTTCAAATACATGTGAAAAACGGTTTTAAATTTAGAAATTTTAAAACATTTAGCCAACCAATGAATTTTTGGTTGACGTCCTTGAATGTTACAATAGACAAAATAACTTACTGGATAGTAGTAGTTTATCGTTCACCTAGTGGAAATGCTTATGACTTTATTAACGCTTTTTTTAACTGGTTTGAAGTATATTTCGCGCAAAATTGTAATTATAGTATACTAGTTGGAGATTTCAATATCACTGGAATGAAAATAATGCTGTAAAGAGAAATTTAAGTAATAATTTCGAAAATATTGGTTTTAGACAATTTGTAAATGATTATACTCGGGTGACAAATATTAGTATGACTACAATAAAATTGACCTAGTATTCGGAAATAATGCAAATATAAATGTCAATGTGGACCATAATTATATAATATCAGATCATTCTATAGTACATGTTTACACTGAACAATGTATTAATGGTTTTCAGATCAAGAAGACAAGGGGAAAGTTAGATTTTACTAAAATAACAAATTTATTAATTGAGAAAGACTGGAAATATAGTAGTACGGATATAAATAACGTAACTGATACTTTTATTGAAAATTTAACAATAACATTAGATGCGATTTCACCCGTAAAAGAAATTAAAATTAAATTGAGTAATAGGTGGATGATTGATGAGTGTAGGGAAGCTATTAAAAATAAAAATAATGCGTATAAAAAATATAAATGGATGAAACGAAATGAAGATTGGGTCATATATAAAAAACGTAGAAATTTAGTAACAAAAATCATCGAAAATTCAAAGATACAATTCTATAACGATGTAAGAGACAAAAATAAAAATAATTCGAAATTAATGTGGTCTAACCTGAAAGACGTAATGGGGTGTAAAAAGAAAAAAAATTGTGGCGTATTTTGTGATGATATATATTACTATAAAGCTTGCGATATTGAAAAAACTTTAAATAATTATTATGTCGATAGTATTGAAGTAATTATATCCGACGTTAATAATACCAATGATCCAACCCATTTATTAGATACAATACCACAATACTCATGTTCTTTTTCAATGTTTAAATTAATATCAATACAGGAACTAAGGGATATTATATATAGTCAAATTAAAAGCGGAAGCACAGATGAGATTGATTTAAATTTACTTAGGGAACTATTTCATTTATAGGGTACCCCCTAAGGAATTGAATAAATCTTAGTTTAGAAAAAGGTATTGTACCTGATAAATTTAAAACATCAGTTATTATTTCCGTACCCAAGATACCTAATACAAGAAATGCGTCCTATTAATGTATTACCTTTTTGTGAAAAATTGTTAGAGCTTTCGGTATACAATCAAATATTGGAATATGTGAAATGTTACAATCTGCTATGTAGATATCAGTCGGGATTCAGAGATAAACACTCTTGTGAAACTACCTTACAATATGTCATTTCAGATTGGAGAGAGGATATTAATGCTGGACTTGGTATATGTGCAGTTTTTATAGACTTAAAGAGAGCATTTGAAACAATTGATCATCATCTAAAATTAAGTAGGTACGGTTTTACCGGTACAGTACTAATGTGGTTGGAAAGTTATTTAGCTAAAAAACAAGATTTGAGGATCAATTTTCTGAGAGCAGATATAATAATACTGGAGTCCCGCAAGGGAGTGTCCTGGGTCCTTTATTGTTCATTCTTTATATTAATGATTTAGGTAAAGCTTTAAGTAATTGTAAAATACACCTCTTTGCAGATGACACACTAATTTACTTTAGTCACAAAAACTATGAAGCATTGGTTACAACTGTAAATGAAGACTTTCTGATAAATTTAATACAAATAGGCTCAAAATAAACGAAACGAAATCAAAATGTATGTTTATTGGGTCAAACTGGGCATATAAAAATTTTTGCAATTTAAATTTAAAAGTCAGATTAGGAAGAAAAGAGCTAGATTTCGATAATGAAATTAAATATTTGGGTTTATTAAAAGACAGGAATCTAAAATTTACACAACATGTGAATTATATCTCTAAAAAGATTGGTAAAAAAATTGGGTATTTTTATAGAGTTAGTAGACATCTCTCCATTAATACCAAAATAACATTATTTAACAGCATTATCTTACCACATTTTAATTATTGCTCGTCAGTTATATACGTATCACAAGTAAACTGTTATAGTCCGTGCGGTCCATAAAAAAACGTAGCAAATTGGGTTAGAAGCATGCAACTTTGCATAGTGGCTTAAAAGGTGTTTTTAATTGATTTGACCCGCAGCACCTAAAATTTCACCCCTTCAGTTAGGACTTTTACCCCTTTTTCTTTCTTAAGGGGTTAAAATTTTTACAAATTCCATAACAAAATAATACTTAAAAATTGGTGTCATTTTCGACTAATTGGAATGTGTGGACTTTGAAAAAAAATATGCCAACTTTATAGGACTCACCGTTAGGGCTCTACGGCCGCCATATTTGATTTTAAGTGCCGAAATACCTTTTGTTTTGAATTGAGGCAATTCTAACAAAAATAATGCCGATTTCTATTGATTTAAGCATAACATAATCAGAACTTTTTGAAGGGGCTAAAATTTGTACAAACTGCATATCAACCTAGTATTTAAAAATTAGTGTCGTTTTCGACTAATTTGAGTATGAGGACTTTGTAACTGTGAGAGATAAGTACATCCCTCTGGTGGTCAGTTGCTACTACCAGTCAAGACATCGAAGATGTCTAGTGACCGATAGCGGCTTGCCAAGCAAGCACCAAGAGCGGCGACCTCTAGCCCTGATGGACTAAAACATGCTTAATAAATAGGATTATAGGAAACAACTACTGGACGGGCAAAGGCCCCGACTCCCATTGAATTATACCTATAAATCCAAAATTGGTAGCCAAATTTGTTATTTGTCTTTTCTCCACCAGACACAGACCGGTTTCGAACTCTTTATGTTCTCATCAGTGTGCCACAGGTAGCTGAAAAGACAAATAACAAAGGCAAACCAAACTGGTCTATGGCAGACCCAGCACATAGTAACTGTGAGAGATAAGTACATCCCTCTGGTGGTCAGTTGCTACTACCAGTCAAGACATCGAAGATGTCTAGTGACCGATAGCGGCTTGCCAAGCAAGCACCAAGAGCGGCGACCTCTAGCCCTGATGGACTAAAACATGCTTAATAAATAGGATTATAGGAAACAACTACTGGACGGGCAAAGGCCCCGACTCCCATTGAATTATACCTATAAATCCAAAATTGGTAGCCAAATTTGTTATTTGTCTTTTCTCCACCAGACACAGACCGGTTTCGAACTCTTTATGTTCTCATCAGTGTGCCACAGGTAGCTGAAAAGACAAATAACAAAGGCAAACCAAACTGGTCTATGGCAGACCCAGCACATAGTAACTGTGAGAGATAAGTACATCCCTCTGGTGGTCAGTTGCTACTACCAGTCAAGACATCGAAGATGTCTAGTGACCGATAGCGGCTTGCCAAGCAAGCACCAAGAGCGGCGACCTCTAGCCCTGATGGACTAAAACATGCTTAATAAATAGGATTATAGGAAACAACTACTGGACGGGCAAAGGCCCCGACTCCCATTGAATTATACCTATAAATCCAAAATTGGTAGCCAAATTTGTTATTTGTCTTTTCTCCACCAGACACAGACCGGTTTCGAACTCTTTATGTTCTCATCAGTGTGCCACAGGTAGCTGAAAAGACAAATAACAAAGGCAAACCAAACTGGTCTATGGCAGACCCAGCACATAGTAACTGTGAGAGATAAGTACATCCCTCTGGTGGTCAGTTGCTACTACCAGTCAAGACATCGAAGATGTCTAGTGACCGATAGCGGCTTGCCAAGCAAGCACCAAGAGCGGCGACCTCTAGCCCTGATGGACTAAAACATGCTTAATAAATAGGATTATAGGAAACAACTACTGGACGGGCAAAGGCCCCGACTCCCATTGAATTATACCTATAAATCCAAAATTGGTAGCCAAATTTGTTATTTGTCTTTTCTCCACCAGACACAGACCGGTTTCGAACTCTTTATGTTCTCATCAGTGTGCCACAGGTAGCTGAAAAGACAAATAACAAAGGCAAACCAAACTGGTCTATGGCAGACCCAGCACATAGTAACTGTGAGAGATAAGTACATCCCTCTGGTGGTCAGTTGCTACTACCAGTCAAGACATCGAAGATGTCTAGTGACCGATAGCGGCTTGCCAAGCAAGCACCAAGAGCGGCGACCTCTAGCCCTGATGGACTAAAACATGCTTAATAAATAGGATTATAGGAAACAACTACTGGACGGGCAAAGGCCCCGACTCCCATTGAATTATACCTATAAATCCAAAATTGGTAGCCAAATTTGTTATTTGTCTTTTCTCCACCAGACACAGACCGGTTTCGAACTCTTTATGTTCTCATCAGTGTGCCACAGGTAGCTGAAAAGACAAATAACAAAGGCAAACCAAACTGGTCTATGGCAGACCCAGCACATAGTAACTGTGAGAGATAAGTACATCCCTCTGGTGGTCAGTTGCTACTACCAGTCAAGACATCGAAGATGTCTAGTGACCGATAGCGGCTTGCCAAGCAAGCACCAAGAGCGGCGACCTCTAGCCCTGATGGACTAAAACATGCTTAATAAATAGGATTATAGGAAACAACTACTGGACGGGCAAAGGCCCCGACTCCCATTGAATTATACCTATAAATCCAAAATTGGTAGCCAAATTTGTTATTTGTCTTTTCTCCACCAGACACAGACCGGTTTCGAACTCTTTATGTTCTCATCAGTGTGCCACAGGTAGCTGAAAAGACAAATAACAAAGGCAAACCAAACTGGTCTATGGCAGACCCAGCACATAGTAACTGTGAGAGATAAGTACATCCCTCTGGTGGTCAGTTGCTACTACCAGTCAAGACATCGAAGATGTCTAGTGACCGATAGCGGCTTGCCAAGCAAGCACCAAGAGCGGCGACCTCTAGCCCTGATGGACTAAAACATGCTTAATAAATAGGATTATAGGAAACAACTACTGGACGGGCAAAGGCCCCGACTCCCATTGAATTATACCTATAAATCCAAAATTGGTAGCCAAATTTGTTATTTGTCTTTTCTCCACCAGACACAGACCGGTTTCGAACTCTTTATGTTCTCATCAGTGTGCCACAGGTAGCTGAAAAGACAAATAACAAAGGCAAACCAAACTGGTCTATGGCAGACCCAGCACATAGTAACTGTGAGAGATAAGTACATCCCTCTGGTGGTCAGTTGCTACTACCAGTCAAGACATCGAAGATGTCTAGTGACCGATAGCGGCTTGCCAAGCAAGCACCAAGAGCGGCGACCTCTAGCCCTGATGGACTAAAACATGCTTAATAAATAGGATTATAGGAAACAACTACTGGACGGGCAAAGGCCCCGACTCCCATTGAATTATACCTATAAATCCAAAATTGGTAGCCAAATTTGTTATTTGTCTTTTCTCCACCAGACACAGACCGGTTTCGAACTCTTTATGTTCTCATCAGTGTGCCACAGGTAGCTGAAAAGACAAATAACAAAGGCAAACCAAACTGGTCTATGGCAGACCCAGCACATAGTAACTGTGAGAGATAAGTACATCCCTCTGGTGGTCAGTTGCTACTACCAGTCAAGACATCGAAGATGTCTAGTGACCGATAGCGGCTTGCCAAGCAAGCACCAAGAGCGGCGACCTCTAGCCCTGATGGACTAAAACATGCTTAATAAATAGGATTATAGGAAACAACTACTGGACGGGCAAAGGCCCCGACTCCCATTGAATTATACCTATAAATCCAAAATTGGTAGCCAAATTTGTTATTTGTCTTTTCTCCACCAGACACAGACCGGTTTCGAACTCTTTATGTTCTCATCAGTGTGCCACAGGTAGCTGAAAAGACAAATAACAAAGGCAAACCAAACTGGTCTATGGCAGACCCAGCACATAGTAACTGTGAGAGATAAGTACATCCCTCTGGTGGTCAGTTGCTACTACCAGTCAAGACATCGAAGATGTCTAGTGACCGATAGCGGCTTGCCAAGCAAGCACCAAGAGCGGCGACCTCTAGCCCTGATGGACTAAAACATGCTTAATAAATAGGATTATAGGAAACAACTACTGGACGGGCAAAGGCCCCGACTCCCATTGAATTATACCTATAAATCCAAAATTGGTAGCCAAATTTGTTATTTGTCTTTTCTCCACCAGACACAGACCGGTTTCGAACTCTTTATGTTCTCATCAGTGTGCCACAGGTAGCTGAAAAGACAAATAACAAAGGCAAACCAAACTGGTCTATGGCAGACCCAGCACATAGTAACTGTGAGAGATAAGTACATCCCTCTGGTGGTCAGTTGCTACTACCAGTACCAGCTCTTGGTGCTTGCTTGGCAAGCCGCTATCGGTCACTAGACATCTTCGATGTCTTGACTGGTAGTAGCAACTGACCACCAGAGGGATGTACTTATCTCTCACAGTTACTATGTGCTGGGTCTGCCATAGACCAGTTTGGTTTGCCTTTGTTATTTGTCTTTTCAGCTACCTGTGGCACACTGATGAGAACATAAAGAGTTCGAAACCGGTCTGTGTCTGGTGGAGAAAAGACAAATAACAAATTTGGCTACCAATTTTGGATTTATAGGTATAATTCAATGGGAGTCGGGGCCTTTGCCCGTCCAGTAGTTGTTTCCTATAATCCTATTTATTAAGTTTATTATGAGGACTTTGATAAAAAAACATGTCAACTTTATGGGACTCACCGTTAGGGTTCTACGGCTGCCATATTTGATTGTAAGTGTCAAAATGTCTTTTTTTGAAATTTAGGCAATTCAATAGAACTTCTGCCAGGACCGTAAAACCTACCGTTAAACTAATTTAAAGGCATGAAATTAAGAATAAAATTGTATAAGTTCATATGTAATTAAAGTTGTTCTAATGAAATTATAGAGTACAAAAAGTAAAACTAAACTGCTGGAACTTTGAAACGCATAAAGTAAATTTTTAGTGTTTATTTGAAGTTAAATATCTTAGAAAATATGATAGATATTTTAACGGGTTTTGAAGCATATTAGGGCTTATTGTCCGGTCTTAGAGTAAATCGGTGTGTTTTGGTTTGTAGGAACTTTAATTCTAAAATACAGGGTGGTAAATAAAACAATGAAAATTTTAACAAATTTCACTGCGCCACCATTGCTTTCTAAACAATTTTTTTGTTTTTTTGCTGGATTTTAAAAGAAGCAGCGGCTCAATTGTAAAAAATTATTTTAGGGGTTTTTGAATAAAAGTTGTGGTTTTAAAGAAATTTGAATTTAATCAAAAAACTTCATAATCGGATATCGTCACTCTGTATCTCTATAGCGATTATTCGATACATGTTTTTTCAATTTATTGTTAGTATAAAATTCTTGTAATTTTTCTTGTTTTAGGAATAATTTTATACAGAGTGAGAAAAAAAGATGCTTTCGATACTGCAAAAATAAAAACAACGGTATAACAGTTAATAAAATTAAAATTCGTTGTTTGTTGGTCCCCCCTCTAACGCATATTACTTCTGCCTAACGGTGGGGCATATTAACTACTAAATTACAAGAATTTTGTACTAACAATAAATTGAAAAAGCATGTTTCGAATAATCGCTATGATGAAATCAGAATGTGAAGTTTTTTTTATTAAACTCAAATTTCTTCAAAACTACGACTTTTATTCAAAAACCCCTAAAGTTGTTTTTTACAATTGAGCCACTGCTTCTTCTAAAACCCAGAAAAAAACAAAAAAATTGTTTGGAAAGAAATGGTGGTGCGGTGAAATTTGTTAAAATTTGCATTGTTTTATTTTCCACCCTGTATTTTAAATTAAAGTTTCTACAAACCAAAACACACCGATCTACTCTAAAACCGGCCAATAGGCCCTAATATGCTTCTCAAACAATATCTTTCATATTTTCTGAGATATTTAACTTCAAATGTATACTAAAAATTTACTTTAAGCGTTTCAAAGTTCCAGCAGATTATATGAATAGAGCCAACTTTTTAGGTGTATCAATATATTGGTATCTCGTACTACAACAAAGAAAAATCAAGTTTAATTATTATGTTTGTCGTTTTAAGCGAATAGCTTACCTCATGTTACTGCACTCAGTGCACTCTCCTTTGGAGTTCTTGCAGGCAAGGGTGCAAGGTAGTTCATCTTTTTTGCAGGAACTGTACCGAATTTTTGCTTTTAACCCAATTTGCTACATTTTACCCTATTAAAGAGGGTAGCTTCCACCCCATGGGTAAGGGGTGAGTGTTCCAAAAGTGACGGGTGGTCATCCCCACTGAGCAGTACGCGAAATCCCGGTTCGAATGACCCGCCATACTCGACTATGCAGATAGAATTAACGAAAGGGTGGCTTCCACCCCTTGGATAGGGGTGGTACTGTGTTCCTAGGGCGGCGGATGATCATTCCCTTTGAGCTGTATGGAAAGTCCCGGTTCGAACGACCCGCCACACTTGACTATACAGTCAGAATTATAAAAGGGGTGGGTTTTACCTATTTAGGGGTGAATCGATGAACCGATCGGTTAAAGCTCAACGGATTTGGATTCTCCACCCTCGAAAATGGGGAGTAAGTAGGTTTGGTCTGGGTTAACAACAAATTTAGGATTAACTTTAAGGAGAGACTACTTTACCCCTAAAATTAAAGGTGGTGGCTTTAGGGTAAAAATTATACGTTCTATAAGGCTAATATAATTTTTTTTAAGTTGCTTACCCATGAATTATTAGGAAATGACACCGAGCTTTATCTAATACGTTGACATTGAATTTTAGAAAATTTTAACCCCCTTTATAAAAAAAGAGGGAAAACTCCCCCCCTATGGGGTGAAATTTTAGGTGCTGCGGGTCAAATCACTTAAAATACCCTACACAACAACTGTGCCGAGTTTTTTGCTTTTAACCCAATTTGCTACATTTTACCCTATTTGCCGGGTGTACCGCACAGACTATTACAGGTTGCAAATTTTACAAAATAAAGCGATGCGTATTATCTTAGGTGTTAATCGATTTATAAATATTAATAGAATGCCAGAAGTATTAGGTTGGCTTAATGTAAAAACAAATCTATATATCCAAACAATGATATTTGTCTATAAAATAGTAATTAAAATGGTACCAGATTATCTATCTTCAAAAGTAGTGTCGGTTAAAGAAATCCATTCTTATAATACTAGAAACAGAAATAACTTTTATGTAAGTAGTACTCCTAACACTCTCATTCAAAATAGTTTGTTTCGTAAAAGTATTATTGAATTTAATTCTCTCCCTAATGATCTAAAAACCGTAAAAAACATTGGTATGTTTAAATCAAAGCTTATTAAATTTACAAAAGGCAATTTGTAAATAAACTTAGATTTATACAATATGTGCACATATGTATATATGTGTACATGTATGTGTGTGTGTATGTGTGTGAGTATTTGTACGTGTGTATGTGTATCATATACAGTGTGACACACTTAAAATGAAGACACCCCTGTATTTAATTTATTTTTAGAAGTAGAGATTTGAATTTCGGTACAGAAGTAGAACTTCAGGAGCTGCATTTCCTACATTACTCAACTCAAATGTCAGGTGTAACCCCAGCCTACTGCGACCTCGTGAATAGGACACATTCTCATTATTTTGCGTCGCGTTGGAGATATCGAAAAAGTTACTAAAAAAAGTTGTTCAGAATCTTATTTTAACCCTAGCTACCGAGTTTCGAGGCAAAATTCGAATTTTGAAATTTTTTTTTATTTTCACAAAAGTTCAAAATTTTTGTCAGTTTTCACTAGTAAGCCATGAAAACAATTAAAATTGTTAAAATTAAAAATAAAATCGTGAAATAAAAATAAAATCATGACTAGTGAAAACTGACAAAAATTTCGAACTTTTGTGAAAATAAAAAAAAAATTCAAAATTCGAATTTTGTCTCGAAACTCGGTAGCTAGGGTTAAAATAAGATTCTGAACAACTTTTTCTAGTAACTTTTTCGATATCTCCAACGCGACGCAAAATAATGAGAATGCGTCCTATTCACGAGGTCGCAGTAGGCTGGGGTTACACCTGACATTTGAGTTGAGTAATGTAGGAAATGCAGCTCCTGAGGTTCTACTTCTGCACCAAAATTCAAATCTCTACTTCTAAAAATAAATTAAATACAGGGGTGTCTTCATCTTAAGTGTGTCACACTGTATGTATGTATAAGATCCATTAGTGTAAGGTTATTATATGTATTTTACTAGACGTAAGCTTAGATTAAATGTTCTTAAATTATTGTAATATACTTCTACTGATGTATGTTTGTATTATCCAAGGATAAATACATAGATTTAAACTTAAACTTAAACTTATAGTTTAATGGCTTAACCGAAAAGAATAAAACATGATCCTCTTTGTTTCATCTACATGTCTTAACCCTTTTTAAATTCCATCATGTTTTTGAACATATATGCATTAAGTATAAAATAACAGACTATAAATGTTAAATGTCACTCAGATCAAAAATTTAGTTAAATTGTAAACCTTGAGATGAAGAATTTGATATGCCCCATGCAATATTTTACTGTTTAATGAGATCCTAACCTAAAAATTCCACGTCCATTATGCATATTTTACGGATTTATTTCCTTACTCTTATTACACCGTTTCAATCTACATTAATATTTAAGCTGAAAAACTTAAAGTATAAATCAGCTAGGAAATTTAATTTTTCAATCAGAAATTTATTCGATAAGGTTTTTCCACATATCTTAATAGACATCCAATTAGAGTCCGAAGAGATTTTTTTTAAACTTCAATAGTTCTAAAGTTATTTGGAAGATCTATTACGCATGCTTACAGTAGTAATTGTTTTAAGTTAACATTGGAAATGTTTTTGTTTTCGTATAGGGGGTCGAAAATCAGTTTCATGTTGCATATTATGAAGCATGACTTATAGAAACAGTGGCGACAACAGAGTAACCAATTTTTGATTGGTTGTCTAAATCACGTGGTACCGGCAGTCATGATATTATTTTTTTATAGGCGTCTTCATGTCGGGAAAATCCCAAAGGCTATATTTCGTTGCGATTCTTTGAGTATTTAGAAAGTTATTAGCGTTTCAATTCACCCATGTCGAAGAGTTTTGTAAAATCTGCGAAATTAAAAAGGCCGGATGCGCGCGCAGAACCTCCAAATTTCATGGGCGCGCAGATCTTGTCAAAACTTTAAAATTTTTCGTTAACGTCACAAATGTCACTTTTTAGTTCGGATCTGCTGACCTCAAAATTGCAGCTGGACCGCACGATGTACTTTCAAGTTGGACTTTCGAGCTTGGATTTCTTGTCAAAACGGTTGCCCGGCGGCCTGTTTTCGTTTGGAAATAAGGTTTAAAATTTTCGTGTTTTCGCAAAATTCGCCAAAAAATCCATAGTGCGTCCGATAGATTGCACCTTATAGTCGATCCAGCGAAATTTAATGATTTCTTAAGATCGGTCCTAGGACGGAACCGATTACAGTTTCGGACTCGGGACGGCTTCAGGGCCCCGAAACAATTTTCAGTTTCAATTTTCAGTTAAGTGTACAAAGTAACTTTTGTGCTTCAAAACTTTATAAGAACTATACGATCACTTAGTGAATACGTCATTTGACAGGTAATTGGATGCAAACAATGTTTGAAGTTTGGGAAAGCGGCAATAATTTAATAGGGTATTTTACACTATAAAATATTAATTGTGGAATAATGAAAATACAATGGTCTGTGCATGGAGAAACCTAAACATATAGGTTTTTATTGATAAAAATACCAGATTAATTTAATAATCAAGTTTTAAAAAGTGAGATTTTTATAGTCTATACTGAAACGTTAGCCGCCATGATGGTTTCGTATGTGACGTCACTATTATAATAAACTTTACTAAACGAAATGCACAGATTATAAAAGGTTAACTTAAACGTTTAATATCAGTTTGACAATCAATTGAATTTGGATGGTTTGCAATTGAAGACCCTGATGCAAAAAGGGGATAAGTTACAATATGTAAATTTTTCAGGAGAGGCAAAAAACTTTTTTATTTTGAAGGTAGTATTTAATGTTTTCATATGATATGTCTAAGTAAGTAAAATATTTTCATCTGAGTTGAAGTGAAATATTCATGTAAATAATGACGAGATGCCAAAAAAAACATTTACGGTGCAACAATGGGATATGTGAATGCGTTTTTAAAACTTTTCATTTTTAAATTTACTGCAAGTGCAAAAAGGGGATAAATAACATTTGAAACTTTTTTTTGTACATTACTTACAAAAATGAAAATACAGTTTAAATAAATAATTTTGAAACATCCTTCAAAAATATTAGGTATACTTACCTATATTTGTTTAGTTTACAAAAAGAACAGATTCTCAAAAAAGTGAAAAACAAAAGCATTGTTTATTAATCAGAATCACAAAAGCTCGATTCTGTAGCATCCGAGGTAGCATCTGAATCTACAGGCTCCAATGTAGGTAATCCGATTTAAGAGAGTGATGAGAGACCTGGTGAGTTTCAGATTCAGATGAGCTAGTGTCCTCGTTTGATAGCTGAAAATCACTGCCCGAGTCTTGAAAGGGTTCACTTAACTCACTGTCACTGCTGATATTCATACCTACTAATGTCTTTCTAAATGTTGAAAAAATAATAAAGAATCCCTAAATTCCTAGCTCTTCCCGACTAAACTAAACTAGTTGAGACTCGAAACGTGATTATTCACACACACACACAACGGCGCCGGCGCGGCGGTGAGAACATGGGTGCAATAGAGAGACACAGTGGAGGAAATTTACAAAGTGTAAAAAAGAATCAAATATATGGTGCAAGAACGGGAAAAGCGACACGTAACTTATCCCATTATTGCACCACTCTATAGCATGGGATAAGTAATTCTATCTTATAATTTCATTTCTATTAATCGCACATATCCCACATTTGCACCAGATGAAAAGAGCACATTTTCAAACCAATATTTGTAGTTATCTCATTTTTCATATATATATGCACATATCCCCTTCTTGCACCAGGGTCTTCAATTTGGTTTTATTCGGATTCTTTTAACTGATCTTACTATTTTATATTCAGTGTAATCTTTCATATTGTTTTTCAACTTTAACATTCTAAAAATTTACTTCTTTTTCATTGATATACCTACAGCTTTTTTGGAACATTATTTACAAACTGTAACATACCTATAACCTCTAATTTACGAACATTGACATTTTATGACAATAATTACTTTTCGTTTTTTTTTTTTAATATCTATTAGTTGATACAAGATACAAGATATAAGTGCACGTTTTCTTCTTACAAGTTTAAACCAAATTATTGTTTCTCATTGTAATATCATTCGGCACTTATAAGGACTATATTAAATTAAAATAAACAACTTTTCTAACGTTTTTATACTTGTACTTTTACAATTCAGCACTACACACCGTACACACCACACACCACGGTGTAAGACAATTAGGTGATGAAACGCCTCAATGTATCGTATGGTTAGAGTGTCGCCAAACTGTTAACGCAAGAAGGCCGCGCGGGCTGCGCCTTGCATGTACCGAAACTGTGGTAGGTATGCACTCATTTACCGGGAAACCCGGAAACTGAGCAATATTTGTAAATTAGGTAAACAGTGTGTGCATCTAATATATAATTTTACCAGCTGCAGCCGAATTTGTAAGTGTGAAATCTAGGGGAGGTCTAAATTATTCAAATAGAACTATATTCAATTACATCCTTACCCTGCAAAACATTTTATTCAAGCATATCAACTTAGTTGACGTATTTGAAGAGACCATTGACGAATTCTTATGTATTAATCAGAGCAAAACACTAGAATTTCCCTGTGATTCCCACTCTCAAAACATAATTACAAAACTAATTTTATTTTACATAACAATGCGGGTAATAGTTATTTATGTATCAAGGCATTAAAGTTTAACTTTTTATCATGAAGGTGGAGTTTAGTAGTAGTAAATAAACCACATAAATGATAAAAAGGAGCTTTAATGCCGAGGTGCATATTAATTATTTTTTTTTATCCAGAAACTGTGAAATTAAGATTAATTAACTCTATATTTTAAATAATTTTCAGTGACATTAAGAAATGTCATATTTATTTAAAATTTTAAGTGACATTAGGAAATATTACATTTAGTTTTAAAATGTCAAATCGGAATAATTTTTTGTAAGAAAATCATTATTTTTAGCAATTATAATAGTGATAATACAATTCTGAATGTAAAAAATGTATTTATTTACCTTTTATTACAACACAATTATTGTCACAAGCAATGAAAAATTAATGTTTACATTTATCTGTCACCTCGGCCAACTACAAAAATCGTACAATAATGGATTACTTTAATGACTAATTCTATCACTTTAATGCCGATTTTGGGATATTTTATGCCGATTAAAAAAAACAGTTTTATAAAAGAGAATCCCAGACAAAAACAAAGTCTTTTTCCAATAAAAAGAAGAAATCTAGATTGCAATAAACCTGATACGCTATTATGGTTGATTCAATTTACCACATTAAATTCCTGAGCACATTGCAAGAGATTTATTAAATTAAAATTTAAGAATCAATATCAAATGTGATTAATAGTTTTTTCTCTTTTTTTTTTTATTTTGGACAATAAAAATATCTAAGTGCTTTATGTTTACTTAACTTGTATAGTTATTTAATTTTTGAATAAATAAAGAAACATTTTTTCGTATACATTATTTATTTCACTCACGTATCCCTTATTATTTATTCATTATCACATCAAAATATACTACTATTTTTACTTTACTTACAGTATTAAAAAATTATCTTTAAATAAATACCTTATTGCAAGCAATAAATGATTCTTTCGATCAATGACATAATATAAAATCATTACTTACTACAGCTGTTTTAATTAAATTCTATAGGTATAGTGTAAAAATACTGTTTCGTTTTTAATGAGTGAAGTTAATTATTTAGATATATAATAATAGAACATTTAAAAATAATTGCTATAGATTTTAAACAGCTACATCCATGCAATGAGCCCGATTCACGGTAAAATATGCGGCCCTAGTTCTACCATCTCTCTCTATTTCGACGCGGTCGGCCGGCTTCTGGCAACACCTAATTGTCTTACACCGTGGTACACACCATGATCCCGGCCCCACAGGATAATCCCGTGAAAAAAATGTTGTCCAGAGAAACGAATTTTAAATTTGTATTTTAGGTTCACTAGAGAAGTGATTTAACTTGGGTAGACATCACGAATTTGGCGCGACTGTTTTTTGTGCGCATTTAAAAAAAATGGCGGATGATTTCAGTATTATTTTGTATTTCAGGAACTATAAAGCCTACAGACTTCAGTCTGGTGGCAAAATCTAGGTATTAGGGGTCAAAGAATACAATAGTGGCAGAATTGAACCCTTCAGATTCACCCTTCCACCATTTTACAAGATGGCGTTTCAAATTTTATGTAACCCTCTACAACATTTATAGATTTTATGTTTGTTCCAGGTTTCCCCTTGATGTAATTACTTGAACATGGGTGATACAGGCGGCAATAAAGCGTCTCTAACTTCTGTGGTACTAAAAACCAAATATGAAGAGTCCTTCGATAAAACAAAATGCGTAATATGTCAATTTAACACGAATGAAACAGTAACATCAAGTGAAAATGGACAGAAGAGAATCCGAGATGCCGCTGAAATAAGGAAAGATGATGTTCACAAACGATTGAAACTAATGACTGAAGATGACAGAGTAGTAACTGTAACAACAAGTGCTACAAATCATATACACTGAAAAAAACCTTGGATAAAATCAACCAAAAAACACCTCAATGTAGTAAAGAGCCCGAGTCTTTTGCAGAAGATACTACAGTTGAGGACCAAGGCCATCTACTCAGAAGATCGTTGACTTCTGCGCGTCCACCCCCATCAGCTCATTTGAAACCTGAAGACCTTCTGTGTGTTATATGTGGTTCAGCCAGAATAAAGGTCAAAGGGACGGACGACAGGAAAAAATACAGAATATGCGAGTCCAAAAGAGCAAACACATTTTTATCAGCAGCTAGTTATTTCGGAGACGAAGTGTTTAGTCGAGTAGCTGATTTAAGCAGTGATACGAGTGTATTTGCAGCTGATTTGTATTCTCACCCGAACTGTATGCGTATATATATTCGGAAGTATGAGTGTGCCATAAATTAGCAACCACATTCTCGTCAATCTTCGGATAAATTCACACTTTTTGAAAGGGCTAACGAAATTTTAGAGCCTCTTCTGATTGCAGGCTATGGGCTCACTCTCACTGACATTAAACAATTAATGGCTAATATTGATGATACAGTTGCTGATTCATAACAATGAAGTTAAGATTTTCTTGGTTAGAGTTTATAATGATAAAATTCGATTTTCTGAGTCCAACAGAAAGAATGAGCCACTTATGGTCTTCTCGGCTGACCTAACTCCTGAAGTTCTCGCTGCAAAAATACGCTCACAAGACACAGTAAAATTAGCAGGTACAATCTTAAGAAACTGTTTGAAAGACTGCGACTTTGGACTTAATGACAAATTCTGTGATGTCTCAGATCTACAAAAATCATGAGAATCAGTAACAATGCCAGATGCTGCATTAACATTTTTCTCGTTTCTGTTTAATGTCAATAAAACAAAATTGTTTCAAACAAAAGCTCCCGAATTCGGAGCAGAAGCTGAAGACAAGCTGAAGACTCTGGTGATGACATTGAAGATACTTGCGAAGATGTGGAAGACAAACACCTAAACCGATTAACTGTGAAAATGAACAGTCTTTTCCAAATTATGTTTTATCAAATTCACCGAGGGGAAAAGAAAACACCTTTACATATGATGACTGCTCATGCATTATACGATAAATGTAAAAGTAGAGAACTTATCACTTCCATGAATAGAATTGGTGTTTCTACAAGCTACAACGACGTAGTGAGAAGCAGAGACTTATTGACAGCATATGCAGTAAAATCAGGCGAATCCACCAGCATGCCGATACCAAGTCACTTCTCTAAAAAAGAATTTACAATAGCCGCTCTCGATAATTTTGATTTTGAAGACAGTTCTTCTTTGTCTGGAACATCCAGTACACACGATACCGTGATGGTACTTTTCCAAGATTCTAGCAATGACGTAGTTAATGGGAAAGGATCTGTAAAAGCCGCCGGAATTAATAAACGAAGCTGTAAACTTGCTACGCAACTTCCTTGTCAAAAAGTGCAAAATTACCACAAACCATTAAAACGCCCCAGTCTACAAGAAGATTTTCAAGTCGCTGAAGATATGAATATTGTTATATCTAATACTTCAGTAACCGAAGCTAATGCAAAGGAATTTCTTATATCGCTTGTACGATCTGGAATAACAGATGAGGAAAATCCTGTTCCTTCTTGGGCTGGAATTCATGCCCTGACATCCCAGAAGATCATCCCACTGAGGAAAGTTGGGTTTTTACCTGTCATACCGTCTCCAGTCACAAACTATTCCACAGTATTCACAGCTCTAAAAAACTTTCAAAATGTTCGCGCTCAACTTGAGGACCAGCCTACTCTACCAGTTTTCTGTGATGAAGGTGTTTTTCACATTGTTGCAGAAATTTTGATGAACAATCCAGCAGACTTCTGTGATCCTTATCCTATGATGGAAGCCTTTCACATGACGAAAGTAGCATTGCGATGCGCAGGAAGATATCTCAGTGGTTGTGGAATAGAAGATGGGCTTATTGAGACCGAAATATATGGAAGTAAAACTGTCCAATCAGTGATGAGTGGTTCCCATTACTTGCGTTCATTACAAGGTATGCTCATTATATCTGAAACACTAGACATACTGCGTTGGAGTGCCTTTTGGAAAAATAACAACAAACTAGATTATGCAGATCTGATTTTCGAGGTGAAAAAAGCACAAGATGCACTTCAAGCCAAAGACGTGCAGCAGAGCCATAAAATGTTTGAGGCATTATGTTTACAATCACAGAACTTGAAATCTCTCTTCGAGAAGTTTGTTAAGGAATGCGAAGAAAAATCAGAACTATGCAAATACTGGGGAAATGTTTCATATATAATAAATTTAGTAAAGAACTTAGTTCAAGCTGATCGGGAAGGTGACTGGGAGTTGCATGTGAACACTGTAGAGTCACTGGTCCCTATTTTTCACGAATTTGATTGCATAAACTACGTAAGATATGGATCGTGGTATTTGGAAAGGGTGAAAAAGTGGAAAACCCTTATCTTTACAACAAATTCATACAAGGCCATTTTGTGGTGAAAGATAAAGAGGGTAGATTCAATTCTGTGGCTCTGGATATGAAACTGGAACAGACCATTCAAAGATCACAGAAAAGCTCAAAGGGAATAGTTGGCCAGACACGTAAGTGTGACTATGTTACCCGGTGGGAGCTGGTATACCACGAAATCCTTTCGATATGCAATGCCTTTAGAGACATCACAAATTCGAAGCTAATGGACCATCGTGAAACTGTGCCTCATCACGACCTTATAGGAAAGAGAGGAGAACGTTTTAATGAGAACGTTGGCCGCCTTGTTCGTTTTATGCAACAACACGAAAACCCCTTCGAAATGACGCATTTTATACGATTACACAACTTTGTGACGAAACAGTTTGTGAATGACGATATAAAAAAACGTATTCTAGATGTCCAACAACACGCATTTGAACTATATAGAGAGTTAAAGCAGGAGAGATTTGTGTCTAAAACAAAAAGCCTCTTTGACACAATCTCCAAATGTAAATATCCCCGCTTTGATAGTCATAGTAAGTCCCACAGTGAACCAGCTATTACACAAAGGGGAACAAAAAAATTCCTTTCTCAGGCACATAGGGATTTGGATGTAGCGAAAGAAAGGGGTGAACGAATCCAAGATATTCTGTCGCATGATCTTCTTCCAACCAATGCTTTATTTGATGGAGATTTCCCAGCAAAGCCAGTCAAGCACAGGCTAGTGCAAGAGATTGAAAAAAACCTCTCACCTGAAGATTTAAGATTTGACCAAATGTCTTCCCTTCAAACTGCCGTTGTTGTGGATTATATGTCGCAATTGCGAATGGTTAAAATTTCTTCAATGCCAAACTTTGGAGCAGCGATCCGTACAGTACTGCAAACATCGCAAGCAGTTTGTTCATTGCAGGAGCTACATATCGTTTTTGATAGTTATCGTGAATTATCTATAAAGTAATCTGAGAGAACCAGACGAATGTCTACATGTGGAACAATTGACCTCGCATGCATAATCAATTCTACTCCCGTACCTGTTCAATTGGACAAATTCTGGTCTTTGACAAATAAACAAAATATTGCCGAATTTTCGATGAACACTGAATTTCCAATAATTGTTGGTGCAATTACGGTGAATGAGCAAGTAGTTCCAGCAGAAAAATATTCAAAAGGCAATGGCAGTATCGTTGCAGAATTAAATAGCGCATTGGAGGAAGCTGACCTTCGTATTGTGCCACACGTTGACTGGGCAATTAGAAATGGTTCACGTCGAGTCCTGGTTCTGTCAAATGACACAGATGTTATTGTGTTGCTACTTAGATTTGTTGAATTGTTTTTAAATCAGGGATTATCGGAGCTATGGGTATGTTATGGAACTGGAGAGAGAAGACGCTTTATCACACTTCATGTTCTTTATAGAAAACTGCCTCCAGGATTGCCCAATGTTTTGATCAAGGCTCACATTCTTACTGGTGATGACACCGTGAGCAAAATTGGAACAAAACTTGGAGCCCTCACTGCTGATCCAGTAAAATTCCTGAAAGAATTTGCTGAAACTGAAGAAGAAAACGATTTCGAAAAAGTGGAAAAATATCTTGTGTGTGTCTGGAAAAGGAGTTCCGACTGTGAAACATTTGACGATCTGCGGTACAGTGAATTCAAGAGATCGGTCCCTCTTACTGACCTTCCGCCGACATCTTATTCCATTCAAGGTCACATTAAAAGGGCGTTTTATGTAATCAGGAATTGTTTAAATGTTTTAAATCCTGCCTACGTAGAGAAAGATCCATGTAGCTTTGGATGGGAAGAAGTTAATGGAGTTCTGAAACCTGTAAACTTTTTAAATCGTTTGCCCACCGAAGTTACACGTGTATGTTCTTGCAAAACCTGTGCAACAAAAAGATGCCCTTGTCGAAATGCTCTACTTATATGTTCCACCTACTGTAAATGTACTGTTCAAGATTGTAAAAACAAATAAATAAACAAAAATAAATTTGAACATAAGGTGATCTGGATATTAGTTTACACTTAATGTGATATTAATCAGCTTTTAGTAATATAGTATTTGTGTTGATATTACATTGTCTTTCATTTCAGCATTAATGTTTACATATTGCATTTTTATATTGCAAATGGGTTGCCAGGCGTATATAAAAAAGTAAATAAAATGTGTTAATACTTGTACATATTGATATATATTATTACTTGTCTACTTTGAAAATGGTGTAAGGGTTAATCTGAAGGGTTCAATTTTACAACTGTTATATTTTTTGACCCCTTATACCTAGATTTTGACACCAGACTGAAGTCTGTAGGCTTTATAGTTCTTGAAATACATTATAATATTGAAATCATCCTCCATTTTTAAAAATGACGCACAAAAAATGGTGGCAAAATTAGTTCTATAATGAACCTTAAACAGAAATTTGAAATCCGTTTCTCTGGACAACATTTTTTTTACGGGGTTATGCCTTGGGGACAGGACTACCAATGATAGAGATTGTGATTGTAATTCACTATTAGAAAAAACAGAAAACAATTATAATACCATATAAAGCGTATATGTATGCATGTGTCGACTATCGTAGTGACGTCACGTCTAAACAAATGATGGCGGTTTACGTTTTCGCGCGAAATTTAAAAATTGAAAATAAAAATACCGTTTTAGACTATTTAGCAATTTCATTTAAATAAAAAACAAAAATTCTGGTGGATCATTACTAACCATATAAACTATTTAATTTCCGAAAAACAGTAAAATACCCTATTATATTCAATTTAAATCTAATTGAAAACTAGTCATTTTTGTTACTTATCGTACCTAATGCATTTGTGAGAAATACCATGCAAATGAATTTTATTGCTTTGAAATTTGGAAAACTTAGGGACGAAATGCATGGTTGTACTACAGCAAATTGCAGTAACTCTGCAAAAAAGGGCTTTTTAATGAAACGTTTCCCCAGAGCCCAGCAAGGAGAAAATAATGGTTTATCAAAATGAGAGGAGATAGTTGGAAACCAACAGATTATTCTTGTTTATATGAGGTAGATATATTTTATGTACCTACAGTTTAATTTTATAATTAAATGAATATTTAAACTTTACTCTTAGTAAGGGAAGTGACGTGCAAATTCGACTATGAAAGATTCCCGTCTGACGATGGTAAATCGAAGAGACCATATAAATACAAAACTTTTAACATTGGAGTAGTATATCATAATATAAGTGAAGAAAGAAAGAATTTTGCTCACACGTGAGTTATAATTCCTAGTATTGTAGATAATATTAATCAGAATGCTGACTATGCGTAGCACGTGTAGTAATGCAATGCAGCAACTGCGATAAGCACAATTATAAATATAGGTTCTCTAGAAATAAGGACCAGATCTATTCTGTCAACCAAGCTAACACTTTGTAACTGTGAAAAATAAAGAATAATTAATAAAAAGTTTTATTAGTGTTTTTTAAAAACTTAACTCAAATCATCGCAATTTTATCTGGCGCAGTCGCAACGGATTCGTGAAGGCTTCAAATTTAGTTGAAAATCAGTGAACGCCCCAGGGTTAGAGCACATTTATCGTGTATTCCTGATCTAAAGAAAGAGCTTTGTGTACAACACTTCATCACGAAGAAACCGAACTTCCATTAGGTGAAACAAGTAGCCTAAAAGCAGAACAAAAGGGTAGAACAAAGAAGAAAGAGTTAGAAGCAGATTGTCACTTTCAGACCGGACCAGATTTATCCTGGAATCTGTTTCCATTACAAAACGACGGAGAAGATTGTCACTTTCCGACCGGACCAGATTTATCCTGGAATCAACTCCTGAAGAGAGCAGCGGAAGAAGATAGACTCCCTCGAAACCTAGAGGTTAAAAGGAACAAACGAAGCGAAAACAAGAAAGAAACAGAAAACATCGCTCAAGAAACAAGAAAGAAGCAGAAAACGACACTCAAGAAAGAAATGAAAATTCAGAAAATCCACATCGAAACGATTCTTCTAATGTAAGTTCATTTAATTAAAATCATTGTACCGATTAAATTCACATTTAATCTTATTTTACGTTAATTTTAATTTTAACTTATTTTTTGAGTTACTCAAAAATTCATACAATTTTATACCTAGTCTGTGTAATAGAGCACCCCTTAGCATCGCTAATATAAAGTCCCTCGTTACATTAGCAAAGGAAAAGTCATATTTTCTTTAAAGAGTTACACTAGCAAAGAAAAGTTATAATAATTCTAAGAAACTTAATTTGAATCAATTCGAAAAATTAAAATAATAAAACTCATTCAATTTGACATTAAATGATAGACGAAATACTAGAAGATATTCTAGTTAAATTTGAAAATCTAACTGTAAATACTGAAAATACCAATCCTGAAATTTTAACTGAAAATTTGAATAAAAAAGAAATGGCTGAAACTAATTACACTCTTTTACGGTATCAAGCTGATAATGTCCCACATTTTGACGGTAATCCCAAAACGCTACAAAGATTTATAATCGCAAGTGAAAATCTCATTAAAGCTTTTCAAAATGTTGCTAATCCAACAGCACCTATTAATATGTGTTTATTGGATACAATATATAGCAAATTAAGAGGTCGAGCCAGTGATTTAATATGTCCACGTAGTGAACTTAATAACTGGAATGCGGTCAAGGACGTACTTATAGCAAGCTTTGCTGATCAAAGGTCAACAGATTGCTTATTCAAAGATTTGATATCTTTAAAGCCAAATAAGAACGAACCATTGTTAGAATATGCAAGTCGTATTCAAGACATACGCAGTTTATTAATTACAAAATTAAATCAAGGTTTTGAAAACATCGAGACGAAACTGATTAAAATTAAACATTATGATGAATTATCTATAAAAACATATATAACTTGTTTACCTTACCATATGCAATTAGCTATCAGATTAAAAATCCCGATAGTTTAGAACAAGCCATGAGTTTCACAGTAGAAGAACAAAATTTTATGGAATATAGAAATAAAAATAGTTCAAGCAATATTACTAATAGTCAAATCTCTTATCAAATTAGACCCAATTTTAGAAATTCACAAACTCAATCAAGACCACAATATAATCCTAAAAATTATAATTTTAACCCTAATCAAAATAATTACCGCCCTACATTTAATCCAAGTCAAAATAATAATCGCCCTTTACCAAGTTTTCAAAATTACCCAATGAGACAAAATATCTTTAATCATAGCAATTCTCATAACAATAATTTCCAAAGACTTCCACAAACAAACGTTTTTAAACCACAGTCCCAAGTACATAAATTCTTACCAAAACCTACCCCTATGGACACTACATCTGGCCATAGTCGAACAACTAAACCCTTTTCAACTCGATTACATAACCAATTTGTATGTGATTTACCCGACTCTACTAGCCAAGATTATAATGAAAGTAATCTTGAAACTCAAAATGAAAACCAATATTATCAATTTGACGATCAATATGATAACCAATCTAATGATAATTTAGAGCAACAATATCCAGATTCAACTTTGTATTCCTATGATGATGATACTATACCACATCAATGTAATCAACAATATGATCAACAACAATATACCGGAACTGAACCAACTGACTTTTCACAAATAAATTTTCCAACAACTCAGATTATGAAATTCCCGACATAATAAGTCTTAATTATTTTGGACAAAACCTACCATACATATATATTCCAACACTTAAAGCAAAAATTTTAATAGACACAGGTAGTACAAAAAGTTTCTTAAATCCCCAATTAATTCAACAGCACTTTTCTAATTCTATTCAACAAAAAACATTTGAAGTAAGAACTGCACATGGAATCTCTTATCACAACGAAATTATTGATTTAATACTTTTAGCAGACTTTAATATAAATAAATGTCATACCTTTTATTTATTCGATTTTTCTGAAAACTTTCAAGGATTAATAGGTATAGATTTTATTAGTGAATTAAAAGCTAAAATCGACATTGATGAAAAAGTACTAGAATTCCCACAAATTAAGATTCCTATATACTTTAAAAATTCGACTCAAAAGACTAAAGAATCTCCCAAAGTACGTTTGAAACAGCCATATTCATTAGTAATTCCATCAAGAACTGAACAAATAGTTATGTTACCTACATTTCAAAAATCAGGTACAGCTATTCTTAATCATATGCAATTTAACGAACTAGAAACACCTACTGCTATTGTAAATATCGAAGACAATTTTGCATTGACAACTTTAATTAATAAAACAGATAATGCTATTGAATTGACATTAACAGACTTTTTGGAAACTGAACCTTTTGACCAGAACGAAATAAATTTTATCGAAAATTCTGAAAATACTCTAAGTAATATTGAATTAGATAAAATATATAAAGAAAATTAAAAAAATCTTAGACTTAAACATTGTAATCAAGAAGAAAATAAAGCGATTAGAAAATTATGCTTTGAATATCGAGATATTTTTCATTCGGAAAATATTCCATTAACTTTCACTAACGCTATCAAACACACAATCAAACTTACTGACGAAACCCCTATTTTTACTAAGTCTTATCGTTACCCACATGTCCATAAAGCTGAAGTTAGTTCGCAAATATCTAAAATGTTAGACTCAAAAATCATACAACATTCAAATTCCCCATGGTCATCTCCAATTTGGGTTGTACCAAAAAAATTAGATGCTTCAGGCAAAACTAAATGGAGAATGGTTATTGATTATCGAAAACTTAATCAAAAAACAATTGACGATAAATATCCCTTACCAAATATTTCTGAAATACTTGATAAACTAGGAAAATGTAATTATTTCACGACATTAGATTTAGCTAACGGCTTTCATCAAATTGAAATGACAACTGAAGATATACCTAAAACAGCATTTTCTACAGAGACCGGACATTATGAATTTAATAGGATGCCTTTCGTATTAAAAAACGCACCAAGTACATTTCAACGTTTTATGAATAATATCCTTCGAGGATTACAGAATGAAATTTGCGCAGTATATTTAGATGACATAATTATTTTTTCAACAAGTCTACAAGAACATATAGAACGACTTAGAAAAATATTCCAAAGATTACGTGAAAGCAATTTTAAAATACAATTAGATAAATCTGAATTTTTAAAACAAAATGTAGAATATTTAGGACACGTAATTACACCTGACGGAATAAAACCAAATCCTAATAAAATTGCAGCAGTAAAAAATTTTCCAATACCAAAAACAGCCAAGGAAATCAAATCTTTCCTAGGATTAGCTGGTTATTATAGAAAATTCATAAAAGACTTTGCTAAAATAGCCAAACCTTTAACTAAATCATTAAAGAAAGATGAAAAAATCATACATACACCCCAGTTCATTGAATCTTTTAATCACTTAAAAAATTTATTAATTAACGCACCGATTTTACAGTATCCAGATTTTTCCAAACCGTTTATACTAACCACAGACAGTTCAAATTATGCATTGGGAGCTGTACTTTCACAAGATACACCCCCAAATGATAAACCAATAGCATATATTTCCAGAACATTAAATAAGCATGAAATTAATTACTCGACAGTACTTAAAGAATGTTTATCGGTAGTTTGGGCAGTAAAAATGTTTAGACCTGATTTATATGGAAGAAAATTCACGATATATACTGACCATAGACCTCTTGTTTGGTTATTTAACATGAAAGACCCCAGTTCAAAATTAGTACGCTGGAGACTCCAACTAGAAGAATATGATTATACTATTATGTATAAAAAAGGAAAATTAAATACCAACGCTGACGCATTAAGTCGTATCCAATTAAATGCCCTAGAAACAGAATCTGTAATAAACCAACCCGGAAATATAAATGAAGATATTACGCAATATCTGAGAGAACTTTATGAAAACCCAATATCTCACCCTGACTTAAATCCTAAACCGGATGAGACTAATAAAAATTTATCTCATAATAGAAATCCTAAAATAAAAATTATTCAAAATATACCTATAATACCTGAAAATCCAAATTTTGAAATACCCGAAATAATAGAAAACGATGACGATGAAGTAAATACTGTTCATACCTCAAGACAACCTGATAATTATGGAATACCAATTTTAGACGAAATAATAAATAATAAACCTATTCAGTTTTTAATACAAAGAAACCCCCACCATGAATTACGAGTAGACACCGAAACTATAGACGGACATGTTATAAAAAATGTCAAAGTTCCTTTGCATTCTATAGAATTAGTTACTGAACTTCTTAGAGACCATACAAATCCAACAAAATCCAATTATATCTATTTTCATGACAGAAAATTAATTCCCATTTTTACAACCACTCAGAATTCTAAATTTGACAACTTAAAACTTTCAATATGTACAAAACTTATTAATACTGTTAGAGACAAAGACGAACGATTAACTCTTATAAGAATATATCACGAAGGAAAATCTAACCATAGAGGAATTGATGAAACTTATTCTAAATTAAAAAATAATTATTATTGGAAAAACCAAAAATCAGACATTACCTCGTATATAAATGATTGTGAAATTTGCAAAAGAGCCAAATACGCTAGACACAAACCATATACCCCTCTGGTAATGACCGAAACTCCATCAAAACCTTTCCAAGTACTCCACATAGATATGTTTACTATTGAAAACTTATCATTTCTAACGATTATTGATAAATTTTCAAAATTAGGACAAGCCTTTCCCGCTACAAAAGATTCTATTTCAATTCATGATAACTTAATCAAATACTTTTCATTTTACGGAACACCAGAAACTATTGTTTCAGATAGCGGAACGGAATTTAAAAACCAAAATATACAAGAATTATTAAAAAGCCATAAAATTAATGTTCATTTTGGAACACCAAAACATCACGAAAGTAATAGCCCAGTTGAAAGATTTCATTCCACTCTAATTGAACACCTACGTATATTAAAGGAAAAAGAGCCTAATTCTTCAATTACTAAATTAATGCCTTATGCTATTATTGCCTATAATACAGCAATTCAATCAAATTTAAAATTATCTCCTTTTGAAATTACATTCGGACACACGAATTCACAGAATCCCTTAGAACTTATTAAAACTACATTTTATACCGATTATGCATTAGCCCACAAAAATCGTACCGAAAATCTATATCAAACTATCAATAACAAAGAAATTGTTCAAAAACAAAAAGGGCTTGAAAAACGAAATACTAAAGGCGACATACAACACGAATTTAAAATAAATCAAACGGTATATAAGAAATTAGATGAAAGATCAAAAGCAAAAAATAAATTCGCAGGACCCTATATAATTACCGAATTATTAGAATTTAATAAAGCAAAAATTAAAAATCCAAAAAACAGTAAAGTAATAGTAATTCATTTAAAAGAACTTCGTAAACCTGTTACAGATGCTGTACGATCTTCACCACCTCTACAGAATCGACAATAAATCAGATAACTATTCTAAATTCGACTATTAAGAATTTTAATGAAACAGCCCAAAATTTATCTCACAATCAAATACTTCTAGAATCTAGAATTCAACGTATTGAAGCTGACGTAAACTATTTTGCAAATTATGAAGCTGAACACTATCAATACTTCTTGACGTATTCATTGCTAACACAATTAACATTTTTGTACCAAAATATCTATGATATATTAGAAAAAATAGGAACAGCCTCAACCTTTGCCAAGTTAAATGCCTTGCATAATTCAATTATAAATCTAGTAGAACTTCTACAAGAAATTAGAGATATACAAAACCTCTTAAGTAATACTCAATTACCCTTTGAACCTGAAATCAGTAATATACTTAAATACGAAAAAATCATTAATATCAAAGGATACTCTAAAGATTTTACAGTGGTTTTCATTTTAGAAATTCCTTTAA
The DNA here is from genome assembly GCA_963680705.1 of Rhagium mordax. NCBI lineage: Eukaryota > Metazoa > Arthropoda > Insecta > Coleoptera > Cerambycidae > Rhagium > Rhagium mordax. Next base: position 57,699,093 of record OY796656.1, read on the forward strand.
TTGAAAATACAAAATTTCAATTTTTCGAATTATATACATTACTTGTACAATTGAATTATACTTACCAATTATTATTACCCAAAACAAAATTTGTAGCTTTAAGAACAAATAGCTATGTACTAACAAAAATTGTGTATTCTTTGTATGTTTGTTACCTGAAATATTTAAAGAAAAAGGAAAAAATGTAAAACTCCCCCTACCAATGAGATTATAGTTTAAATAATTATTTTCGAAAAATTACCCTTTCAGTATAATTTTACTCTAAGGCCGGAGGAGTTATAATTCCTAGTATTGTAGATAATATTAATCAGAATGCTGACTATGCGTAGCACGTGTAATAATGATGACTATGCGTAGCACGTGTAGTAATGCAATGCAGCAACTGCGATAAGCAAAATTATAAATATAGGTTCTCTAGAAATAAGGACCAGATCTATTCTGTCAACCAAGCTAACACTTTGTAACTGTGAAAAATAAAGAATAATTAATAAAAAGTTTTATTAGTGTTTTTTAAAAACTTAACTCAAATGATCGCAATTTTATCTCGTGTGCATTTTGCACACGAGGCGTCAGCCGAGTACGCAATGGCTCACAAGTGAGGGAATTCGTTTCTTTACCAGTGGTGTATAGCATTTTGTTAATCCTGCCATTAAAATGTTAAAGAATTATTAAATTTTGTAAAAGCTACTTTAATTTATGGTTTTGTATGAAGTGCAAATCAACGTAGATGACAGGTTGCGTTGCTATAGTTCGTGTAAATATAAACATTTGTAGTTGTCAAGAAAATTATTGACCTGACGCGTGGTGAACATTTTTTATAAAATTGTGAAATAATGGAAGTAAATGATGATATTATTGTGCCAGCAGACATTCTAAAAGAACCTAATGCTGCTACGTTTCATATATTGCTGGAGAAATCTAAAACAAGGTATTTAAATGAAATGGAAAAATTTCGTCTGAATTTTATTGTAGTTTGACAATTGGTAATTGGACAGTAGGATAGACGAAAGCGACAGTAGAGTGGGCGAAAGTGATACAAGAGTGGGCGAAAGTATTTTCACTCACTACTTTTGCCCACACGTTGCCATATGAACCACTTGACTGAAGAAAACGAATGGTTTCGAGTTATTGTATTCAAGTAAGAAACTGTATGTTTCAAGAACAGGATTAAACAAATGTTTCTGGTTTCCTAGTAGGAGGTCGAAAATCAGTTCCATATTGCATATTATGAAGCATGACTTAGGCAGAATGACGTAACGCGCGCGATTTTAGCGGTTTCAGAACGATAGACGTCAAAATTAAACTTTTTCGTTCACTCCTCCTGACCCTAAAATCAGAGCGTGACCGTGCAATTCACGATGTAGTTCTAAGTTCAATCCTCTACCTTGGATTTCTTACCAGAACAGTCTCTCGGAAATTCGTTTGGAAATAGTGTTTGAAGTTTTCGTGTTTTTGCAATTTTTTAAATTTTGTCAATGCCTTGCAATTTGAAAAATTATAAGGGTGGACTGGGGTTGCTCTGCCAGTTTGTTGATCTGATTTGTACGAATTACCGAGTGTTAGAGGTTTGAGTGCCATTACTTTAACATGAGATAGATTAAGCAAAAGTAAGCAAAAAAGTGTTTCATGGGAGATTATTGCTTCGTTAAAAAAGTCATGCCCAACAATCTCTAACACAACTTAACATTGAGAAGCACGTCGAACAGCTTATTTCATTTTGTTACGTCGAAATATGCATAGCCGAAAACTAACTAACTTAGAATTTTGTAGTTTTTCGGAATTTACAAAAACAGGGGTGATTTGAAATGAAGCAAAATAATATGTATGTTCGACTCATCTCTCAGTCTCCTCTCATATCCAACGATATGTCACAGGATTACAGTATGTTTACGATTTTATTTCGTTATTCTTAGCAACTTTGCAGCCTCAATTTGAATATTGAGTTTTTAAAATGCGCATTGTGACATTTTGACAAACCATAAGAAATGTAAACTTGTAATTGTCAAATATCATGAAGACGAACAACTTTAAGTATAGGGAAACCATATACCGGCTTGAAGGGAATTTAATTCTACATCGATCTAGGGAATAATATACGGGGTGTTCCTTTTAAGATTTTTGACTTATCAAGGTTTAAAGCTTTGGAAATTGACAGCGGCTTTACAACCACCCTGTACAAAAAATTTCAAATTTTCCTGCGACTGTTCTACACAATGGCATGTGATAATCGTCTACGCAAAGTTGCAAATAATAATAATAATATCTAGTATCGGAATTATCGATTTTTCAAAGTTGATCACAATCTGTCAATTTTTAATTTTAAATGCTTGTAACTCAAACAATAGGCATTTTAGATACATGATGCCGTATATGACGAAGATGAGAATTTTACGTAGAATCTAGAACTGCAACAATATACGGTGTTCAATTTAAAAAAATACAACTTTAACTTATCGCCCTGTATAGAAGCAAGATAGAGATCTCGTTTTATTAAAATATAATAGTTCGTTTGATTTCGAACAACTTTGACTTCGACATTTTTTTCATAAGACCCATAGTTTCTGAGATAAGGTATAGACCCAAGTTAAACGGGCCACCCTGTACTATTAGCTGCGTTTAATAGTTTGCGATTAACCGATATCGGTATTTGTAATTGTTAGGAATCATTTTTCATCATCACGAAATTATTTTAAATTATTTTAATTTTAACATTAAAAATGTTTGTTAGTGAAAAAAATTTGTACACTAGGTACCATTTTAGTTTTAATTGTGAAAATGTTTTTGTTAATAAAATAACTTTTTATTTTAATTTCCAAATAAAAATACTGATAACACGATTTTACTTTATGGAAATGTCTTGTGAATGAAATAACTATTTACTACTTTCCAACAAATTTTCATTTTTATCACATCCGAAATTTCACAAGATTGCGTTCTACTTCGTCATTTCCAATGTCTCCTCCGGTTGCATCTTTGCGAAGGACTGTGAATTTTTTAATTAATTATCAGAACAAGCATTGAGTTATGACATCAGAATATTAACTTCATACTCAAAGAACTGCTAAATATATAATATTGATTATGTCCAGCGCTTGTCACAATGTTTTTTTTTTAAATGTAATATCAGTTTTATAATATTATAGTGTAAGGGGATGACGTGAGTCGGGTTTCTTTTTTTCTTTTTGTGTGCTTACATGAGCGATTATGACATATATGGCCTCGTTTTTATTAGAACAAAGAAGCTGTATGGAATAATTTCTTATCGGGCTTTTTGTTCGAAGGAGACGTACAGACGATTCAGTTGTAGACCATTTGTTGAACTAAGCGGACGTGTCCTAGTGCAGTTATAACAAAGTAGTTTAGTAGTGAACCTTGAAGCCAGTGGGTGTATCAAGGAACAGTTGGGGTTATAAGGAGTGCACTGTTAGCGGATGATAGTAACCAATAGGTCTGATGTTCTATTTACTAGCAGTAAGTGAGTTTTATTAATGTGGCTAATGTAGTTTACTTATTGGTCTTGAATTATGTGTTGCTCTTAATTTGCAACTGCTTATACGCTTTATTTACAACTTGTTACTGGAAACGTTGTCGACACGTTTCCTCCCTTTTATTTCAGGTTTAACAGTCCTCAGTTCACTAGCAGTAATGTAACTGTGTATGTGTACTTTCTAACAGTGCCTTTTATGTTGATGCATTGTTTATTTATTATTTGTTTAAAGGCTGAGACCCATAGTCATTGACTGATCGCCGGTTTATTTGTGTATTGTTTAAAGGCTGAGACCCATAGTCACTGACTGGTCGCCGGTTTATTTGTGTATTGTTTAAGGCTGAGACCCATTAATTCTAGCTTGTGCTGAGAGTGGAGCCTATGGCCGCTCGCCTGTTTATTTTTTAGGATGAGGCCTAGCCTCCCTGAATTCGAGGGTGCTGAGAGCGAGAGATAACCTCACCAAGTGGGCATGGATACCTCATACCTTGATTAGCCATAGTAGCCACATGTTTGGCCTAGCGTCCCTGCATTTGTGGGTGTTGTGAGAGAGAGAGATAATCCCACCAAGTGGGCATGGACACCTCACATCTTGGTTAGCCATAGTCGCCACATATTTGTCCTCTAGTCGCCGGTGTTCATCCAGTTACCGTTTGATTAAGCTGTATAAATGTTAAGGTGTATAAATGCACATAGATGCATATATGCGTGAGTAACGATAACCTAAGTGAATATACTAACTTGTATTGCTTTTGCAGAGTATCCAGTCCATGGTAAGCCAATGATGATTCACCTGTGTTGCAATGCCTGCCTACTGAAGCCTCACAACTTTAGTTTATAATTCAATCCAGATCAATGTTGTAATATGATAGCTGCTCTGCTGCTATTACTAAATTGTATTTATATTCAGTTCAGTTGTTTTATTGTTCATGCAATTAATATAGCCCAGTAAAATACATTTTACCCTTACATATCGGAAGTGGGATGAACTGGCGCCAGAGGCGAGGCATTGTAAGCACGTTAGTAATTCCTTGACAAAGGGTTTAACATTACTTGGTAGTATGAACGAATTAATAAATTTATATGGCTTTTGTTTCCATGATTTTTATTGTTAATAGGATAATGTGTCGAGGAGAGGCCAGGTATACTAAAGGTGCCTGCTGGACACATATGTGGACTAAGTAACCTCTTTAGGTTATTTTCAATTTATATTTATTATATTTAAGTTCTCAGATTTAACTGTAGGTGACATGAACAGTTACACAGGCTGTCAAATCGGAACAGTTGGCAACTACAGGAAGGTGAGAAGCAGATTAGTTTTCAGCTTATTCTTGATAATGGTTTGACAGAAATATCTCAGCCATAATATAATATGGGAAGACGGACGGTAAGATTAGGACGCCACTGACTTCGTTTAGAATTCGAATGACAACCATAAATAAGTAGATAAAGGTTTAAATGTGTGTGTAGGTATCCGAAAAACTGGAATGTGAACCAAAAAAAAAGGAACAATTGACATCAAGGGAACGCAACTTATGGTAAAATGCTGAAACTCGTAGCTCATAAACGGAGACGGTTGTCGCGGGCTCAAATGAACTAAACTTACTAGCAAATACAGGAAAATGCATTATCGCAAAATTGTGGCTAGAGCACCGGTAGTTAGGAAACAGTTTTACACCGAAATTATTAGTTGAGAAGGACGAATAAACCTAAACTACAATTATGAAGAAACAAGCACTATTAACTCACAAGTTCGATATCCGATCGTGGCAGAGAAATTAACCATAACGATTACTCCCGCCATACATGGATTGGATACGCGCCCGTTGTCTCTGAATGTGTGCATTCCCCCCGCACGACGCTGGTCTAGGAAAACATATGGAGTTGAACTATATGTGGAGTCGTGATTATTAACCTCCACAATATTGAAGGACCAAAAGCTCTTTCATGGACCACAGGGGTTACATAAAGTCGTCATGAAGGATGGAGTAATATGTTGCACATCATAAAAACCCTGGTATTCTACTTGTCATCTAGGAACCTTAATTTGTAGATAGCGAGACTGGAAGGGCAACAGGTGGTGTGTCAGCTTACTCACGTAAGAAAGCAGGACACATTGAGCACTGTTTAAAAAAAAAAAAGAAAAAATATGAATAAGAAGTGATATAGGAAGGAAAGGAAAACAATCATCAACGGTAAGGTGGCATGCCTAAATTAATGTAGCGTAGCCGCCCCCGATACAAAGTAGGACTATAAATATCAACTCAACGGAAAAGCTACAAGGACCTATGCCAAGTTGGTAATACTCATAAATACCGCTCAACGATTCAGTCAAGGAGCTTTTGTTGTTGTGCGATAATAACCAACGCCGTTAGAAACGCTGGAAGCTCAGATTCAGAAGTTGGGCACAAGAATTTCCCCATCGAAATAGACGAAGTCAAGGAACAAGTCGATGCCTATGTCGATCAAGTAGACTGCTTAAACAACAACTACTAGCCGGACACCCATTCGCCATATATCTCCGGATTTAACTGTCATAAGAAGATTTTACTTTACCATGCTGCAGGAAAAAAAAAATAGTTTTCGCGAGTAGAGATTGGAAATGGAACTTGCAGTATGCATTCTACAGTTGCCACCGGGAGAGTCCCGTTCGAGTATCTACGGTACAGGACTGACAGTCAGCGAGAGAGAGTGAGCGACAGGACGGCTTGCGAGAGACAGACATTTCTACACCACTGTGAAGGGATTACAGAAGTCTGCATGTTATGACTCACAGTAGACCCCTAAAACAGTTCCACTATAAGTTGAATATAGAATAAACTAGGAAGAGCTAAGATTCGTCTAGAGACCATGTCTGTAGGTATATAAAGGCCACGTTAGACCACTCCAGTCAGTTGAGTACTGGAGAGTCGACTGAGCAGAACAGAGGAATAGCGGCTAGTAGTGACAGGTTTCGAATACTAGTAGTTAAAGTAGTAGTTAGTGTTCTAGCCTAAGTGACTAAGTATTGTAATTAACTACTTAGTGGCTAATCAATTAGTGATTTATTGCTAATCTTGTGGCAAGTATTGAGTTCGCGATTGAAGGTGTTTACTAAGAAGTGTAAACACGTATCACTGCAATAGATTCACTTAGGTTAGTGGATTTGACAAATTGTAATACTGTCACAAAATAGGTGAAGGAAGATTACAGTCCATTAAAATAAGTTCATCTTCATCCGTACATGTAAAAATTGAGAAACACACTTAACGATCAGCAAATTCTAAATAACGGAAAGGAGAATTTTATGCTACAACTGGAAAAAATAACAACGGTCGTACCAGTAAACTACATGACGAAATATATATGTGGGTATTGAATTGAATGGCACATTTGAGATGGATTATTTATGGATGCCGGACTATATGCGATGCAACAAAGAGACAGGAGTACTGTAGCCTGAGGATCCTACGATGTGCAGATGAAAAACAGTAAACCAACGTACTACCGGGTGTTATTTCGGCAAACCGGAATAACATTGTGGAGGCACACAAGTGGATGGAGAAGGAAAATTATTAGAAGACTTGATAAATGGATACTGGGACTGGTTGAAAGAGGTATGTAGCGTATTCACCTATATCTTATTAGGTTTTTATTGTAACTATCAATTATTAATCGTAGTTATCAATTTTTATCGCTTTATGTTTTCTTTTTGTTACTAAGAAAACAGAATAACAAAAAAATATATTTTAGAATATAAAAAGATTTTAGAATTTCAAAAATATACAATCATAAAAATTAATCGATTCCAACAAATATACAATCGATTATTATATATATAATATATATATATACACCTACAAATATTATATTGTATCTGAAATGGTAATGAAATTATAATAAATTAATCATAACACAGGAATTTTAATTTTGTGGTATCCCCACAAATTGGTGACCCCGACATTCTTACTGTGATAGAACGTTTCACACGATGGCCAGAGGCTTATCCCTTGTCAGATGTGTCCGCTGTAACTGTCGCCGAAACGTTATTTAACAATTACATTTGTCGTTTTGGAGTTCCGTTACACGTCACCACCGATCAAGGAGTACAATTCGAGTCAAATCTTTTTCGCGAGTTTTCAAAATTTTTAGGTTTTCATCGCAATCGAACTACTACGTACCATCCTGAAAGCAATGGCATGGTTGAAAGGTTTCATAGAACTCTAAAAGCTACTTTATCAGCCAGAGCAGATACTATAAATTGGTTTGACGAACTTCCAATTATTTTACTGGGATTACGGGCTATGCCTAAATTGGATTTACATTGTTCATCTGCGGAACCATACCATCTACAGTTCCAAGCCATGAAGTTTGAAATCTGGCAACGCGACAGGTAGGCCACTCTGGTCGTGTTGTTTACCAGCTGTGTTTGTTTAGTAATTACTTTTTAGACTTTGTACTGTTTGTACTTTAGTACTGTGTTATTAAGAATTATTATTAATAATTCATTAACTTCGCTTATTTGAAGTTTTTAAACTGGACAAAGGTAAGAAAGCATTATATACGGTCATTTAGTGAAAACGTCATCTGACAGATAATGGATGCAAACAATGTTTAAAGTTAGGAAAAATGATAATAATTTAATTAATTAAAAATATTTAAGCACTAAAAGGTATGTATATATGATTGACTTACCAGTATTTTATAACCTGTTATAAATATAACATAATATAATAATGATATAAACTTATAAAACAAAAATAAAATAGTATTGTAACACCTTGCAAATTGTTATTTATAAATGAATACAGTTTATTTGACAAATGTTACAAAATTACACATGTTTCTATCAGTGGATGTTATAAATTTATAAATTGTTTGCATCCAATTCTTTGACATTACATATGACTCATGATGCGCACTAAATATGCGTTTATTTTTTATATTGTAGATGCCTCGACAATCGACATTGCTGTATACTATGCAAGTACTTTAAAAACTGAATCCTCAAATAGTACTTATCCTTTCCCAAAGGATCCAGTCGTGTAATAAATTGGCTTAGAGCTATACACACGGAGGACTACTGCATTAGTAAAAATTCAGCTATTTGCAGTTTGAACTTTGAAGGCAGAGAAGTTACAACCATGGAGCTTTATAAAGATAGGTAATACGCACGAGGCTAACTAACATATCTCAAGCGAATGTGGTAATAAATCCCAAAAAAGAAAAGGAAGAGAAATAACATATCCTCGTTTAAATGAGGATGCAGTTCTTCACATATTTTCCAATCAACCGAAGTATCTTTCTACAACTAAGCCAGTGTCTCGACGTAATCCTGAAGAAAGAGGACAAGATGCTAAAGGCAAAATAATGATATTGACCAGTTTCAAATTCAAATTCAAATTCTTTATTTGGCCTTTTGTTGCTGCATTGTAAGTACAGATATAAGACAAGTTTGAGTAGTATAACAAATCACTAAACATTACATACATAAAACAAATTTTTGTATATAAAAAACATTTGTATAGATAAAATCTTAAATCTAAGTAGAGCTAATTGTTTTTTCGATATATTCATTTAGTGAGTAAAAACAGTGTCCAGTAAGATAATTCTTTAGGTTAGTTTTAAAATTCATTGAATTTTTTCTATTGACAGGAAGCAGATTAAAAAAGTGGCTACCAGCATATTATGGTGATTTTTTATACTGCATGTAATTAAAGTTATCTATGTGTATATTTTCATTTTTTCGGGTTGGATATTGATGGAATTCTTTGTTTTTTTTAAAATCGTTAAAGTTTAAAAATACATAGCAATGTAATTTATAGATATATATGCAAGAAACAGTTAGTATGCTGTTACATTTAAAAATTTCTCTGCAAGAGTCATTATAACCAAGGTTAAAAATTAACCGCAGAATTCGTTCAAATATTCTATTGATATCGGTTGCTTGGCCCCATATGATAATGTTACAAGTTAGAATAGGATATACATATGCATAATACATATTGATTAAAAATTTTTGGTGAAAGTTTGATCTTAATGTTGTAAAGGCAAAGTAGATTTTGTTTAATTTATTGCATATATTATTTATATTTTCATTAAAATCTAGTTTGTAGTCAACTTGTGTACCCAGGAATTTCGTGCTAGAGGTCGTGTTTTTTAGAGTATTATTGATGTCGAATTCAAACTCGCTACACGTTGATTATATTTTGTTTTAAATTCAATTAGTACTGTTTGATTTAGGTTATTTATTAGGTGATTATTCCTACACCATTCATTAAAACTATTTATGACAGAAGTAACTTTTTGTTTAACTTCATCGTATGATTTTGCTGTGACAACAATGGTTGTGTTGTCTGCACACATAAATACCCTACCCTCCTTTATATAAGAGGGCAGGTCATTTATGTATAACAGGAACAGTAATGGGCCTAGCACACCCCCTTGCGGGGTTCCTAGTTCAATGTTATAACTATCTGAATATTCATAATCTATTTTGACTTTTAGTAAACGATTTGTTATGTATGATACTTAATAAATAGGATTATAGGAAACAACTACTGGACGGGCAAAGGCCCCTACTCCCATTGAATTATACCTATAAATCCAAATTGGTAGCCAAATTTGTTATTTGTCTTTTCTCCACCAGACACAGACCGGTTTCGAACTCTTTATGTTCTCATCAGTGTGCCACAGGTAGCTGAAAAGACAAATAACAAAGGCAAACCAAACTAGTCTATGGCAGACCCAGCACAAGCACTGGTAGTAGCAACTGACCACCAGAGGGATGCACTTATCTCTCACTACTTACTTGTTTAATTCTGCCGGAACCCATGTTGGATGATAAGATATCATTAACATTTAGGTACTTGATTATGTTATCGTATAAAGCTCTTTCTATAATTTTTGAAAATGTACTTAGTAGACATATTCCCCTGTAGTTTTCTATAGAAAACGGATCACCCTTTTTAAAAACAGGTATAACTTTTGATATCTTTAATTCTGTGGGGAATTGTCCAAGTTGTACGGACGCATTAATGATTTCTGTAAGATAATAGAATATCTCATCACAGCATACTGATAGTATTTTTGCTGGAATTTCATCCATTTCAGTACTGTCTTTATTTTTTAACTGCAAAATTATATTTTTAACTTCAAGTTGTGTTACTGGAATAAAAAACATTGACGTATAGTTATGTTTATTCACGGTACTGCACATATTTTTTGGAAGGTTAAGTTTGTCGACCTGATTTTTTACAGAGTTTGCAAAATAATCGCCGAATAGATTACTAATTTCTTTGTTATCTGGTATAATGTTATCCTGAATTTTAATGTCTAATTCTGTTTGTTTGCGTTTTGATTTGCCAAGTTTTTCATTCGTTATGGACCAGAGCGTTTTTGTTTTATTATTTGACGTATTAATTTTTTTAGCATAGTAGTTCTCTCTTTCGTATTCAATTTCTTTATTTAGTTGCTTTTTTGACATTTTATATTGGCTGCTGAGAAAATCATTGGGTATGGACTTTCGTAACCAATTTAAGGCTTTTAAATCGTTCAATTTTTGCTTTAATGTTAGCGAAAATATAAAGTTGGGTTTTTGCATTTCATTTATTTTAATTTTTTGTTTCGGAAATGCTACATCGAAGCACCACTTAAAGTGAGTTATAAAGTTATTAAACATATCATCAATATTTGTAAATTTATTATGAAATTCAACATTTCGTGTGTCGGAAAAGATTGTTTTAAATTCTGAAATTGAGCCTTCGTTATATTTTCGAGTAATTATCTTTTTGGCAGTGACTTACCTCTGTATTACTCCATGTTAAGATCTGTCCGAAATGATCTGACATACCTGGCTCTATTATTTTTTGGTATACATTTTCAGGTAAGTTGGTTATTATGTAATCTATTCCGCTTGTAGTGATTTTGTCGCCATATTTTGCAATTCTTGTTGGTTCTTTCAGTATAGAGCGGAGTTGAAATGATTCTATTAAATCAAAAAGCAATTTTGTACGCTGTGATGAGATATTTAAAAAGTCAACATTAAGATCTCCACACAAAATTAAGAGGGGATATTTTAGGGAAACATAATCAAGTACCTTTGTCAATTTATTTAGGAACTCGTCAAAGTTACCGCCGAGATAATGCATAATGTGTTGTTAAATTCAATGGCGGCGCATTCAAAGCAGGATTCAATAGACATATTTGATATATGGTTTATATTTTTTATGTAACTTACTATACTATTTCTTGCATATATTGCAGTTCCACCATGTGTAGTGTTTTTCCGACAGTAGCTGGAAACTTCTTTGTAACCTGCGATCTGTGTATTTTCAAATTGTAATTTGCACATCCAGTGCTCACTTAAGCATATGATTGTCGGATTATTTTCCTGACAGAACAATTCTAAAATGTTGATTTTATTTGGCATACTCTGAATGTTTATGTGAAATACTTTTAACAAGTTCTTCGCGTCCTTAGGAAAATCGTATGTGATCTTCTTAGGGTTGTCCTGTTTTACGAGGGTTGATTTTCTGAGGCTTGATTCCTGAAATTTCCCCCTGGGCCTTCGGATCGGAATTTGTATCTGTTGATAACAGAGCCATCAGGCCATATGTCTGGATCATATACTTCTCTTACGTAATTAATTGGAAATGATACTATCATGGAACATGTTTTTTCCGTCTTATGCAAAAGTTTGCATTCGAATGGTATATGAGGTGCCGTCACAGTTAAGCCTTCTTTAATATTTTCAGGCGAGGTGGACGGATCTAGCCTATACATACAAGTGTAGATACCCTAGTTTAGGTACAGATTTTACGCATGTAATTATCTTACTTGTGCCAATAATTGGTCTTCGTTGATTATATCGTACATTTTTTCTTTGTGGATTGTTTTGGTATTGTTCAGCATTTTGTTGCGCGTCCTTTATAGCATTATTTACTTGTAATAATGTGATAGAGTTTTTGTCTATGTTGTTTTTGTTTATTACAGCTGGTTTCCTTTTTTCGTCATTTGGAATATATTTAGGATTTTTATTGATTTCTTGCTTCTCATTTATAGATGGAGCAATTGTCGATTTTTTAATATTATTAGGATTATTTTGCGTTTGGCTTGTAGATGGCTTTGCCTGTTGTATTTGATATGAAGACTGATCGTTTTTACCTTGCCTCTTATTATCGTTTTTTAACAACGTAATTATTTCTTCTAGGTCACAGATTCTTTTTTCTAGATGTTTCACTATTTCAGTTTAGGATTGCACTTTAATTTTATACACTTCCTCTCTAATTTTTCTTTGTACACAACTTTGTTTTGCACAGAAACTTACATCACTTGTGTAGTCATTTGAGTCCAAGAATATATCGTTTTCAGTTTCCACTGCACTTTTAGACACTAACCCAAGTTTACTTTGTAAATCACTTAGTATATCACTTGTGGATGCCTTTGCGGGTAACTTTTGAGATATAATTAGCTCTATAATCTCAGTTTTCTTTAATTTGTCTAGCTCTGCGGCTAACGACTCTTTACTGGCGGCCATCTTTTTTTTTCTTGCCGATGACATCATATCAAGCTTTGAATATTTTGTGCAGGCTGTGCCAAAAAAATGATGCTTCATTAAGTGGAATTACAAGTGTGTGTGAACAATGTCTTGTATTTTTACATTTTAAATATTGACTACGACAATGAAGAATCTGATACTGATAGTAGCGAAGTAAAAGTAGTTTCAAGTATTAGCGTAAATCAAAGTTTTAATGTTAGTGTTTTTGTAAATAGTCGTGAATTGCCATCAAGCAATTTAGAGTGGATTTTACCCTATTAAGTGTATATTCTAGAATTATATATTTGTAAATTATTCATTTTGGCAAAATAAATTTGTAGCACAAGTTTTGGGATCATTATCCTTTATTTCCTAAACAAAATCCTTAAATCAGTGCATGAAAGTAAGGGATGGCTGAATTACAAACAGGACTACCATTGACAGGAAATGCGATGTTGCCATTGTTACTTCATGGCTTGGAACCGTAGATGGCTATGGCGGAACTCGTTTTCGGTCAAACTTTCCGCCTGCCAGGTGAATATTTTGTAAATTCACATGTTAGTATGTACACAAGTGCCTTTATTTATAAACAAACTACAACATTATTTTAAAAACTTACAGTTTACAAATCCAAGGCAAACTTTTAATCGAAACACTTTTGTCAGCCCCGATTTAAAAACTTGCGATTACGTTTTCGTGCGAAACTTAAACCTACATTTTCCCCTTTATACGAAGGTCCTTTTAAAATTGTATCTCGTACTGACAAATTTATGACAATCTTCAAACATGGAAAAGATTTTGCCGTCAGTATAGACCGTGTTAAGCCTGCGTATTTATTGAATGATGTTGAACTGCCTGTCACATCTACTGTCAAGAGAGTTCGTTTTGACTGATACTTTGATGGGTTAGTTTGTTGTTATTTTGTTGGGGGAATATATGTAGCGTATTCACCTACATCTTATTAGGTTTTTATTGTAACTATCAATTATTAATCGTAGTTATCAATTTCTATCGTTTTATGTTTTCTTTTTATTACTAAGAAAACAGAATAACAAAAAATAGCTATTTGTATCACTAGGGAGGAAAGTGCCACTTTTCTTCCCGTGGGTGAAGTTCACCAAGGGAGGAAAAAGCACTTTAATCCCGTGTAATACATATGATTTTTTCTCCTACCTGTATAATTAACTTATATATGTAAATAGATGAATTATTTGATTTTATTGAAACTATTTATTGAGTAAAGAAATAAAAACAAATCCTTAAATATATCTTAAATACATTATTTTTAAATGTTATTATTATTTAATATAATTATATTCAATGTGCAATACACTTTCCGCCCTCATATGGGGGAAGAAAATACTTCCCTCCCTAGGGAGGAAAAGTGGCATTTTCCTCCCTCATATGAGGGAGGAAAGTGTGTACTTTCCATTATGGTAGGCGGAAAATATATTTTAGAATATAAAAAGATTTTAGAATATCAAAAATATATAATCATAAAAATTAATCGATTCCAACAAATATGCAATCGATTATTATATTATATACACTGACGATCAATTGAAGTGACCCAAGAAAAATTAGCATCAACTTCCAACTCATATATCTTTTGATACAAGAATCGCAGAGCCATAAATCTTTTTAGGTATTATAGATATACGCCTCAAGAATATGTGACACATTTTGCTTGTCCTTGTCTTGTTTATTTTTTCAGATACGGTCATGAACGTTGAGCTATGTTCTTCTGCCAAAGTTTGAGGTCGTGCATGGAGTGTCCCAAACCGTTTTCGGACACAATATAGTCATTTTGTACCCTCATTCATTGCGTTCATTTTCATTTTTGATTGATTGTGCTAACATAATTGTTGTTGATTTTTTGAGAATTTTTATACAAGACATTTTATGACTTTAAATGCTTACTTTGTTTAATGTTTACAATTAAATCTTACACGTACATAATACACAAATAAAAATTCTTAACATTAAATGTCAATAACGAGTTAATCCACCTCTTGCTCCTATAACAGCTTGATACCGTCTGGGCATACGGACAATGCAATTATCTATAATTTGCTGATCCACAAGAGGCCATTCCTCTGAAACCACAACAGCATGTTCTTCCAAATTGATAGCTGGTACCATTCGTTTGCGAAGGCGTCTTCCAAGTATGCCCCAGACATGCTCGATAGGGTTAAGATTCGGCGAGCAGGAAGGCCATACCATTCTTGTGATATGTTCTTCGAAAAAATTGTTTACTACTCGATCACGTTAAGGTCTTGCATATATAGAAATTCAGGGTCTCTTTGATTCGCAAAAGGCAATACAATAGGCTGCAAAATTTGATGGAGGTACCTATCCCGCGCATTCACAGTTTCATTTGCGAATACTATCAATTCAGTTCTCCCTCCCTGTCAAAAAGTTAAAAAATGTACTGTTGTATAAAAATCCTCAAAAAATCAACAACAATTAAGTTAGCACAATCAATCAAAAATGAAAATGAACGCAATGAATGAGGGTACAAAATGACTATATTGTGATATCCGAAAACGGTTTGGGACACTCCATGCACGACCTCAAACTTTGGCAGAAAAACATAGCTCAACGTTCATCACCGTATCTCCAAAAATAAACGAGACAAGGACAAGCAAAATGTGTCACATATTCTTGAGGCGTATATCTATAATACCTACAAAGATTTATGGCTCTGGTATTCTTGTATCAAAAGATATATGAGTTGGAAGTTGTTGCAAATTTTTCTTGGGTCACTTCAATTGATCGTCAGTGTATACAGGGTGTTCCAGTTTTTTGTAGCAGGACTTTAACAGTCGATAGACAATTGAAAATTATTAAAAAAAGTTCCTATAAACATAGGTTGAAAAATGCTTAGTTCTCGAGATACAGGGTGTTAAAGTTTGAAAATAAATACGGATTTATATTAATATTTCCAGAATGCTAAGAAGAATCGAATCCAAACTTGCCAATTCTTTACATATAATTTAGAGGCCTATTTTAGAATAACAAACTACTACTTTACTTAACCATGGGCGTAGATATAGGGATTCACTAAGGTTTTTTTTTACAAAAAAGAAGTACGCCATTGATATTTTCCCATGTTTTCCATTTAATTCAATAAAGCAAGAAAAAACAAAAATTTAATGTCTCTTGGCACTTTTTGATATGACAAGCCGTTTTCCAGAAAATTTACATTTATTCATTTGATGCGCGCATCTGGACGAATTTTAGACAAACTTGAAGTCGCTCAGAATTACACCAAATTTGATGGTGCGAAAAGTCTTTTAAAAAGAAAGAATGAAACATTTAAAATATTTATTGTAAAAGTTCATTATCATGTAAATCAAAATTTTTATAACACAAATGTATTAAAACGCAACGGTTGAACTAAAATAAATTATTAGAAACACAAACACAAAAGCTAGCAACATGTAAAAGTGTCTTACTTCATTACAAGCATCATTAACGATGTTTCATTCTTTCTTTTTAAAAGACTTTTCGTACCATTAAATTTGGTGAAATTCTGAGCGATTTCAAGTTTGTCTAAAATTCGTCCAGATGCGTGCATCAAATGATGTAATGTAAATTTTCTGGAAAACGGCTTGTCATATCAAAAAGTGCCAAGAGACATTAAATTTTTGTTTTTTCTGGCTTTATTGAATTAAACCGAAAACATGGGAAAAAATCAGTGGCGTACTACTTTTCTGTAAAAAAGGGCCTTAGTAAATCCATATATCTACGCCCATGGTTAAGTAAAGTAGTAGTTTGTTATTCTAAAATAGGCCTCTAAATTATATGTAAAGAATTGGCAAGTTTGGATTTGATACTTCTTAGCATTCTGGAAATATTAATATAAATTCGTATTTATTTTCAAACTTTAACACCATGTATCTCGAAAACTAAGCATTTTTCAACCTATGTTTATAGGAACTTTTTTTATTAATTTTCAATTGTCTATCGACTGTTAAAGTCCTGCTACAAAAAACTGGAACACCCTGTATATACACCTACAAATATTATATTGTATCTGAAATGGTAATGAAATTATAATAAATTAATCATAACACAGGAATTTCAATTTTGTGGTATCCCCACAAGGTACTCTAGGTACTGAGAGGTAAGGTAAGTGAGAGTTCGAGAACAAGGAGTACCGTTGAGGAAAAAAAAACCATTTGACCGCGAATCTTATCGCATGGCGGAGGGTGAGCGAAGCGCATCGTTCCATTGATTTAAAAAATTTTTTTAGATGAATGGCCTGAATGAGGAGCAAATTTCAGAAATAAAGGAAAAATAAGGATATTGAAATATTCATGAAAGGAAGAAAATCAATCAAATATCTCAAGCCCAAAACATGCTGGAACGAATTGAATGATATGCAGAATGTTTTAAGGTGTATCTCTTAACTTGACATCTAGAAGCTGGAACAATTTGTGTTAACATAGAGGTCATCATTTACTAGCGTATCAACCGTGGCGAACCAAATGAAGGATACATTCAGTTGCCTTATGATAAAAGCAACTCCGGTAACCAAGAACAATAGTAACCTTCAGTAACGTTACAAAAAAATTGTCATTTACAAAAAGTGAACTCCTCAAACCCTGTGTTCTAAGGGAAGACGACTTCGAGGGCGAAGTCCGGACAGGATGGCCGACTGTAAGGGGATGGCGTGAGTCGGGTTTTCCTTTTTCTTTTTGTTTGCTTACATGAGCGATTATGACATATACGGCCTCGTTTTTATTAGAACAAAGAAGCTGTATGGAATAATTTATTATCAGGCTTTTTGTTCGAAGGAGACGTACAGACGATTCAGTTGTAGACCATTTGTTGAACTAAGCGGACGTGTCCTAGTGCAGTTATAACAAAGTAATTTAGTAGTGAACCTCGAAGCCAGTGGGTGTATCAAGGAACAGTTGGGGATATAAGGAGTGCACTGTTAGCGGATGATAAAAACCAATAGGTCTGAGGTTCTATTTACTAGCAGTAAGTAAGTTTTATTAATGTGGCATTTTACTTATTGGTCTTGAATTATGTGTTGCTCTTAATTTGCAACTGCTTGTACGCTTTATTTACAACTTGTTACTGGAAACGTTGTCGATACGTTTCCTCCCTTTTATTTCAGGTTTAACAGTCCTCAGTTCACTAGCAGTAATGTAACTGTGTATGTGTACTTTCTAACTGTGCCTGTTATATTGACGCATTGTTTATTTATTATTTGTTTAAAGGCTGAGACCCATAGTCATTGACTGGTCGCCGGTTTATTTGTGTATTGTTTAAAGGCTGAGACCCATAGTCACTGATTGGTCGCCGGTTTATTTGTGTATTGTTTAAAGGCTGAGACCCATAGTCACTGACTGTTCGCCGGTTTATTTGTGTATTGTTTAAAGGCTGAGACTCATAGTCACTGACTGGTCGCTGGTTTATTTGAGTATTGTTTAAAGGCTGAGACCCATAGTGACTGACTGGTCGCCGGTTTATTTGTGTATTGTTTAAAGGCTGAGACCCATAGTCACTGACTGGTCGCCGGTTTATTTGTGTATTGTTTAAAGGTTGAGACCCATAGTCACTGACTGGTCGCCGGTTTATTTGTGTATTGTTTAAAGGCTGAGACCCATAGTCACTGACTGGTCGCCGGTTTATTTGTGTATTGTTTAAAGGCTGAAACCCATAGTCACTGACTGGTCGCCGGTTTATTTATTCTAACTTGTGCTGAGAGTGGAGTCTATGGCCGCTCGCCTGTTTATTTTTTAGGATGAGGCCTAGCCTCCCTGAATTCGAGGGTGCTGAGAGCGAGATATAACCGCACCAAGGGCATGGAAACCTCACATCTTGGTTAGCCATAGTCGCCACATGTTTGACCTCTAGTCGCCGGTGTTCATCCAGTTACCGTTTGATTAAGCTGTATGTGTATAAATTCACATAGATGCATATATGCGTGAGTAACGATAATGTACTGCTTTTGCAGAGTATCCAGTCCATGGTAAGCCAATGAGGATTCACCTGTGTTGCAATGCCTGCCTACTGAGCCTCACAACTTTAGTTTATAATTCAATCCAGATCAATGTTGTAATATGATAGCTGATTTGTCTCTTCTGCTATTACCAATAAAATTGTATTTATATTCAGTTCAGTTGTTTTATTGTTCATGCAATTATTATATCCCAGTAAAATACATTTTACCCTTACAATAGATTGCTATTTCGATTTTAATTACCTGAATAAAATATAGGTTTATTCTGAATTTAAAAATATAATATGCAGCATACACACGTTTATTGTAACACCCTGTATTAACTTGGGCTACCATGTACAGCGAAATTCCCATATGTTTCTCGCTCGCATGTAGGAATCTGCCGACCCGATAATAGGGTATGCGCATATGTGAGATTTTTAAGCAAAATTTGTTATAAAAGGTAGTTAATGCTATAAAAAAATTAATAACAATAAAATTTTATCAACAATGTACCCTATATTTATGTATTTGTTAATTAAAATTCATATTATTTTTTAGTTTACGACCACTGGCCGAGAATAAACGATGGAATTCGAATTTCACCGTGACGTCAATCATCGGTTTTTTTGACAGAACTTTAGAGAATCTTTTATGTTTGCCGTTGTGCAATATGTTATACTGTTTACGTGTAGATTCAATGTGCGATTTCGGTGTTAAATATTAACATTTTTCACGGAAAAGTGAGTGGATTTTGTAAAAGCCCAGAGAGATAATTTAGCCAATGTTGCTCTCTTTGTTGCTGTACTTCTTTTAAGTGGAAGGCGCCTTTTTCTACTAGTTCGACAATCAAAATATATAATCTTTTAAGTGTATGTAACTACCCATTAATTTAAACATCATATAGTTTTCTAAATCTTCCTCTAATTGAAATAAAAAGTAAAATACATACCTAACCTAAAATTCTATGATTTTAAAAAGGTACAAAATCGCAGTTACGTTGAAATGATCCTCACATACAACCCCTTTAGTGATTTCTGATATATCGGTTTCACTCCTCATGGTACGTAACCATAATATTCGTTTTTTCTTTAATAGAGCTTGATCGTATATTGGTAATGAGACAAATTTTTTTTCTGGTGTTTTTATTTTATGGACGACTCTCACTGCGGTATTTAACAGTACCTTAATTGGATGCTTAAAATCAATAATATCCTTGTTTTCCATTGTAAAATGCTGCATTAAACGCTATTTTAACAAACATTAAATGGAAATGCGAGTTTCTGACGTCACAACACCACAGCAGCCATTTGCATGACGTCACAGTCATTTTTGGAATAACCAATTTTTGTTAATTTTTTTTGGATAATGGGTTACATTTTAACCGTTTTTTATTATTGCGATAGCCATTTAGTAAGTTAATTTACAAAATTACATTTAATTCAATAAATCATGCGCATACCTTATTATGCCGTTCTTGCAAAATACGCAAGGTTTAATTGAATCATATCGTAGTGTGCATGTTTTTTACTGAGATTACTTTACGTATATTTGATTCTGGCTTACACCTAACATTAACAGATAGCTAGTATTTCGATTTTAATTACCCGATTAAAATATAGGTTTATTCTGATTTACATACTAATACAAAGTTCTAGCAATACAGCTTACGCTTTTTATTTGATCCAAGTCAGCCCGTCGGAAATGAAGAATGAAAAAGAAATTTTAAATTCAGTTTATAATCATATTAAGTTGACGGTGGATAAGCGAAAAATAATAATGTTTATAAATTCACGCACAGTATTTTCAGCTAGATAAGATGTAGCAAAACCATTCTTAATCGGCTTATACTCGTCGAGAGATTTTTTCTGATACTTCATGATAAACAGCTTTCAGGAACAGCTTTTTGTACAGGTCTGTTCCGGGAACAGGCTGTATTTGGAACAGGGTCTATTTTAACAGGCTGTATTTGAAACAGGTCTGTGTTTGGAACAGGCTATATTTGAAATAGATCTGTATACAATGACGTGTATAACAGTAATGATTCTAACTGACATATATACCTGTCAAACCCTTTACGATACCGACCATTAATTATATCATAGTCTTTAATAATTACCAGTGCGCCAGAGGTCTCGTTCCAACATTCGGCACATAGTTTTTCAAATTTCTCAAACCTGGGGCTTTCTGGGAATAGTTTATTTATCAGAAATCAAACATATTACGAGTATAACTAGTTTTTAAATAAACTAATAACTGCCGGCACCTTTGATGTGATTCTGTTCGGAATTGATTGCCCAAATGATGATATTTTTACACAAATTAACCAGTTAATAATGAAATTAACCCGCTGTGAAGATTCACCGGACGCTGTATGAGTATTTTTATACAAAATAAAATATGTGTACTATTATTTAGTTGTTTTTAGCTGCTCTCCGCCCATGTTTAGCTTGTAATAATTAACCATATCTCCCGCTTAACCGACGATTATGATAAAAAATTCAATTACTTAAATTTTAATACAGCGAATGTGTGACTTTATCACTTCCGTAAATCTCATTATCGCTGCAAGGTGATTACTTGATATCTTTTTTATTGAAATTACCGTTTAAAAACATTCCCAAGTTATATAGCGTATAACGTCACACGAAAAATTTATTGAAGGGCGCCGGGCTCCCCACCACAGAGTAGTCAAGGAACCAATCAAACTTTAAATATCTCTCCGGTTATTAGCAAAAACATGCAGGATCCCCCATGCTTTTTTGCAGCATCCCGCGCATGTTTTTTTCTTCAGTGGGCATCATATGACCGCTATGTTTTTTTCATACTTGGCTGTTTACTACGGAACGACAATTTTGTTAAATTAGTATAATGGACATTCATCTGAGTACACATCATATATTTAGGAGGTTTCTATTTTATTGTGGATTTGAGCATGTTGGAGAACATATACTTTAAATTCAGATATCAAACGCCAAACACCAAATTCTACTCTAATGCCAAAAATTTTGTTAAATTAGTATTCTAAAGTGCTCAACATACTAACCGCACCGACCTTATTTTTGGTCATTTTTTAATCGCCATACCTGGGGCCTGGGCCATCCGATTTAAACGACTGGCACATTACTCGAAAGCTTGTCTCTTGTAGAATCGGCGATTGGGTTGCTTTCTTTAAACAGTTAATTTCTTGGGTGTTATACAGGGTGACAAAAAGAGTGTTACAAAAATGTTAAAGTTTACCTCTTTGCAACGTTGATAGGAGCAAGTTTTTAAAATTCGTTTTTATGTCATACTGTACATTTGTAAAGTACCTCTAGACGTTTTTGGCAGATTTTTTATTAAGGCTCTAGAACGAAAGTTACGGCGATTTTTTAATTTTAAATTTTAAATTAAATTTTAAAATGCAAAATTGTAGCAAAGAATAAATATAACACAATTTTGGACGCCTTGTGTATTTCAAAATGGTTTAAGATAAAGGCTTGACAATCGTACTTATGTTTAGAAAGATCATTATTTAAAAATAAACTATAGTTTTTCCGAGGAGAGACCTCCATGAGTAAAACATTCCACCCTGTATATCCTTTAAATGAAATCAGATAGGAATTTGGTTTATGCAGGGTAGATTGTACCTGAATTAGTGGACCTAACTGGCGAAAACAGCTAATTGGTCAAATTTTTTACAATACGTACCACTTTTCGGAAAACCCCCGTAACTTTCGTTCTAGAGCCTTAATAAAAAATCTGCCAAAAAAGTCTAGAGGTACTTTCCAAAGGTACAGTATGACATAAAAACGAATTTTAAAAACTTGCTCCTATCAACGTTGCAAAGAGGTAAACTTTAACACTTTTGTAACTCTTTTTGTCACCCTGTATAACACCCAAGAAATTAACTGTTTAAAAAAAGCAACCCAATCGCCGATTCTATAAGAGACAAGCTTTCGAGTGATGTGCCAGTCGTAATCGGATGACCCAGGCCCCAGGTACGGCGATTAAAAAATGACCAAAAATAAGGTCGGTGCGGTTAGTATGTTGAGCACTTTATACGTCGAGCCGATTCGCTTGATACCACACATCATGTATTTCAGAAGTTTTTATTTTATTGTGGATTCGAGCGTGTCTCTAGTTGGGGAACATATCTATACACTTTAAATACTCAAGCCCCTATTTCATACTAAGAATTAAAATTTTGCTAAATTAGTATTCTAGACGCCGAGACGATTTATATGATACCACACATCGTGTATTTCAGAAGACAGGAAGTAGAGACCGGAAGTTGTTATTTTATGATGGATTCTAACGTGTTTCGAGTTGGAGAACATATCTATATACTTTAAATTCAAATACCGCTTAACCGACGTTTATGATAAAAAATTCAATTACTTAAATTTTAATACAGCGAATGTTACACTATTTGTGTCGTTATCACTTCCGTTAATCTCAATATCGCTTCAAGGTGAATGCTTGATATTTTTTTATTGAAATTACCGTTTAAAAACATTCCCAAGTTATATAGCGTATAACGTCACAAGAAAAATTTATTGACATGAAGGGCCTTAGTTACAGGGCTGCCACCCATACCACAGGGTAGCCCTCATGAAGGAACCAATCAAAACAGCTTTCAAACTTTAATTATCTCTTACCGTTCTCGAGCTATTGCAAAAAACATGTGTATGACGTCACACGAAAAATTTCTTGACCAGAAGGGCATTAGATACAGGGCTGCAACCCATACCAAAGGGTAGCTCTCATCAAGGAAACAATCAAAACAGCTTTCAAACTTTAATTATCTCTTTCCGCTCTCGAGTGATAAGCAAAAAACATGCCAGACCCCCCACCATGCATGCTTTTTTGCAGCATCCTGCGCCTGTTTTTTCTTTTCAGTGAGCACCACATGACCAAGGCAGCGATGTTTTTTCCCCCATACCTACTACGCAGCCATGCTTTTTTCTCCATCGCGCATGGTCGCCACGTTTTTTTCTCATACCTATTGGGCCGCCGTGTTTTTTTCTCATACCTGCTACACCGCCATGTTTTTTCTCATATCTACTGCGCAAGACCGTCGTATTCTTTTTACCTCCTACGCCGCCATGTTTTTTCCTCATACCTACTGCGCATGATCAGGGCCTTTTTTTCTATAGCCACCTGCTCTTCAGCAGCCTCTGGACATTGACCATTACTTCTTGCAGCCAGCCATCCCCCCTTAAGACTTCTTGTACATCCCCCAGACATTGAAGATCACTTCTTGTATTTCTTGTACATCCCCTGGATGGTCGCTCTCGATGGACATGCCATCCAGCTCACTTCCGGTGTGAAATCCGCTTTGCACATCTACTCGCGTTGTATATTTATTAATTTCTTTACATTTCTTAAACTGACTTTTGGATACGCCTGCACAATTTCCCCAACTCATTAGACCATACAATTGAGTATAAAATAATAAAGAGGCGCAACTGTCAAGGTTTCGAGATTTTGGTGTTACAATTTTTTTACGAATAGCTTCATGATCGATTTCAATTTTAAGGGTTATACAGCCACATTACAAATATCTTTCCATAGCATTAAAAATTTATGACAATCATGAAATTATTGGCAAAAAAATACAATACTAAAATCTCAGGTCAGTTTTTCAACTTTCGTTTTTATAATGTTTTAGTCCTAATTCGTGTTACATATATCAACAGAGATCCCCCCTTAAAAGGAATGAAATAAGTTGAGGTTGTATAATTAAAATAAATTTCTAATTACCTAACATTTAGTACTCAAAACTAAATCCAGAAGCATATTATTTTATCCAGCAATTTTGGATAGGTCTGTGCATAAAATGCCAAATATTCGTATTTCAGCTTTGTCGCCAAATATGAACAAAGAAACAGATAATTAATTATTCTTATAATGCATCAATATTCGCGCTTGTTACCTCATGTTAGTACGTTCATTGGTCAGAAGTTAACTGACATCATGATTTGTCAGATTAAGATAAACATAAACTAAAACACATGCAACATAACAAACAGACACTACCAGAATTTCCAATAGTTTAAAGCATTAGGTTTTTTAAAAAAATTAACTAAGTGTATAACGAATGGAGTTCCATACTATTTCAGGAACAACAAAATTAATATTGTTCTTCATTAGTAGTAACTGAATTGTCTAAAATTTATTTGGAATGTAGTATTTTCTAATCAAAAAAATATGGCCCTTATTTCATTATACATATAATATAAACAATAGATTCATATTATTATATTTCTTTAGAAATAAATCCATATTACCGGTTCAAAAATAGTGCAAACGATTTGTTTGAATAGGTAAATGACTATTTCCTCTACAACCAACAAAGTGACAGCAGATTGTCTGTAAAAAAACTCACAGATTTCTCAATCCTTGCAACCAATTAACTGTTTTTTACAATTCTCTTTCTTTGCTTGATATGTATTGTTTATAAATGACTTTAATTAGGGTTTATACACGCATAATAACAAAAAACATACCTAATTTGATATACTCACATTGATGTTTCATCTCTAAACATACAATTATTAAGTTTGTTGGATCTTCTTTAATGCATGATAAAAATTGGATTAAAAATTACAGAATTCAAAACGTCTAAAAATAAATTATAGAAAAATATTTTTTTTAACTCACCACAAAATTCATTCATTTATTATACGCACAAGGTTATGAATATAAACATAGAATTTTTTAACATCTTATTTTTGAAAAACTTAAGTATTACTAACATAATACACATCTCAATTTACGAGTTAGGTAGTAAGAAATAATAAACATCATTTTTCTGAAATCGCCCAAGAATGTCTACTTTCTCGGCGCAATTTCAATCCCCAAAATACCCTCTTCTAGTATTTTAGCATGTTGCTAAACAACCATGTTCATTGTTAAGCAATCACCAGAAAACCGTACGGTTTGTAACTCCAAAAAAAAAGGCAGAAAATTTTGGTTACAAATAACCAACTGTCATGGTGGGGTAAGCTCCGACTAAACAACAGAGCTGGGCGCTAGGTCGTTAACTAAAAACGCAGCAGTTTATGCAACTCCAAAATTTACCAAATGAGTTGCCTAGAAATAACAACAAGCTAGTTTTTTCTATGTTTATTTACAGAAATTCAATTCACAATTTGTATGGGTAGTAGTTTGCATGAGTAATAACTATATATCTATATATTCAGTCTAAATAAATAATTCCCAAATAAAATAAGTGGTTAGGGTAAACAACCCCAATCGAAATATAAATAAATAAACTCCCTATATATATATACAATATATAAAAAAATATATAACCTGCGACTTAGGGGATGAGTAGCGCATAAACCGCAACAAAAAAAAAATAAAGCGTTGAAGTTGATCACATAAAATTGATGATTTTATAATATGCTTTAAATCAATATAGTGACGGAGCTTAAGCTTAAGCGCAACCGTTGATACTTGACTATTCAGTATAATGTATAATTAAATAAAATAATATCAAACGCAATTAATAATTTTATCAAGCTCCTAACTAGGCGCTATTACAACTAATAAAATGACTTAACTTTAACTCTTAGATGTGTTACAATATGTGTCATCTCCTGTATATTATGTATTATAAAAATTAGTATTTAGTTTAGGCCCCTACGAATTATCTTTCAGTTATTGTCTAGAATTTTATTTTAATTTTATCCTTATAGAAAAGTATTTAGTTTTTATGTTTTTCAAGAATATACTTTTAATTTTCTAGTAGTTTTAAGAAATTATAGTTTAATTTTGTTTTAAAAGAGTGATATTTTTAGTTTTATCCTTAATTATTATAAACTTTAGACGCAATAGCCTAAGATAAAATAAAATATTTAAGCTAGCTAATTCCACTCTGGAGTGTCGTTGCAGCATATAGTTTACTTTATCACTTGTCAGTTTTTTGTGAATTTTGTTAGTGTAGTAATGGAAAACGTAAGTAAAATTATTATTAATAAGATAAAATAGTAAAAATAAATTTTACTATTTACGTCAAAGTTTTTAGTCTTAATTCTCTAATGTCTTAAAAAGACATAAATACTCTTTTCAGAGCTTATTTGCAAACTATCTACATTTAACTGATAAAATGGTCCACATTTGCATCTCACCGACTTCATGTCGATCGATGTTAACAAGATCTGGACCTTCTGATGTCATACAGTGTGCGTTACCTGTACCATGCTGATGAAGGCTAATAAGCCAGAAACCGGTCCATGGGATGGTGACGTGCGCTGCCTGATAACAGAAGGAGTCCCTTTTTTGGATTAATCCGTCTGGTGAGGCTTATTGCAATATTAAATTATTTGCTTTCTACATTCGTAGTACTGACCATTTTATCAGTTAAATGTAGATAGTTTGCAAATAAGCTTTGAAAAGAGTATTTATGTCATTTTAAGACATTAGAGGACTAAGACTAAAAACTTTGACGTAAATAGTAAAATTTATTTTTACTATTTTATCTTATTAAAAATTTACCTCTATGGATTTCTGACTTCTTTGGATTTCATTTCTAAAATTATTATTTTTTATTTAAATGTTTTACTTGTAACTTGTAACGGACCAAATACAGAGATCTCCGGTACGAGCTCCAAGTGCTATACCCAGGCTACTCTGTCAAGATGGTCGTCCTGTAATCGGCGTACTCGGATGTATGAAGCCCACGCTGCTCTCCATATTGAAGGCCATACCTGCCTGCCAAAAATCGGCAGAGTGGTTGGCTGGTCAAATGCAGAAAGCGGTCATTCTGGGATCCCTCCGTCTACTTAGGGCACACGAGTCTGGAATCTAGTCACTAACCCTGTGGGATGTGGGGAGAGGCCACAGTTTAAGAAGAACAGTTGGGACGGTAACGTTTCCCGCTCTTCTCGGAGGTAGTGACCTTGAGTATCGTAGTAAACCGGCTAAACCGGCCAAACGTAAATTTAGTAGTAGTATTCTTACGTCAGAAATTGATGCGTCAGCGAAACAGAGTTTATCGAAATGTATGGTTATAATCAGAGGGGTTGTCTGTCTCTGTTATAATAAATCAGTTATTTACTTTTCTTTGGTACCTATAAAGTAAATTATTGTGGTGTTAAACGTATTGAAATATACTTTGTACCTTTAGTAGGTATATTTTTTTTGCGTGTACCTTATCGAAGACTTTTAAGCCTGTTATTGAAAAAAAAATTGCGTTAGTGCAAGTTGTTGCTGTACTATAGTAAAAATGTTCTTTTTACAGCTTTTTATATACATGAAATAAATATTTTTGATTTAGAATTTTAACTTTGAAATCTTCTGAAAGTAAGAAATGTGTTCAGTAGGTTTTTTAAATACTTGTGTAAATAATAATTTCTTCAGCACATACAATCTGACTGAATTCTTTGTAATTAAAATTATAATTAATTCAGTATTTTTCATATAGAAATCTATTAATTCACTATTTTAAAATACTCTTATTAAACACTATATTCCAGCCAAAATTGGTGATACCTATAAAATTTCTTCTTTTTCTGTACTTAAAAACGCAAATTTAGAACCAAGTAAAATCATTTTTTAAATCTTAGTAATTATAAATGACTTGTACATATTTAAATTTTATTTAAAATTGCAAATTAACTAAGCCACCCAGTAAAATTTTATTTGCTCTTCCTGTGCAACCTACCAAACTTTAAAGCGAGGTCACCCAACTTGGGTTTTTAAATTCATTCATAAAATCGCGCGCCTTCCCAACTTTCTTTAAACTCTGGAGAGGCTGTAGATTATTCGCTGGCGCTCTCTCCGTGTGGTATCACTGGTATCGGAGACCACTGGAGACTGTCCAGCATCAGAAAGCCGAAAACAAAAAATAATAATATTAAATTTTCAAGTGTAAAAAAATTTTACAGTCAGTATAGATCGTGTTGATGATCATGTTGTTGAACTGCCTGTCAATCTACTGTCAAGAAAATTCGTTTTGACATTGATACTTTGTTGGATTAGTTTGTTAATGTTTTGTTGGGGGAATATGTGTAGCGTATTTACCTACATATTATAAGGTTATATATCACAGCTATCGATTTTAATAGTTTTATGTTTCTGGTTACTAGGAGATAAAATAATAATAGAATAATAATTTAATATTTTTGAGAATGAATTTATAGATCGATTCCAACCAATATATAATCGATTATTTTATATGTAATTCAATTAATTCCATTATATTTCAATATTATTATACAACAAATGTAACTTATTAACACGCAATAAATCAACTCAATTCCAATTTTTTATTTTTGTGGTAGGTATCCCCACAAATACCTTGAAATAATGATACAAGATAAATAAAACTACGGACGTGTTAAAAATTAGCAACATGGCGTTCTTTTTGTTTCTTAATTTTTCAAAGTCTCCTTTGATAATCATTATTATGCGTAAGTATACTAAAATTCAGGTAATTTTGACAAATATGATAGTGAACGTGAATAGTATCACAAACGGTAGCTCACGTTTATTAATTTATAAAATTCTAGATCCGTTTCTTATGAAAACGAGTAAAAATGTTAAATAAAAACATCACATGAATTAGACCAGAAGATAAACAATATTAGATGTAGTGTTAGCAGTTCTACAAAATTCCATAAAATTCTCAGAAACTATTAATATTAGACCCATCAAACCATAATATTTGTAGAGACAATAAAATTAGGAATAATAATTTTTGGTTGGAAATAGGGTGTCCTATTTAAAAAATTGCGACTTTATATCGCTATATGAATATGGACCACCCTGTGAAAATAAAATAAAACTTGTATAAATAAATCTAAGTTTGATAACATTAACATTTCTTTAACTCTCTTATGACTTCTGAGTAAATGACGAGGACACCGTAACTGGACCACCCTGTACTAGTAGGAAAGCCTAATATTCTCGGACGATCATGAAGATTGTTTTCGAGGCGCAAGCCGAGCAACACGGAGTCCGGGAATGTGATTTTACTACGAGGTACACATTACATACTATTTTTTCTGAAACCGCAATAGTCGGGTAAGGAAATTTGGAACCTCGAAAAAATTCCGAACGTTTTGAAATTTTCAGGAAATGTTCTTTATTAGAAGTATAATGGCTATACTAAAAGTCCCTAAAAATCCTCCTTGTGCGTTAGCCACCATATCGATATAATCTCGGAAATAATGGTGACCAATCATAGCAATAGAAAATATTTAATATCTTACTTGTTTTTCAATCAATTTTGAAAATTCAAAAAAGAAAATAACCACAGAATACGATAGCATATGACATTTTTATTCAGTTTTTAAAAGAACTGTTAACAACCTGCGTGAAATTAGCATCCAAATTCTGGCAGCCAAAATACCGGAAACAGTCGAATGATCATAGGCGTAAATAAGTGGGTAACACTTTTTTTAAATAAAGTAATATAATACAGAAAAACATCTGTAACCATAAATTTAGAAATTAATAACGAAATAAAAATTGAGAGTTTTGTATAGGTAACTGATTTCTAAATAAAAGGGGTGGTTATTAATTGCCGTGTCAATGCTGGCAGCTAAATTTCTTCAGATAGCAAGTCTGGGTACCATTCCCTAAATTTAATGCGAGATGTAAGATAAGGACTAACCATCCAGCTAAAAACCAAGGATTTTAAGTTAAAAAAAAATTATTAACTGAATTTTAAATTTTTGCAGTCGTTATTTCCTAGAGAACCACGTCGTGTGCCAACTTCTAAATTTGACATAAGATACAATCCATCAAGAACTATCATCCAGCAGAAAATCAACCCCCTAGCTAGGGGATTACACCTTAAAAAAAATTAATAACTGAATTTTCAATTGTGACCACTCTTAATTTTCTAGAGAACGAGGTCGTGCGCCAACTTGTAAATTTAACGTGAGATACAATGTATCAAGAGCTATCGTTCACCAGAAAATCATCCCCCTAGCTAGGGGATTACACCTTCAAAAAAATTAATAACTGAATTTTCAATT
This sequence comes from Rhagium mordax, assembly GCA_963680705.1. Lineage (NCBI taxonomy): Eukaryota > Metazoa > Arthropoda > Insecta > Coleoptera > Cerambycidae > Rhagium > Rhagium mordax. The sequence goes on from OY796656.1 coordinate 57,730,028, forward strand.
TTGACCACTCTTAATTTTCTAGAGAACGAGGTCGTGTGCCAACTTGTCAATTTAACGTGAGATACAATGTATCAAGAGCTATCGTTCACCAGAAAATCATCCCCCTAGCTAGGGGATTACACCTTCAAAAAAATTAATAACTGAATTTTCAATTTTGACCACTCTTAATTTTCTAGAGAACGAGGTCGTGCGCCAACTTGTAAATTTAACGTGAGATACAATGTATCAAGAGCTATCGTTCACCAGAAAATCATCCCCCTAGCTAGGGGATTACACCTTCAAAAAAATTAATAACTGAATTTTCAATTTTGACCACTCTTAATTTTCTAGAGAACGAGGTCGTGCGCCAACTTGTAAATTTAACGTGAGATACAATGTATCAAGAGCTATAGTTCACCAGAAAATCATCCCCCTAGCTAGGGGATTACACCTTCAAAAAAATTAATAACTGAATTTTCAATTTTGACCACTCTTAATTTTCTAGAGAACGAGGTCGTGCGCCAACTTGTAAATTTAATGTGAGATACAATGTATCAAGAGCTATCGTTCACCAGAAAATCATCCCCCTAGCTAGGGGATTACACCTTCAAAAAAATTAATAACTGAATTTTCAATTTTGACCACTCTTAATTTTCTAGAGAACGAGGTCGTGCGCCAACTTGTAAATTTAACGTGAGATACAATGTATCAAGAGCTATCGTTCACCAGAAAATCATCCCCCTAGCTAGGGGATTACACCTTCAAAAAAATTAATAACTGAATTTTCAATTTTGACCACTCTTAATTTTCCAGAGAACGAGGTCGTGCGCCAACTTGTAAATTTAACGTGAGATACAATGTATCAAGAGCTATAGTTCACCAGAAAATCATCCCCCTAGCTAGGGGATTACACCTTCAAAAAAATTAATAACTGAATTTTCAATTTTGACCACTCTTAATTTTCTAGAGAACGAGGTCGTGCGCCAACTTGTAAATTTAACGTGAGATACAATGTATCAAGAGCTATCGTTCACCAGAAAATCATCCCCCTAGCTAGGGGATTACACCTTCAAAAAAATTAATAACTGAATTTTCAATTTTGACCACTCTTAATTTTCTAGAGAATGAGGTCGCGCGAACTTGTAAATTTAACGTGAGATACAATGTATCAAGAGCTATCGTTCACCAGAAAATCATCCCCCTAGCTAGGGGATTACACCTTCAAAAAAATTAATAACTGAATTTTCAATTTTGACCACTCTTAATTTTCTAGAGAACGAGGTCGTGCGCCAACTTATAAATTTAACGTGAGATACAATGTATCAAGAGCTATCGTTCACCAGAAAATCATCCCCCTAGCTAGGGGATTACACCTTCAAAAAAATTAATAACTGAATTTTTAATTTTGACCACTCTTAATTTTCTAGAGAACGAGGTCGTGCACCAACTTGTAAATTTAACGTGAGATACAATGTATCAAGAGCTATAGTTCACCAGAAAATCATCCCCCTAGCTAGGGGATTACACCTTCAAAAAAATTAATAACTGAATTTTCAATTTTGACCACTCTTAATTTTCTAGAGAACGAGGTCGTGCGCCAACTTGTAAATTTAACGTGAGATACAATGTATCAAGAGCTATCGTTCACCAGAAAATCATCCCCCTAGCTAGGGGATTACACCTTCAAAAAAATTAATAACTGAATTTTCAATTTTGACCACTCTTAATTTTCTAGAGAACGAGGTCGTGCGCCAACTTGTAAATTTAACGTGAGATACAATGTATCAAGAGCTATAGTTCACCAGAAAATCATCCCCCTAGCTAGGGGATTACAAAAAAAAAATTATTAACGGAATTTTAAACTTTGGCAGCCGTTGTTTTCTAGAGAATTACGTCGTGTGCCAAACGTTAATTCTATTTTGGAACTTTCCTCGAAAGTAAAGTCCGATGTTTCCATACTTCCGACATAGCTGTCCTATTCCAATTTATCAGTTAATAATATTTTAAAAAATTGAAGAGCATTTTCTATTTGGGTACTAGTTGTTTTTGAATTTTAAAAATGTTAAATGCTCGGTTAAATGTTAAAAAATATCTTCAAAACTTTGTGTTTCCCTAAGCATCTTAAATTAGAAACAAAACCTTTATATTAGTAGTTGAAAGTTGAAAGTCGCTTTCCTCCCCCATTTACCCCCCAACCTCTCAAAGGATTTATCTCAAATACAGGACGAGATTTCGTCGTAACACATTATGTGTACCAAATTTCAAATTGATATCTTTAAGCGTTCAAGAGTTATGGTGGACACAAAACAGTTACAGAATTTTTTTGTCTCAAATTGAAAATTTCGATGATTCGTGAAATTTTTAAGCGATTTATGCAATAAATATATATATATATATATTTTTCGATGATTATACTTCCACAATGTGGAAGTAAAAAAGTAAAGAAGTAATTTGCGAGATTTCGAAAATCAAAATCTAGAAACCGAACCGTTAATCTAAAAGAAAAACCCGAAAATTACATTACATCCCAAATATGTATTTCTAAAAGAAACCTAAAGATGACCCGAAATTAGGTAAGTAACTGATAGATAAATAAAATATCGGTAGGTAGTAACAAATAGAATACTTATGAAAATGAATTACAGTAATACTTATGTATGAAAATACCTTACAGGTAAGGAAGTGTTTAAAATAAATTTAAACTAAATTAGAATTTTAACATAATATTTATCCACACTATTTCTAATGGAAATATTGTTAATATAAGGACATAACTGCAATTTAAATGGTGACCATAATAATATCGTGGCAAATATGGGAAATGTGGGAACAAATGACTATTGCCCGAAAATGTTAAGAAATAATAATTAAAAAATTGGGAGATATAAATTTTTTAATGACTGTATATTAGTCTTCACATCATTAGAAACACTTTTTGTCTATAACAAAATAATCCTGTTGTGCTGTGTTCAGCTGCGATCATAATAGTGCATCCCCTACGGTGAAAAACTCTGCCCTAATATGTGCAGAGAGTTTGACTTCAGAACCTAGTTTGAGGTCATATGGGGATCAGGAAAACATGAGGTGGACATCCCGGTTCGTGGGAGGAAGTCCGCCATATTGGATTTTATGTCAAATCGACGGGTCGCTGTATCTCCGTAACGCCTGGTCTGATTTGAACGATTTTTTTTTAGTTCGATTGCAAATTTTGTTTAGAACAAGAAAGGTTACATTCATTTTTTACGTAACTCTTACGTCAAAGGAACAGTTAAAGGTTGTTTTTTTGACATAAAATATCATTAAAATAAAATAAAAACGATGATGTTTTGCAGACGTTTCGGAAACTTAATCTGTTTGCTTTCTCAATGCTAAATAGTCTTTCTCTTGTGTAATTCGTGAAATTACACAATTTTAATGTTTATCTCATAACCATAGATACTTACTACGCTCACAGAAAAGTTGATTAGATTAGAGATTAGATATTGCTAAGTTCTTCTTTTAGCATCGGTAACCATATTGTACAACAATCTACAGAATAATTTGATACGCATTTGTCTTCATTTAGTAAAATTATTGCAGATTAGTAGAAGACTTATACCGGAACCCGGTCTCCCCCCACCACTTTTTTTTTTCTGGTGGGGGGTAATTAGGGTAATTAGAGCATTGTCGGTAATTAGGGTAATTAGAGCATTGTCGGTAATTAGACTGTAATTACAATGGAGGTAATTAGAGTATTGTCGGTAATTAGACTGTAATTACAATAGAGGTAATAAGAGTAATGTCTGTAATTAGATTGTAATTACAATATAGCGGTAATTAGACTTGATGTAACTACTATTGTGGTAATTGGGGTGGTGCAATTGTAATTGTAATTAGTGTATGTATCAATAAGTATTTCAAGTATGTAAGTGTACGATAGTAATTAGTATGGTGGGAGGTAAGTAGGTTGGTGGGGGCGAATGTTTCACTATAAATAAAACGCTTTGGTAGCTCAAAATCACATCCATAGTTGTTCACTCAAGAGTTAACTAGTGAGAGTAGTGCAGTTATCTCAATTTATTTCAAGTGAGCAATATATTTCAAGTGAGCAATATATTATATTATTCTTTGCGATTCTTTCATTGTGTACGTCAATTTTAAATTTTAACTATGGCACTTTCCGAATTCGATTTATTAGCACTTAATGCGATTATAAATGAAAATACAGAGATTTTAGTGTAAAGATCTATTACATCGTTAGTTATAAATAAACCTTATATTATAAAGAAAATGTCATTGGTCAATACGCGATATGGAAAATCAATCGTAGTGCATTTATTTGAGGAAAATGCGATTACAGATTTTAAATCATTTTTACCAAAACGGGTTGTAGAAAATATAAGTGAAGATACTATTAATAAAATTAATTCATCCGGTGGTAAATACACATTGACATATTTAGGACAACGTCCTCCAATGTATATCGGCGCAAAATCCAGCGCAATAATACAATTTGGTATTTAATTTCTAGTACTTAAGAAACAATATTTGTATTAGTTAGTTATTAGTTGACATTTGCTACTATATAATAAAATGGGATACATTTAGAAGGAATTTTGGGGGTATTCTAAAAATAATTATCTGTTCACTTGTAAATATAGAATTATTGATTTGTACAATATATCAATTTTAAATTGAATAGATATCATATTTTGTATGTGATTAGATTTATTCTCTTTATATCTATTTTTAATTTATTTGTTTAATTCCAGGTTAACTCTAACCAACAAAAAAACATGTGGATGCAATATTCATCTCACGGATGGGTAAAGGCAGAAGACATTAAATCTGCCATTGAAAGATTGTCTTGTAAACTAGATGACATAAGGAGGGATTCACTGCATTCTTTGAATTATGACATAAATGTCTGCTTCGATGCTGAAGAAGTTCGACGTGTTAAAGAAACTTCCAAGGCGTGTAGCATTGGTGTAAATTTATGTGGTAGATATTCTCGTGGCTTCCTAAATTTGGATGAGTTTTGTGAGCATATGGGCGTAGTGGATCTAAAACGCTTTCTATATGACATAGTGGAGTACCTACCTAAGAATATCATTGAAAAAATATCAACTCAACCAGTCTGATGAAGAAGATAATGAGGACAATGTAGATAAATAAATACTATAATCTGTTAATTTTGATTGACATATTCGTTACACCAAATATTGTATATGTCTGCAGTAAACAATATGGTGCTGTATTTTGTATTATAAGGATAAATAAATGAAATACACATTAAAAGATTACATTCATTTTATTACACAATTAAAAATACCTTAGCATAAAACAGTTTTCATTGTAATTTTATATTTAAATCTACAATAACATTTTTTGAGAAAATGAACATGTGTAAGTACATCATGATTATTATTGATAAAATGTTTCAGACATCTTGATAGAAATGGTATGCTGCACTACTTAATTGCACAATAATAAATGTTTTCTTTTTTACTTAACATCGAGAAAGCCATTCTGAACCGAGCCATCTAATGCGTTATAACTTAAATATGTATCATGAAGTATAAGTGCATACACTCGAGTTTGTTCCGGAAATTTCGCTTTTCGTGTTTCAAATTCTATTATTATGTCGACTGTAGATGATTTCACTGCAACAGGTTGGCGTGAACAATCAATGACAAACAAAGGATTCTTCCTGAATTCCCCAAGATCCATCATGGGTTCGCTCATATCTTTATCATAGTAACTACGTTGGAAGTTCTCATAAGCATAATATACTGCAGAATCGAGCTTCTTATCGAAATCTAAATTCCAACGTTCATATGGATATACTTCAGAGTTTAGAAATAGTCGAATATTATTTGTCTGCGTGTTTGAACTGTGTAACATCCTTTGTTCTATCATTGGCCTGATCAGTGCCTTGAAAGCCAAGAAGGATGAAAAGTGGACTTTCAAGACGGGTGGAGAGTTTAAGAGCCCATATGTCATAGGTAGTATCGCGTAGACAGGGAAGCTCATAAAAATCCCACGCACGGTAGACCATCTTAACTTTGGTATTATTACCACTTTTATTAATTCAATTCAATAATTTTAACTATTGTCGATCTTCAGGTACAATGTGCCTTATCTTCCACTCAATTTTGCTGATTTCCAACTCCGCATCAACCTCACCGATATAGGAGTCTTTAAATGAGCGTGCAATTATCATAATTAATTCTTGCTTCACATTCAGAATGCCTTTGGTATAATCTTCTGCAAAACCCATAAGGAACTTAAGGGGTAGTTTGCCACTGAACACGTGACTGGTGGTATCTAAAATATCTTGTCTCTTTTCAGTGAGACCCCAACCTGTTGTTATTAATGAGCGTGCATGCGTTTGCCCATACGACACCATAGTTTTCATTGTGGTAGTAATACCAGGTCTTCTAACTACTGCTACTTGTTCACCACCCATTTCCAGTCGTATCTCTTCAAAGAGAAATGCTAGTGCATTATTGGATAAATAACAACGCTTTGTGGTGTCGCTAGGAGTAAGTTTTCCCTCTATGTATATATAACTTTCTGAAATGTCGGGTATAACATCTTGAAAATTGATGGGAATACGTATTTCATCAGAGTTTCTGTAATATGGGGATCCATATGGTTTATATGTATGCTCATGTAGGCTAACTAGGGAATGATCTAACACAGGTTCATCAAACACCTCAAGTTTGTCACTAGTTGCAGTAGCCACCATTATTATGACCAATTTTTTCGCAGTTTTAATCCAATAGATTTTAAAAAGGCTTGATCCTCAGCTGACAATCTATGTCTTAACTGTTTAAGGTATAGACTTTGAATGAATTGCTTTCCACATCTCCATTTCTTTTTATCTATACTGTTGTTCGCTACAGTATCATACTGATGGTGATGTACTTGCTGTCGCTGTTTATATCGAAAACCCATTTGGTTGGTGATATCCGACTTTCTTCAATTCTAGCCTTACAATAATTTTCTCACCTCGAAAATCGATCAAATCACCGTTGTCGTCCAGTATGCGTAGTGTGATGTTGTCTATTAACTGACGCCCTTTAGGTCTAACAGGTAAATATATGATATTTTTGGGTTCTCTAGTAAGTTTGTAGCCAGGCTCAACGTCTATGTCAAATTCAAAGAGAGTGTGTGACTCTTCTGCATTCAGATAAGTTCCAGAAATAATATTGCAATCTACGCGTATCATCCTTACTTTCATAATATCAACAGGCTGTGTTGATTCGTAATTTTTATTTGGTTGTAAATATATTGGTCCAAATCCCAACAGACTTCCTATTGAATTTGGTTGTCTAAAATCTACTTCATACTTTGACAAAATCTCGCAAGGTATTGTTGTTTGCCCTTAAAGTGAATATTTGCGTATAATCCTTTCCATCAATATTCATAGCTTTCAACATTGCAGCATAGATTTCATCAATTTCATAAGCCCCCAGAGGTATGTGAACAGTAGTGAATGTATCTTTAGCACTAACCCTATATTGGAAGATGTTATTTGTTTCATCCACATTGTATATGGAGTTGTAAGAGTAGAATCCAATTAAACCTAACCCATGACGACTGCTCCTATCCAGTTCAATGGGTGGATCAAAGTTGACACTTAGCTCACTTAAGCGGCTCGTTAGTGTGAACGTGTACGACATGACTGATATAATTAAATTGTGTTACCCAATTTATTGTGGATTACAGCAATAATGGTATAATTTCCTCTTCTTAGAAGTTGATGGTAATATATTTACATTGTTATTGGATGCCACATTTACATCGTTTACCTTACAATAGCAGCAATACATTTTTCTAGGTGTTGGACCATCATTTACGTCAACATTGCTTTCATAATCATTAAGGTAATGTTCTGTGCAATATTGATATTTTAATATATCGATATCATTCTGAAGATGTGTAGGTAGCTTATCCCATACTAATGCAATTTCATGTGAAGCAAGCCCAATCATCACTTCTTTGGGCATATCTGCAAGTTGTTGTTTGCTCATCTTCAACAGACTACGCAAACGGGAGAATGCAATTAGTGAGTGACCCATTCGCTTGATACTTTCTCGATCCATTGCTGGGGTTATAGATTTCAGCTCCATGGCGTTTTATATTTGTTTTGTAGAGAGAAACTTTAAACACAAATGTCCACACCACACTGTGTTAAAATTCTGTACACGTTTGTAGTTATAGAATATTTGGTTGGCCCTCCTTGAATCGTTATTGAAATATGTAACTAATTCTATAGGTGGGGGTAAATCACCAAAACTATCAAAGTAATTTACTAAAACACCTCGTTTTTTATATGCCACCCAATGTGTCCTGACCATATATACTATCCAAATTGATTATTGAAGATTCATTGTAATGTGGCCCATGTCTTGGTAGTGAGTCGCACATAAACACACCTCGAAAGTATGCTACCTTGATTTTCTTAGCATAATATTTAAGATCAATGTCGGTAAGAGGTCTCCGAGGTAGGGAGTCTATTAGTTTTTTGAATTCTGTTTTAGATAAAGACCCATTCCCTTTCGATATGGTTTCATAAACATCCCCTTGCCACTTTTCATAGCGATTGCTTCCATACTTGTGTTGTGTCGATTTGCTTCAGCTAATTCTTCTCTACCTTTTTTCACATCATTTACAGCTTTAGCAATACCAGCAGCCGTACCAGCCAAACTACCCAATGCAGATAATCCAGCAAAAATGGGTATTAGAGGTAAAATACCACCAACTTTTGGAATTGGTATAATTCGAGGTGTTTGAATATTGCGTTTTCCACCGGCCTGTTTTATATATCGACGTGCAGCTTTTAGAGCAATTTCAGTCACCTTCTTTTGGTCTTTTACTCTTTTGCCTCCAGCATTTCGCAGTGTGTCACGCACTTTTCGTACTATCCCAGATCCAAACGCTGCCTTTTTAACATTCTTCTTACCCTTCTTTGTTTTCTTGATGATTCGTTTCCTTATTGGATTGCGAGATATTGTTGAATTACATCCCATACCAAGACGTTGTTTTCCTTTCATTATAGTTGTAACTAACCAAGCAGCGGCCTTTTCTCCACGTCCTGCGTCTTTGGATTTCACTCGTTTCCACGCAGCCTGTTCAAGCTGATAGTCTGCTTTATGGCGGGCTGCTTGATTACTGCTATTTTTGTCGTATGCAATATCGTGTTGCTTACATGCTTTATCAAGCTGATTTATGCCAGAATCATCTCGTGCTAACCTTTTATTTAAATCTGTGCCTGGACCACAAAATTGATAACCTGGCAAATGCAATTCAAAGGGGAGCTTATTAATCAGGGAATTAACTAATCCTCCACCGCGCTTCGTACGTTTTTCACGTGTGTATCGTATCGTAGAAACCATTTAAATAAGAGTTGTAAATCACACATCTACTTATATAACATTTAGCCGCGGTACAATGCACATTGTGAAACAGAAACAAACGCTTTCTATAGATAATTTGGATGAAAAAGTTGGGCGTGGGTTAAGTGCTGATAATCGCCATGGACCACTACTACCTTCAACTGTACGTGCCCTCATAATAGGACCCTCGAATTGTGGGAAAACAAATGTCTTAATATCTTTGATCACGCATCGTTTAGGTTTACGTTTTTTAAATATTTACCTATACTCAAAGTCTATAAATCAACCCAAGTATGAGTATCTACGTAATGTATTAGCTCCGATTGAGGGGTTAGGATTTTATACATTTAGTAATGGTACGCAAATAGTGGAACCATCCGAGGCAAAGCCAGAGTCTGTGTTTATATTTGACGATGTAATATGTGAGAAACAAGATGTTATAAGGGGATATTTCAGTATGGGCCGACATAGAAATGTGGATTGTTTTTATCTTGGCCAGACATACTCTCGAATCCCGAACCAGCTAATAAGAGACAACAGTAATTTAATTGTTGTCTTTAAACAGGACGACATGAATCTGCATCACATCTTTTCCGATCATGTGTCACCTGATGTAACGTTTACAGTATTTCAAAATATGTGTGCAAAGTGCTGGAATGACAAATATGGATTTCTATTGATTGATAAGGATAGAGAAGTACAAGGTGGGCGATATAGAAAAGGGTTTGATAGCTTCATATATCCATAATGCATTTTATTAAAAACTTCACTTGAATTACATACGTCGTTAGGATTACTTCGTTTGCGTATGCGCTAAGATGAAGGTTACCAAAGATAATAAAAAATATAACAATCTTGCACATCCCAGTAGCGAAATAACACTCAAGCGACAGCTGATTGAGGCAACAGATGCGGTGCGGAAGAAGTTTAACTTTACTATATCAAGAACAAAGATATGGAGATGCACGTAACACTTGAAAAGATCTACCAACCGATAACTGAACCTTTAAATGTTATATCTTCAGCAGCAGAGAACAAATCTCATATCCAACAATTACATTCAAAACCATCATCATCAAGGGTGTCCACCCAGAGGGCTGTATCATGGGAGAGTGCTTCTGAAGAAGGATCCGATAAGTATGTAGGTTCCTGAAGAGGGGTTGGAACCTTTGGTGTAGAACTTACACTTGGAGTAGTTTTCCACACACACCAAAACACTTTTGCACACACTCGACGCGCGTTTCGCCAACCAAGTTGGCATCATCGGGAGATGATTAAAACTACGCTTAACCTAACAATGGGACCTATTTATACCTAAAAATGCGTTACGCTTCGACGAGCAATTACCGCGATAGTAACAAAAAAGGCGGGTAAAATATTTAGCTTCGTTGAAGCGTTAACGCTTGACTAACATGAAAAGCGGGCTATTTGGAATGGGCCCTCTGTCACTATTCATACTATGTTTACATTTGTTAATTTCCAAGCTTTCGAATGCATCTAGTTGTCTAGAGTTTGTTACATTTCTAATCAACCTTAAATTATTAATATCTATTTTATGATTGTTATCAAAAGCATGTTGGGCAACGCTAGACTTCTCTATTCTTCCGTATTTTAGATGAGCCATATGCTCCTTAAATCTCGTCTGAATAGAGCGTCTTGTTTGTCCAACATACCTTTGGTTGCAGTCCTTACAGCTAATTTCGTAAATCCCCGACCTTTCGTTCATTCCAATTTTATCCTTAGGGTTGCCTAAAAGTTGTTGTAGTTTATTTCCTGATCGATGAACTACCGTCATATCAATGTTGTTGAAAATTCTACTAAGACCTCGGGTAAACCGAGGTTCATATGGAATTGATACAAATTTTGTTTTTTCCTTATCAATACGAAAGGTCGAAGAATTTCGAAGTGCCTCCCTAAATTTACGCTTCCTAATTAATTTATCAATCAAATTAGTAGAAAAACCATTACTCAAAGCTATATCCTTAATTCACTCTTTTTCTTTTTCAAACCTCTCTTTAGTTAGCGGAAACTTAATAATCGACTAACCAAAAAATTAAAACTTGCCATCTTGTGTTGGTCACAATGATGAGAATCATTAGGAATATATCTAAGAGTGCTGGTATCTTTCCTATATACATCGAATTCTAAATTATTTTCATTATTTCTAATTACTAGTACATCTAAAAATGGTAGTTGTTGATTGTTTTCAATTTCATATGTAAATTTGACAGAAGTGAAACGACTATTTAATTTGGAAACAAAAACGTCTACATCCGCGACTTTTGTATTAAACACTGCAAAAATACCATCCACATACCTAAGCCAAACTCTAGGAAAATACTCGAATTCCTAGAGTTTGGCTTAGGTATGTTGGACAAACAAGACGCTCTATTCAGACGAGATTTAAGGAGCATATGGCTCATCTAAAATACGGAAGAATAGAGAAGTCTAGCGTTGCCCAACATGCTTTTGATAACAATCATAAAATAGATATTAATAATTTAAGGTTGATTAGAAATGTAACAAACTCTAGACAACTAGATGCATTCGAAAGCTTGGAAATTAACAAATGTAAACATAGTATGAATAGTGACAGAGGGCCCATTCCAAATAGCCCGCTTTTCATGTTAGTCAAGCGTTAACGCTTCAACGAAGCTAAATATTTTACCCGGCTTTTTTGTTACTATCGCGGTAATTGTTCGTCGAAGCGTAAAGCATTTTTAGGTATAAATAGGTCCCATTGTTAGGTTAAGCTTAGTTTTAATCATCTCCCGATGATGCCAACTTGGTTGGCGAAACGCGCGTCAAGTGTGTGCAAAAGTGTTTTGGTGTGTGTGGAAAACTACTCCAAGTGTAAGTATGTAGGTGATGATGATGTTCCACATTATATCCCCATTATGGAAACACCACCATCGTCAATAAGTACAACCCCTGTATCTGAAACTTCTCTAGCTAGTAAACTAGAAAAAAGACATGAGGTTGTAAAAAGACATATACAAAATTTAAAATCTGGTGATTCCAAGTATGATAGTTTATATGGAGTGCGTGTAGATCCCAAGACAGGCAAACTGCTGATGGGCAATGCCGAAATACGTTTTTCCCATGGAAATATTACGCTATGGTATGGCAATAAGAAACTTGGCGTGTATCTAGGTAGTCCTAAATTGTACGATCTAATATTTCTAAAACGCCCAACAATTTTAGATGATAATAGAGAGGGTGTTCTCGATGATGAATGGAGTAAGATATATGGAGAAATACTAAGAAAAACAAAAGCACCTTACAAAAAATTCGATGTAGCGAATGGCTATAACACTACTAAACGTGGAAAATTTCACAAAATTATCAAACCATTAACATCTTCTACAATTGCGACACGATCGTCAACAGGTGGTCACGGCTTAAAACGTGTACCTACCCACAAATTGTACAGAAATAAAGATAAAGAATATATTTTTTGGAATAAACCCAGCGAACTCGTGGATCGTCTACGTCTACTATGGAGTTCGAAAATAGCGGGAAATAACAACCACGACAATGAAATAATAGAAATAATATCAGAACTTAGGGAAGAAAAAATAGTGTATTAAAGATGAAATAAAACATAGTATCATTATACTTAATAAGTATTATATAGTCTGAAATTTTATAAACTGGATCAGATGCAACCAGAAATGTCTACTGTAAACACTATCGACAAATTTGGACGAAGCAAAAGAATTAGTGCGAATAAGTTAATAGCCCTTCGTGGATTACCTGGCGTGGGTTTTAAACTTACCAGAGATAATCACTATGATATTGAAAATAAGCGTTTAAAAAATCTAGGGGAACCTGTCGATGATCAAGTTGGTGCAACATGTAATTACGTTAACAAGCGTCTACAAAGAAATGATGAAAGTGCTGCCAAAGCTATTTTTGATACAACCGATATAATTATTGGGGAAATGAAAAAATATGTTGATGCGGGACTTATAAAAAGTGGAGAAGAAAATCGCGCTATTTTCAATAAACAAAATAATGAAATGATGCAGAAAATGAAAATATAAATGAGGAAATATGTTGATAAAGCAATTTCTGAAGTTAAACGTTCGGCCATAAACAATCACAATACTTTAATCACTAGAATCTCTAAATTAGAGCATATTGCCACCGAACTCCAACCAAAGAAGGTGCAATCCGGAGGCCTAACATTTCCACCAGAATTAATGTCTGAAATTGATATATAGCTGAAGACAATTTTATAATGGAGGTTAGCAGCGAAAAATTACAAGTTGTTAACGAGCTACATAGAAATGCTCGACGAAATTTTTCGTAGAAGGCGAACCATAATTAAGGGGTTTGGTGATTTGTGGCAAGCAGACCTAGCCGAAATGCAACCATACGCTGATAAAAATAGAGGTATCGTTATATTCTTGTAGTGATTGACTGCTATTCCAAGTACGTATGGACCAAACCTATTAAAAATAAAGCAGCTGTAGAAGTTACCAAGGCTATGCAGACTATTATTCAAGAAGCAAATTATTCACCGAGAAATTTACAGACCGATAATGGTACTGAATTCTATAACAGAAAGTTCTCCGCATTAATGAAGCGGCACGAAATTAATCATTATTCTACGTATAGCACAAAAAAGCAGCAATTGTTGAGCGAGTAATCCGCACATTAAAAAATTGGTTGTATAAAGAATTCTCAGCTATGGGTAAATATAAATGGCTCGATGGCTCCTACCAAACGTTACAAAAAGTTACAATAACAAAGTCCATCGTACAACTGGCAGAAAGCCCATTGATGTCACACCAACTACACATTTAAACGTATATAATTATATTAAGATTGCTCTGAAACCGAAATTTCATCTCGGTGATATAGTTCGTATTAGCAAGTATAAAGGTATATTTGATAAAGGGTTTACACCGAACTTTTCAACAGAACATTTTAAAATTACCAAAATAAACATAACAAATCCCACAACTTACCTGATAGAAGACTTGTTTGGCCACCCAATCAAAGGATGTTTTTATGAAATGGAGCTACTAAAAGCAAAATACCCCGATGTGTATCTAGTTGAAAATGTTTTAAAGAAGAAAGGAAATAAAATGCTGGTAAAGTGGCTGGGATTATCTATAGAACACAATTCGTGGGTTGATATAGCTTCTCTTGTTTAAAATTGTCATTAACTAGAAAAATATATTAATGTATCATTATATAGTTATGTCGATTGAAATATTTTAATATGTGTCACAAATGAATAATAAAATGAATATACTTTATTAATATTTATTTAATTTATTTCCTTCATTTTAAATTGTAAAGAAATTAAAAATAATAATTTTTTTTTTTTGTATAATTTAAAAGTTTCCTACAAAATAATATGTTATTACAATACTAAAAATATATTTACAGTTTATGGTTATAATATATATTACATACACACATACATATATACAAATACTATAATTTATTTATAATTAAGACACCAACAGTCCCTATTATGGTGAGTCCAACTACTATAAAACACACCAATGCGATCACACAAGATAAGTGCCCCTGACATACATTTTATGCAAATGTTGTTCCAACAATTGTCCTCGTACTTACTACAGTACACGCATCGTTGTCTTAATTGTGGTTGGTCTGCTTTGCAAGCTTCACATACGTCTCGATATATACCACAATTCGTTCTTTTGAGTATGTTAAGACAATTGCGACATTGTGTTTCATTTGGACAATTGTCTCGAAATTCTTTTTTCTGCACTGGGTTCTCAATTACACACTTTTTGCACAGTCCAGTGCATGGGTTGATAATTTGCTTCCTCCATGCAGTATAGCAATTATGGCAAATTCTTGAATTATTGTAACTATACGGTTGTACTGCTATTATTGGTTTTAATTTCCACTCTCTTGGTAGGACCATTGTATGCACTTCTGTTTTAAGACACGATTGTGTTACGTAAGAAGTTTGAATGCGTTCCTCTTGTGGTCACTCTTGGTTTAAATAGCTAATAGTAAACTTGACGCCATAGGAAGGGCGTCACCGTCACGAATTATAGAATATAAAACGGAGGAGGTTTAACATCAAATCAGTTGAGTTCCAACATTTAAAGATGGCTTATAGACGATTCCTCACTGAGCTGGCAGAAAATGATATGGATGCAATGGTGTTACACCGAGATGGTGTAAATCAAGAGCTTCAGCACTTGAATCAAGATGCTGTCCACCGGGAGGATCCCATCATCGTGGAAAATATCAATGTCGACCAAGAGGGTGCCGACTGGGGAGATGGCAACCTGGTTCCCGTCAGTGTAGATGAAGGTCTTGGGGATGATGTGGAAGACGAAGCCGGAGAGTTAGCATTCTCCGGAAAAATATTAAACAATTATGATGATCGGCTGAGACTATATTGCACATCAATGACTTTTGTCATAATCAGAACCAGGCCGGATGCAACCAAACACTTCCTGTGTGGGCTATGTTATATATCCTATACACGGATAGTGTCCGGACGTCACCAGCATGTAAATATTCACAAAACGACGACGTTGGATGGTGCAATGATAACTAAATGTAAATGTTGCGGCACAAACTTGCTGCAATTGCATCGAATTGAAGTATATGATACATGTAATAATGTAAATAAAACAATTGCGTGAACGATACAACGTGTTTTACTAAATTAGATATTTATGGTAGTTATTTATAGTATGAGTATAAAATAGTACTGTTCTATATACAAATGTCAAGAAATTATTATGATATTAAGTGTTCACACAAGTATGATGTTTTGGAGGGGGTAAATGTATAAAATGAAGTTCTTTGCTGCTGTTGCTCAGTTTGTATTGAGATGGAGACCGAACAACCTGTACAAGATAGTACCGTCTCCTCAACTACTGGTGACTCCACAGTGATGGCTCCAACATGCTCTATAGACAGTGAGGTCATACAACATGCCAGTAGCCCAAGTGACTGGTGGTCGATGGAGACGGCGTCCAATTCTCGTGCTTCTTCACCGTCGGCTTGGTCAATAGAGACGGTTCCTAATTCTAGGCCATCATCTCCAACGGATTCAACTGTGTCCAACCTCACAGATGACCAAGTGTTGGAACCAGAAGAAGATGATTCGTTATAATTAGTATTTATTAATGTAAATTTATATTTCATTTTATTTTTAAGTTTAATTGTATATATTTTTTAATTAATAAAAATATTTGTATACACTTTTTTTTTTGTATTACAAGTTGTGAAAATTAGTAAATCATATAAATATTAAAACAAATGAACATATGAATGATTTTATTAAAAAGTATTTTGAAAAAGGGTTATCTTTTATTTATTTATTTATATTTATTATTATTTAAATTACATTAAAATATCTCAAGATATTTAAACTGATTCAAAATAATACAGTTCTAAATGTATAAAGCCGATAGCTTGGGTTGATTTTATAGCCTAAGGCCCCAAGGCGCTGCGACCCTGCCTGGTCAATACGGATCGACGAGCAGGTAGTTTTTTTGTTGAAATTATGAAATAGACCTAACTCTTTCGGGACGTTCGAATAGCCGAGCGGGCAAACACGCATCGAGCTTGAGGCCACTAAGACGGTCACGAGTTCGAATCCCGGACGCCCCCCCGGAGAAAGGAGGTGGTTCTCCGGTTTTTTTTAAATTTGACCTTTGACCTTTCCTAATTAACCATTAATTTTGATTTTCATGTGTTTTTAAATTCGATTTTTTAATTTTTTTTTTTTTATATATTATGAACCTATCCTAACCTAACCTAACCTAATCTAACTAATTAATTTTTTTTTAACATTTTTTATTTAAACTTTTTTTATAATTTTTTTATTTACTCTTTAAAATTTGTTTTCTAACCTAACCTAAACACTTTTTTTTGGGATACGAGGGTAATTTTTGAGTTAGACAAGTTTGTAATTTTATTAAAGTTTTTATTAATTTTATTATTAAGAAAAATGTTTTAAACTCTTTATTTATTTAAATTAATTAACCTTTACATTATGTGTTTATTTACAATTACTTATTCTAATTATTCATGTCAAACATGTACTCATAATATGCACAATTAATTAATTACATGTGGTGTATTTATTTTATTAACTATTTTATTTTTTTTTAACATTTTTTATTTACACTTTTTTTTATAATTTTTTTATTTACTTTTTAAAATTTGTTTTCTAACTTAGCCTAAATACTTTTTTTGGGATATGAGGGTAATTTTGAGTTAGACAAGTTTGTAATTTTATTAAAGTTTTTATTAATTTTTATTATTAAGAAAAATGTATTAAACTCTTTATTTATTAAATTAATTAACCTTTACATTATGTATTTATTTACAATTACTTATTCTAATTATTCATGTCAAACATGTACTCATAATATGTGCAATTACTTACTACTAATAAACTAACTATAAATATTTACAATGACTTAACCTAACTTTTATTTTTCTTCTTTACAATTACTTAACCTAATTATTCATTTATACGCTAATTTAATATATACAAATACTTATACTAATGAATTTTTTTTTTTCACATTTTTACATATAAAAAAATTTATATATTTTTTTTTATATTTTTTTTCACTTTTTTTTATTCATTTTTTATTATTTTTTTTTATGTACAATACTTATTATTAATAAACTAACTACATATATTTTTTTATATTTTTTTTCACTTTTTTTTTATTAATTTTTTTTCATTCATTTTTTTTATGTACAATACTTATTATTAATAAACTAACTACATATATTTACAATGACTTAACCTAACTTAATAACTAGAAAAATAACTGCATAACAAAGCCTCTCCACCATGTGTGTTGTACAAGTGTGTTGTACAAGCCTTACCGCCCGACTCTACTTAGACCCGATTCAATTGCTCTCAACGCCCTTTCGGCTTTCTCCAAAGCGACGCGGCGCCCAGCTATTTCGGCTAACTCTTGGTTAGCCTGGCGAATGGTTTCAGCTAACCTTAATTCTCGGTCCGCATCACCTTGGGTTGCTGCCACTTTCTCCTGATATTCTGCCTTAGCCGCAGAATAGAAATTTAAGAAGTTATTTAATATATTTCTATTCTCAGGCTGAGACAGAAATACATCCGGCTCTGAATCTGAAGAATCCTGAGCCGGCTCTAGAATAGGTAGTGGTGGTGATAGCGCCACCTGTGGAACCGACTCAACTTCTGAGGGATGTTGAATCGGTTCTGCAAGTGGCTGCGACACCACCAGAGGAAGTGTTGGAACTATCAACGTTTAATAACTAAACTAATTTGCTAAGGCTGTGTCAACGTTAGTTAACCATTCGTTATAACCAGTGATAGTGGGAGGGAACGACCGATATTCGTATTAAGTCAACCAACCGCTGTCACCACATCTGATTTAACTCTTGGCCGTTGAATTCAACGCAGGTCGTGGCAAACCCTTAATATATCGAAGTCTCGAAATCGATAGATTAACGGCAACTGTCGACAATGAATGCTTCCTCGTATACAGGCTTCGCAACGTCCTGAACTAAAGATACAACACTAGCTAAACACTTTGCACAATACACAATTCACTTCTGACACCTGCCCAGACAGGTCTTGCTCGTTCACTCTTCTTTGGCTCAGCCGAATGGTCAAACCGACGCAATTGCGAGGGTCGTTAGCTATGGGGTGAACACAGATACTAGACTATTACTAGAACGCAATAAGAAGACATGGATAATAAATAAGGGTATATATTAAACAATCATCATAGTACATATAGAGCCTCACCTAGCAAGGTCTGCCACCATAACCACGATACCCCCACAAGGGGTCAGCGACCGCGACGGCCGCGCTTAAAGACGAGTGATCGATTGCCGAAAGAGAATTATTACATGGACGTGACTGGCAATTTAGTGAGTGGGTTTTATAGATTTACTGTTAGAATTATAGACTAAAAATTTAAGGTAATATTCTCCAAAAGGGGTATATGCCGTTAGACGTCTGTGGATATTTCAGAAAGGGGAAATCTCTTCGAATGCTATCTCACAAGGCGGTCACCTGGTAATAATGGGGAAGTGCCCCGGTACCCGTGCGTACCGCACTGAGGCTTATCCTGGCTTGATTTGATCAAAAATACCGGACTTCCATTTTGCGAGATCATTGGGAGGTCTCCCAATATATATATGGAAATGACCCGAGACCACTTCATGTCGCCACGTGGCGTCGCAAAATTCCGCTATTTCCAAATTTTATTCAGTTCCTAAAATTTCAAAATGGTGCTATCAGACACGATCCCGGTAGAGACGATGACCAATGGGTAGGCGAGGCCAGCTCAACCATCCTTGGAAGCCGTAGGTCACGGACTCACTAGGAATTCCAGAACGCGAGGGTAGAGTGAACCTATGGGTCCGTAGATCAGTGCGACCACGAAGGTGGATCAGTCTATGGTAGATCAGATCAAGAGCTACCGATCTACGGTAGATTCACTCTCGCGCCTTTGTGGAGTATTCCTGTGATCTGTTAGACCGGCTTGTGAAGATGATTACCTGCGCTGTAATCATCATAATTAAAACCCCAGTCCGTCCATAGAGGATTCGGCACTGGCAGAGGATAATGCATATCCTTGGTCGTCTCTACATGCTGCATCGTGCCTGGATGCGTTCGTTCAAACATGAGATATGGGCCGAAAAAGATAAAGGGAATTTTGGAAACTGTACTGAAAATCGTCTTAAAAATTTTATAAAAAAAATCCTGATATGCATGGATTCACGCATATCAGGCAAAAAGAAGGAATTTTGGGTTTAGGAACTGACTTGAAATTCGACATATTTTTGATAAAAAAAATGGTGTACATGGAACAGATGTTCCACATACACCATTCAAGCCTTAGCTTGTGTGCTTATGTCTAATTGGGATCTTTTACTTAAAACTACTTTCACAGCATCTCCTGGGTTCGATAACAGAACCACCACATTAGAACAACTCGGTTGTTCTAATGTGCTGTTACTACTTAAAGGCGCCGATAATATTGCATTAGAGCAACTAGGTAAAGGTAAAGAAACCGAAACAGATCTTTTTGCTGGTGCCTTTTTACCTCTCTTGCCCTTAACAATTTTGAAAACCTGTTCAACAGGTGTTGCTGGTGTTGCGGGCGTAAGAGGGGTAAGAGGCGTTGGCATAGCGGTCTGTAAGTCGATTATATTTTGGACTGCATTGTCCTCCTCAGTCTTCGGCCCCAATTTAATTATTTCAACAGTTACTGGGGTCGGATTCCGAGAAGGACGACGCATTCCTTTTTTCGGTTTGGTTGGTTGGTTGGTTGGTTATGGTTGGATGGCTTTGGCGGTATACCAATCAGCCAGACATTTTTGTGTATATATTAATAATTTTTTTTTTTTTTTTTTATTTTTTTCAAAGTAACATTTAGCACAAAGGATACTGGAAGGGAACGGTTTGTCGAAAGGGTAAACAGTAGAGAAGAGAGATGTTAGTTATTAGGCTTTAAAATCAATTTCTCTTAAATACTTATAGAGAGCGTTCAATACATTAAAGTTATTGCTTCCTAATATAACTGATATGTTTACAGGGAACTGAATTTCGGATTTGATTGTTTCATACATATTGTTAATTTGTATGTAATTAAGGGGGCATTCTAGAATTAAATGTGAAGTATCACATATTTCGCCGCATATACAGTCTGGTGAGTTTTTTAGCCCTATTCGGTGTAAGTATGATGGGTGTAGTGCATGACCACTTCTGAGTCGATTAAAGACTTTTATATAATCCGGTTTTCCAATAAGTAAAACCAAGGTTTCCTAGGGATTATAGGTTGAATGCTTTTGTAAAATGTTCCTGTAGGAGTGCTTGTATAGTGATGTTGCCAATGGTCCTGAAGTGTCTTTTTTGTTAACTGTCTAAAATCTGACTTGGGGAGCTTCAAGTTTAATATGCTGTCGCCATATTCACAGCCTTCATTTGCCAAACGGTCCACTATTTCGTTACATGTAATACCTATATGGCCTCTTATCCACATTACTTCTATTAGTTTGTTGTTGTGTATAAATTCTTTTTGAAGTTTTTTTATATCGATTATTATGTTATTCAGTTTGCAAGTTTTCTTATTATTTAAAGCTTGTGTGACACTTTTGCTATCAGTAAAAATAATACTTTTATTTGAGAAATTTAAATTTAAACAGTATTTCATAGCCTCTCTAATTGCTATCATTTCAGCAGTAAAAATCGATGTGTGTGATGGTAAGTTATACGTGGCTTGAAAAATATTTATTGGGTCATAATACGCACATCCCACTTTGCTCTCTTTTTTTGATCCGTCACAATATATATATTGGTAATCTGGCCATTTATTTTTTAAATCTAATTGAAAAGCTGTATTTCTTACGCTCTGATGTAAGTTCTTGTAATCGACAGTACTATGGATATTAATATCTAACAAAAATAGGTCTAAGTCAATTGTATAGCATGGTAAAATTGGGGACTGTGACACCATTTCTGAATATGGTAACAGCTCCATGTGGCTTTTTATTATAAGTGGAGTTTTTTTATGTTCCCAGTACTTATGTATTAATGTTAATATAAAAAGGTTGTGTATCCTGTCTAAAAGTGGGCTCTGTTTAGCTATTAAGTCTATGGTAAAATTGTCGCTAAGATGTTCTCTATGAAGGCTAAGTGGTGGTATGCCGGTTTCAGCTTGCATGACGATTATTGGGGTGCTTTTGAGATATCCTCCGCAGAGACGAAGACATTTATTCTGTATAATATCCAATTTTTTTAAGTGTGTATAGGCAGATATATCGTAAAATATACTGCCATAATCAATTATAGGACGCAGTAAGGATTTATATACAATAATTGCCATATTAGGGTCGGCCCCCCATTTGTGGTAGCAAACTGAACGTAGTAGGTTTATTACATTTTCGGCTTTCTTAGTAATTTTTTGTATATGTTCTTTAAAGTTAAGTTTCCTATCTAAAGTGACTCCTAAGAATACAACTGAATTTTTATATTTAAAATTGTAATTATGTAACTTTATACTATTTGGTAGTTGCGTTCGCTTCCTTGTAAATGTGCACACCGTTGATTTTTCCTCCGATATAGTTAGGTTACTATTTGTTGACCATTCCTCCAATCTTTCTGCACAAAGTGCCAACTTCTTATTATAGTCTTCTATAGTGCTTCCTTCTGCGTACACACAAACATCATCCGCAAATTCTGTGATCTTAACGTCTCCATTACAAACATTTACACTTAAATCCATTACATATATTATATACAAAATGGGGCTTAACACACTTCCCTGTGGTAGTCCGGTTGAAGTAGTGCGATAATAGTCTGATAATTCGTTAGTTTTTAAGAAAATTTTCCTATTGATATATAAATTTATGACATTTAGAGTAAATCTAATGGGTAAATTTAATTTTAACATTTTTTTTTGTAGTATTTCTAATAGAACATTATCATAGGCACTTTTTATGTCTAGAAAGAGAGCTGTAATTGATTTATTTGCTGTAAATGATGTTTGTATGTCTGTTATTAAATTTGCGATGTTATCCTGAGTGGAGTTATTAGATCTAAAGCCAAATTGTGTTTTTGGCATTAAATTATTTGATTCTAGCCACCATTCCAATCTATTTTTTATTAGGTTTTCGTATATTTTTAAAACACATGATGCCAATGAGATTGGTCTATATGAATCGGGTAAATTAGGATTTCTTCCGTGTTTTAATATTAAAATAATGATATATTCCTTCCAACTGACAGGAATATCTATTTGGCCTGTCCATATTTTGTTTATTATACTTAATAGATTGTGTTTTTGGCATTAAATTATTTGATTCTAGCCACCATTCCAATCTATTTTTTATTAGGTTTTCGTATATTTTTAAAACACATGATGCCAATGAAATTGGTCTATATGAATCGGGTAAATTAGGATTTCTTCCGTGTTTTAATATTAAAATAATGATATATTCCTTCCAACTGACAGGAATATCTATTTGGCCTGTCCATATTTTGTTTATTATACTTAATAAACTGATTCTTGATTGAACGGAAAGGTGGCGTAGCATTACATAATGGATATTATCTTTCCCAGGTGAAGATTTCTCTTTGGTCTTGTGGTCCAAAATATAGTTCAGTTCGCCAAGGGAGAAATTCTTTTCTAAGGGGTGGTCGTTTCTAGGATTTCTTTCAACAGAAACAATATTATTTGTAGCAGAGATTGGAGTTAATTTATTATAGATATCTTCTATTAGACTATCAGATAACTGCATAGGATTTCGATTACATTGTTTTCTGTTTTTGTATTTGTTGACATTGGACCACACTTCTTTTATAGGTGTATTTTTGTTAATAGACAGACAGAATTTTTTCCATGACTCGCGTTTTGTATTTTTTATAATTTTTTTAGTTTTTGCATCCGAATTTTTGTATTTTATAAGGTTGTCTAAATTAGGGTTTTGTTGAAAATTGTTGTATAATTGTTTGCTTTCTTTAACTGCTTGGGTACAACAATCGTTCCACCATACTTTGGGTATCTGGTTTGGTTTTAAATTGGGCTTGGTTATTTTTGGTATTGATACCTCTGCTGCTTCATTTATTTTCTGAGTAAAACTGTCATAATCTTCCTCGTGATTGTTAAAATTTAAATATTCGATGTGATTTTTGTAGTCGTGCCAGTTGGCTTTTTCAGTCCTCCACAGTTTGAATGTTTTACATGTTTGAAATGTTATATTAAACTGACATTTAACAATGATCGGGAGATGGTCGGATCCTGCAGGGTCTAATAACGTTTCCCAAGTTAATAATTGTGTTATATTTGGCGTGCATAGTGTTATGTCAACAGCTATATTACGGTTATTTGCATTTAGGAGTGTTGGGGACCCATTGTTAAGAATTACTAAGTTATTATTTTCCACTGATTCGATTAATTCGACGCCTTTGCGATCTGTATATTCGCAACCCCATGCCAAATGATGACAGTTGAAGTCACCTCCTATTATATAAGGTTTAGGTATTGACGAAAGATATAAGTCGAATTGCTGAGCTAATATGCAGATTTGCGGTTTGATATATAGTGAGACGAATGTAATATTTACATTGTTATTTGTTTTTATAGTAATAGCAGTAGACATTAAGTTTGGGATTGTGAAAATTCTCGCTTCTGTGTAGCTAATGTTATTTTTAATTAAAATAGCTACGCCGCCTCTGCCATCATCCCTATCTTGTCGAATGACGTTATAGGAAGGAAAGTTAACATATACATTTGTTTTGAACCACGTTTCTGAAAGTAAAGCAATATGGATATTATTACTAGCCAATAAATATTCTAAATTCCCCTTATTTGCAATTGCAGACCGGCAGTTCCACTGTAAAATATTAAGACTACTTGGCATTAAAACTGGTAGAGGGTTGATTAGCCGTACTAACATTATTAGATAGCCTATCTTTAATTAAACTTAGAACTTCTGAAGCATTTAAGTCTAAATCGTTTTTACTTTTTATACCGTTTATTATAAAAAAGATCAAATCTAAAATTTTTTGCAAAAATGGCTCTTCCACATTTGGACCGGTATCATCTCTTAAGTTATTAGTGTAGGAAGGCGAATTTGTAATTCCACCTGAATAAAAAGAAAACACAGGGGGAGCAGTGATGTCTCTTCTCTGTGGTTCTAGAATATCGGGGGATGAGTGACGCGGTCGTTTTGAAGGGTTAGATGTTGTTGGCTGAAGATGCTTTCTCACCTGATTGGGTGATGTTTGCGTAAAAAGGTTGTTATTTCTTTCTTTGTTAAGAGGGGGTATTTCAATATTTAAAATAGTATTTTGGCGCTGATTGACTGAATTTTGTGTATTGTTCTTTAAAACAGAAGCATAAGACTTTTTATTAACTTGTGATGTTGCATCTCTGTAAGAAATATTTTGTTCAGCCATTAAAGTTTTGATTTGTTTCTGTTTTGAAAATTCCACACAAGATTTTAATTCGGACGTTAAGTGATTACCTTCACAATTTAGGCATTTCGGCGTATTTAAACAGTTTTCGATTGCATGTTCTTCGCCACATCCCGGGCATCTAATTTTACTTTTACATTGTCTTCCCATATGCCCAAAGCGGAAACAGCGGTAACATTGTAAGACTTTTTGTACATACGGCTCAACGTCCAGAATTACTTTGTGGAGGATTATTTGCTTTGGCAAATATTGACCCTTAAATGTAACAACAACAGTAGTTGTTGGTACTAATTCGGTTTTATTATTTACAACAACTTTTCGTTTTAATCTTTTGACCTCATCTATTAAAGTACTTCTACTTTCGTTATATGATTGAATATGTATACCCAAATGTTCATCAGAAAAATCTTTTGGTACTCCCCTGATTACTCCTTGTCTGGATACTAAGAATTTAGGAATAGATGCCTCTAATTGTTTTTCTTTTAGGCTAGTTAATTGTAATAAATAATTTGCAGACTCATAGTCGCAACAGTGGACTCTTACTCTGCTTTTACCAATGCTAGATATATTTTTTATTTTTTTATCAAGTTCTGGGTGTCGCGAAAGAATTGTATTGCCGACTTTTATAGCGTCAAGTCTACCTTCAGAATCAGCTGACTTCTCAATGTAAACATAGAATGGTTCAACGTCCCTGTGAGTATATCTAAAAACCTTACGCGTTTTTTCTAGGTTGTCAGTTTTTGTTAAGTCTATTATTGACGAATTTTTATCAGCGCTATTTAATTGCACATTACTAGAATTATCCATATTATTGTTGTTAGGTTTTAGGTTTTTAATATTGTATGTAACTGCATTTTGTATTAATTCTATGTTACCAGTGACGGGGCTGTTAAAAGCCTCCGTCTCAGTCATCTCCTGGTCTACCACAGACGATGTATGCGCTGTTATTTTATCTACACTAACTTCACCACTGTGTTTTTGAAAACTATCGGGGGGGATGCCCCCGCTAGCCTCGTTTATAGTCACTAATCTAAATTTTATATATATACAAAGTTTATATCCACAAAAATGTTAAAAATTAATTGGTTTTTAATAGAGAACTGTTCACACGCGTCCGACTCGATTCGCGTCCTATTCGAACTTCCTTGTTTCGGTTTCTTTACAGCCTTTCTCTGTCTACTTCCTAGCGACGCCGATGATGACGGTTTTATCCTTTGAATTATGATTTTGTCGATTTTTGGTTTTTTCACAAAATCGTCATCAGAGTCGTCGCTATCTACAAGCGACACCGTGGGTAGGTGTTGAGAGCCAGAGAAATTATTATTATGATGTCGCCCACCCTGACCACCTGAGCCGGAATGTAAAGATTTACTTTTAAGTATTTGATTTCTCAAAAGTAAGACCTCACCCTCAGCCTCAAGGTTATCATGAATTTGCCGTACTGCATTTTGGTCGACGATGGCATCGAAATTAATTCCGGTGCCATCCTCGGGCAAATGCAATACAGGATATTCCGTGTCAGGGTGGTCAACGCCTGTTGAAGCTGTACTAACCATTATTAGAGGCTTGCGAGATGGCCTCATATAAATTGTTTTCCGCCGGGATTATAACATCTTGCAGAATATTTATTCCGCTGGTAGATGGCCCCGGCGGTGTTGCAACGTTCGCCGAACCCTCACCCACGCTGGTTGCGGCATTATTTGCATGTTGCTGTTGCACTACAGTGCCAGCTTCTGTGGGTGCTTCAACAATATTGCTGACAATAGGGTCCGGCACAAAATTTTGTAAATAGGCCATCAAATTTAAACCTACTAATGCAGGTGATGTACCCAACGGGCATTTGCGACTACCACCGGCCGCATTCTTCTTTAGGTGTCTTACCATTTTCACAAAACGAACACAAAAATGATTAAACACAAAAACAATTACAAAAATGCGAAAACGGAGCACTTTTTGTGGCACTTGTACACACGACGAAAGTTGAAGGTGGAAAGAATTTTTGTAGCATCTCAAAGAAGCTCTAGACCACTCTCGCCCCTCCACCTCTGTCACTACTAGAGAGGCTGGGGTGGTCAACTTCTTTCTCATTGGTCGATATAATATCACGCCACCAATGCTCGCTTTCTATTGGTTGAAGGAAACCCACGTCACTACGTAACGGAGAGCATTATACGATTGTGGCGCCAAGCCACGCCGTGCCAACTGATGTAATTACATCCATGACTATGAAATGACGCCAACATTGTTGCCACGTAACCCAAGCCAAATACCACACGATACAAACTTAGTAGAGTCGACGCCAGCATTGTTGTCACATAACCTAAATTAATCTGTACATCATTGAAACTAAACACAAATTTAACAAAGAAGGTGTGCTTATCCTTGCAGCAACATAATAAAGCGATGCATTATTTTAAATTGTCACTTTGTGGTAATAATTAACAACAATTCAAATTCAAATTGAAATTTATTAACCAATTATTATTACATTTTAGTTACATAATTAACTTTAACCTTAACCTAAAATTGTACAATTGTCAAAAAATGTCTTACATACATACAATATTTGATAAGTATACAATTAAACTAAGAATTTAATTTATAATGTATTTGTTGAAATCAGTATGAGTTCTCCTATATATACTTTTTATTAAACACATTTTCCAAAAAAAATAATAATATTAGTAAAGTACACAACTTAACTTAGTTTTAGACCCTTGCATTGAAAAAATAATGTTTCAATAAGTTTTTTCAGTGAAGTATTTTTATTCTTGACTTAACTCAGCTATGGCAGCGAGTAATTTATCCAACTTTTCGTTTTTTACAGAACAATTTTCAACTTCATTTATGGCTGACATTAACCAGCGTATGTTTTGTTCAGGTTCGTCCTGAAAGAATTGTACATCAGAATGCCCCCACGGTCTTAGTTGTATTGGGAATAACGAATCGCTTATCGTCATACTGGCTCAAAGCCACTTTGTTCTTTACTTCGGTATATATATCATGCAAATAGCTTCTAAACGTATTCATCTTTCTAAATATCAAACCTCCTCGTTCAACGATTTGCTTATAGTCGTCTATTGAAAACTCTTTTTGAATGACGGATCTTTTTACACCTTTAGCTTTTTTTAATTCATTTGCCAGAGATTGTACACAATATGCCTTCGCGCCTGTTCCGTAAAAACTAATTATTGGGTCCGCGGGGAATTCGTCTTTAAAATTACCTAAAATTGACACACCCTTACATTACATTAAATATATTTCCCACTTGATAGTTTGAAGTATCGAACTTGTCGGGATTGTCTATTATAAAATCGTAGAAGTTATCTGTAAAAATTTTAATAATTAATGAATCAGTGTCTGTATATAATAAAGCGGCGTTCTCACCAAACTGACTTTTAATTATGTTATAGAAAAAATTGTATAGTACCGTCTTGGATAATTCCAATATACAAAATCCTACATAGATTGGTTTATTGTAAAGTACCTTTTGTTTACCCATATGAATAGCCACGAAATCCTCGGTAAATATTGAACATGTTTTAAAGTTTGGGCGAGATATTAGTGCATTTGCACCCTTACTACGCCTAATGCTCTCCCAGTGAGTAACCAGCTTTATGTCGGATCTGTTATCAATATTTTCCATTGTTTTACCGTATATGGAATTATTCATTAATTTGTATTGGTCTCTTTCAAATTTATTTGTTGCGTTATTTCGTAAAAGAGTATTAAGGTTAATGTAATTTTGCAGCCAAGCCGATTGATTGAATTTAAGGATTCTATGTGTTTTTAAAACCACTAAAGCATTATTAACAACCTGCTTTAAATTTAAATAATGTACGATATATTTGTTTTTGTCGTTTAAATTTGGTATTAACTTCGCTAATTTTGATTTTGATTTGGGTGGAACAATATTTTCGACTAAAAATGGGAGGTCCGAGTGCAAATCGTGCAAATATTGTGGATAATGTATATCTACCTCTAAAACATATCCGTGGGGGTCATCCTCCAAAATACTCATAATATCTAATTCGTCAATTTCCGCTTTGGACAGCCATTGAAATCCCCCCAGTTGGTAAACATTGACTCATTGAATATCCGTACAAATTCGTTGCATCGAGGTAAGTTATGAATGATGATGGTTCGTTGGGATCGTAATTGGGTAGAAATTTATTATTTGCAATATGCTTTCTTTCTGAGCACTGACTTAAGCCGCCCCGTATCCCTTTTTTAAAAAAATGAATCATATCGATTTCAGTTAATAATTGTAACTCCACCCCTGTTAATTTTAACATAGCATCCCACGATAAACCTGGAGCTGTATAGTATTGAGCTGGATCCAATTTGTATTTATCCAAACAGATTTCACGAAAGTTTTCAAATATATCGCATAAAAGAAGCACATCTGATTTTAAATAAAGATCTGAATAATCCCCCAAGTTTTTACATTCAAATAAAATCCCACACATCATTAGCACGTTGATAATCCGCAATCGATATGTGTTCATTGTTTAAATTATCATAAAATTCCTCTTTGGCTGGCAATTCCAATTTATTTAATTTTTCTAAACTGTCCAAGAAACTATATGGAAACACACCCTTCTGTCTCATTACATTGAATTTGGCATTATCGTTATAGAAACTGCGTGTTACCACCAACTGGTTATCATCTAAACTCACACCCAAATTTTGTAATGATGCAGACAAGAACTTGAAACTATCGATAAATCGTAGTTGTAAAAATTTTTTCTTTGTTTCACCCTTCTTATTTACATAATCGTGCATATAAATGTGTTTCGTAAAGGATATATATTTTTTCTTTGTTTTGTGCTATTACATCAACCTTAGCTCTGTGTTTACAGAGCTCTTTCACGAATAGGTGATTATCGTAATTACTTAACTCGTGGAATATAATAGGTGTAAATTTGGGTAATTTATAATTTAAATTGCAGATAGAATGTGCAGCACCAAAACGCACTTTACCCGTTAAGTGACAATGGTCTCTAACTTTTACATCCTCTCTCTCGAAAGGCTTATTACATATACCGCATGTGGTTGCATTTTGGTAGTCTTGGCTTTCTTGCGGTGTAAGAGGAGCCATTGGGACTATGTTTTTCATATGTTGATTATATATATTCCTTAAATCAGCCTATATACGTGATACAAATACTTCGGCTGCATCAGCACCTCGGTACAGCTCAAACTTAGATAGAGAATTGTCAAAAGAACATTTTATGAAATATGCGAATGAGTAAGGGTCATGTTTAAAAGTTTTATTTGTGAAAGAACGTTCGGGGTTTGGTTCGCAAGTATTGATAGGTTTTAAAATCGATTCAAAATCAGCATATACTACAAATGGCACTTGCATTTGTCTTTCGAAATTCTCAAATTTTAATATATTTTCTGCAACTTCCTTTCCGAATTTATCTACCCGTATTTTTGTTGTTGGTGTTGTGGTGTAAATATGATTACAATCGTTTCTCTGATGTTGAAATAGTTGACGTTCATTATTAAAATATAATAAGCAACCGTCACAAAAATGTTTTTTATGATCGCTACCGGAAATTTGGGTGGAAACTAACCTGGATATATCTTTTATCCAACAGTAGTGACTGTTGGCACAATCTTTATTGCATTGGTGATTATCATCATCACACTCGCTAGAGATCAATAATAAATGTATGTGTGTATACACAGTATAGTAACGCAAAGGTCCTACAACTTCATACTTTACTCTATTATTTTCAAATATCTGTTTTAACCCATATACGTTAATTGAAATATTGTTCATTTCCTCAAACTTTGAAATATCTCGTAATTTTACTGGAGAACTCATACCTGTTACATTTAATACTGTTGAAAAATGCGGATATGACGCTGTGTCTGATGTATGACCATTTGCAGGGTATAATGCTGAAGTCACAGCCCAAAAAAAACAACTTGATCCTGGTTTTCTACATTTATCACAGCTCCCTTATTTGAAATATATTTTGGTAATTTAATGTAGGATGAACCTCCCATAGGACTATACTTGTTGACATTGATTTCAAGAAATGTAATTCGTTCAAGAGCCCACCCTAAAAAATGAATAGTCGTTAATTATTATTCCCATATTTTGATAAATATTATCTTACCCGAATCACGTTCTTGAAACTCCGTAGTTTGCATAATCATAGAATCCACAAAGCTGTCCAAGATATTCCTCAGATCCATGGATTCATCCAAAATTCTGTTACTGGTATTAAATGATTTCATCTCTACAAGATCCTGTGTAGGTAATATGTATCTTGCGAACGTTTCCATATTCACTTTAATGGCTTTATGTATTTTTAAAACTTCTTCCAATAGATTTAAAATTTTGGGTCTGATCTCGTTGGAGAACATTGTGTAGTCTATATGATTATTTTCACTGTGCACACGATACGTCACAATCCTGTTCCTGAAGGCACTTTGGACAATTTCCACACCATTCGTCATAGGAACACATGACCTTGTTCTATGTTGTAACGTTCTTTTATGTGACTTCATCTGAGACGTTGTTAGAGTCACATTACAGCAATTACATGTTTGCATGTTTGTTGATGTTGAAGGAAATGTGTCCGCTCTAAACTGCTTTGCTGGTGGAGATCCATCATGGCTTGGTTGTATACATGATTGCCTTTGATGACGTCGCAAATTGTCACCACGCGTAAAATTTTTACCACAATCAGTACACACATACATTTTCACTTTCTACTACTATAGAACACTAGGCTACACAATGATCGCATGTTAACTCCTCTCCCGCTTTTATGGAGATATGATAGAACTCGCCCACCATCTGCGTATGGGAATTAAATGTGACACTTAATTGCCTCCCACAACCATAATTACCTCCCACCATACTAATTACTATCATACACTTACATACTTGAAATACTTATTGATACATATACTAATTACAATTACAATTGCATCACTCCAATTGCCACCATAGTAGTTACATCAAGTCTAATTACCGACAATACTATAATTACCTCTATATTGTAATAACAATCTAATTACAGACATTACTCTTATTACCTCTATTGTAATTACAGTCTAATTACCGACAATACTCTAATTACCTCCATTGTAATTACAGTCTAATTACCGACAATGCTCTAATTACCCTAATTACCGACCATGCTCTAATTACCCTAATTACCCCCCACCAGAAAAAAAAAGTGGTGGGGGGAGACCGGGTTCCGGTATAAGTCTTCTACTCAGATTCTTTAATTTTTCTCTTTTTACTGTCCGGTTCTTTTTTAAAATTTTTGCTCCATTCCAATTTATTTTAATATGTTCCAAACAAGAAAACGATGTCGGTGGCAAATTTTTAGGGATACAATTATTCGTATTAAAACAAATCCAGGACCTTAGTTCATCAAAAGATTTACATGAAGATTCAGGTTTTATAGTTTGCACGAAAAACTCATCTGCGCGATTTATACAGTTATACAGGATTCTAAGCTGTACACACCAAAATTTTTTAGGATCAATTTTAGTATTGGCTTTTTAGAACCAATTTTACTAGTGTAATCACATCCAGTTAGAATGTGAGCAGCTGGAAGAACATGATATTCAAAAATTTTATGAATAGGTATAGTATATCTTAGGATTGTCCCTTACCCCAATCCGAAACCATATTTCCTTTTTTAGTGGAAATGAAGAAAAATAATACAAAAGGAGAATAAAAGCGACAGTGTCGGAGGATAAAATTACCGCACGATTTTCATTAGAATTCATAATATATTCCATGGAATAATTTTGTGGTCAACTTCTTCCAATGTTATTAGGTTCAAATTTTCCTCCAAATTATTCTTAATAATTTCCGATTCACTCTTGCTTATATATAAACAAGGAAATACCACATTCGCACAATTAACAACGGAACTAAGACACATATTAAAATTAACATTGCAAGCAATATACCTATCTAAAAAATTTCTGTAAGTTGAATTTAATTTTTGAAGATGACCAAAAACAGGTATTGAAGTTTCATCTCTAATATATCCTAGCTCTATTGGATTTTGTGGCATATATCTTCTGTTGCGTTCATTACTTTTAATAGAACTTGATAAATAACTGTCAAAAATAATATCAATACGTGAGGCATTTTTGCAAATATTTGTAATGTAAGAAATAAAATTTTGAAACAAAGAACCAAAGGTTTTAATTTCTCTCATTTTCATATTGCGAATAGTCGCCATAAAATCAATAACCAAAATACTTGGCATTGATGTTCAAGAAGAAGGAAAAATATAATTATTTTTTATATCACGAATTTCGTATCCACTAATGTTATTATATGTAAGGTCCTTAGTCGGCAGTTGGATAGTATTAAAAAGAAAAACCTCCAATTTTCATAAGTCGACGTTTCAACAATTATTTATTGTCTTCTTCAGGACTAATGAGGCATGTGGTTTTCTGTCAACATAATCATCATCGTCAAAACTATAAAAACGTAACTTATAACATATGGTTTTTTTTTTAATATTTGGCAAGTACTTAAATTGTTCATGAAAATAAATATATTCTTGTGAATTGATATGCAGGCAAAACAATTATTTTTATCTAGCACATTTTCCAGCACATGAAGTAAATCTGATTTAGTAGCTTTTTCCATTTTACCATATTCTTGCGGCGCTGAGTAGTAGGTATATCAACTAATAATTGTTCAAATTGTAACCGCTTGGAGTGCCACCGCGGAACTAAAATAGCTATAACTTTCTTATTCTTTAAGATAATTTAATTTTCCAAACGCGAGTTTATAGCTAAAGCAATAGGCTATAAATATTATTTTAATTTTTTTTTTGTTACGGTGCAAGAAAATGGGTGGAAATGACAATGAACGGGAAAGAATAATTTTAATTCCCTTTTTTGTATTTTATGGGGGTATTATTTAGAGTTACGTAAAAAATGAATGTAACCTTTCTTATTCTAAACAAAATTTGCAATCGAACTAAAAAAAAATCGTTCAAATCAGACCAGGCATTACGGAGATACAGCGACCCGTCGATTTGACATAAAATCCAATATGGCGGACTTCCTCCCACGAACCGGGATGTCCACCTCATGTTTTCCTGATCCCCATATGACCTCAAACTAGGTTCTGAAGTCAAACTCTTTGCACGTATTAGGGCAGATTTTTCCACCCCAGGGGAAGGACTATAAAGTTTTATTTCTGCTTTACGATTTTCAAGTACATTTTCGTTATTGTAATAATAAGTCAATGCTTATTAATTAGTATATAACTACTATAATCGGTTAGTTCTAAGCTTGATATAAGTTTTATTCTTATAATATAACTTTGAGGAGTCCGTGAGGAGTACCTATTTCATTGTGAGATATCTTGAGCAAAATAATTTTTGATTTATCTTTCTAAAGTAAACTTAGTTACTTTATAGTTATAGTGATATTAGTTATA
The DNA here is from genome assembly GCA_963680705.1 of Rhagium mordax. Taxonomy (NCBI): domain Eukaryota; kingdom Metazoa; phylum Arthropoda; class Insecta; order Coleoptera; family Cerambycidae; genus Rhagium; species Rhagium mordax. The sequence goes on from OY796656.1 coordinate 57,764,787, forward strand.
TTTATAGTTATTAGTTACTTACCTAACCGTGTTTTATTTGCGTTTCTTTTAGACATATTTAAGATAAGAGAATTGTGTTTTTAATTGTGTTTAGGTTTGTGGTTCGGCTTTTAGGTTTTGCTTTTCGTTTTGTTTCGCTGTTTGTTGCAAATTATATTTATATATGTAGCATACAATAAAATATATTTTGTGGAAGAGTGATTGTGAATTTACGTTTGAAAGGAATTGTGATTTCATAGGTTAAGTTGGTTAAGTTTACTCTGTAGGTCTATTTTAATAAAGAACAATTATTGTGCAATTGTGTAGTAATCTGTAACAACATTATTCTTTTCTTTTTAGAAGTTTGTTTTCATTTTTCTATTCGTTGGTTTATAAATAAGGGGGGACGATTCGAATTAAATTTAAGTACCTACCTAATTAAAATTAAGGATGGATTTAACGAAAACGGAAACTTTCGCAGAAGTTTACAAAAACATGGAATAGACATGGTCTATGATAGTGTGCCTAAGAATTGGAGAGACCCACATTCTCTATTTAGTAAGCTATGTAAAGATATAAAAATTAAAAATACTATCAATAACAGAAAGAAAATCTACTCATGGTGGAGGAGATTAGTAAAAAATTCAAAAATAGATAAGAAACATACTGAAGAATTGTTTGTTGCTAAAAATGAGTCAGAAATTGAAATCGAAACACAGGATAATATTATGTACCTTAATAAAAAAATAGTTTCCCCTGGAAGTAGTGAAAAAAATGGGAATTGCGTAGGAAAGTCCTTGGAAGATACTAACGGGTTTGCATGTTCACCAAGTTCGGTCACTACTTCCGATTTTAATTCGCCGAGGGGTATTAATGCAAATGTAGTGGCAACAATAACACACGGATTATGTAATAAACTAGAAGGGGAAGAAAGGTATACGTCTACTCCTCAAAGAACTGACATCTCTGACCTATCTGAAACAACGTCTGTGATTTCTTCGGATAATTATTGTTTTGTTAGTTGCAATAAAGGTGATGGGCACAAAAATGATGTCACCCCCGAAAATCCCCAAAGAGTTTTTAAACTTGTCCAGTCCTGATATAAGCGCGAGCATTTTGCCTAATAATGTGAAAATTATCCCTCGTAAAAATACCCTGAACAATAAACTTACCTACAATAATTGTATAATTTTAGAAGGTACTTTTCGAGTAGAAGATAATATTTGGAAAATACTTTATAATAAAGGCAAACTTGATAGAAAATACTACCCGTATTATTTACGAAAAATGATACGTAAGCGTATAAACAACGTATGTGTGATAATTTTTAAGTATGTAAAGTATCAGAAGAAAAGTAATACGATCAATGTTTTTGGAATGTGTAAACATAACAAATATAACTGTAAAAAATTAAAAATTTCTATTTGTAACCGAAAAGTCAACGTTTTCAGCTCCTCCATAAATTATAACCATCCCACTTTTCTGACAAGTTCTGTGAAAGGCATTGAAAGATCCATGGTAAAGAAAAAAGTGTTTAACGAAAACCCTTAAATTATAAGAAACGTACTTTGCTAGAAGCTAACCAAACGGTCCTACAAGAAGGGAAGAACTTGCAGAACATTAAATCTGATGACGTTGTAAGGAAGATTAGATCTGAATCGATGTCTCAATTAGACCGCAACAAAAACGATCTGTTAGATATTTTGATGATGCAGATAGACCATCCAGAATATATAAAAGAGGTTAGTATTCCATTCAATGTAAAGTTATATAGTTTGGAACAATTACAAGTACTCAAATCGCAGAAATCTAATGAAGATTTACCTTTAATATTTTTTGATGCCACGGGGGGTATAGTTAGAAATCCTCTCCCCAATAAATGCAAAATATACCTTTACACTGCCGTTGTAAGAGTCAATATAACGAAAAGGATATATCCGGTTTTTTCCATGATATCTTCCGTTCACGATTCAAATTCAATTTTTAAATTACTCCACGATTTTAGATATTTCTGTGAGAAACATAATTGTTGGCCAGTTTTTTCAGGAGTTGTTACAGACTTTTCTTTTGCAAACTTGCATGCTATAACTAAAGCCTTTAATAGATGGACCTTGTTGGAATACATTCAGAAATGTTACCATTTCAATGAGAATAATATTCTTCCGGTCGATAACTGTCTAGTAAGAATACATTTATGTTGTGCACATTTCATCAAAATGGTATGTAAAGATGTAGATTCCTCCATGAACATCAGCGAAGCCCAATACTTTAAAGATTTGATCGCAATGTCTATGTTACTAAATACTCTCCAAAAATTCGATGTTTTTGTGGAAAACATATATATATTATTAAATTCTAAAACAACTAGTACCCAAACAGACAATGCTCTTCAATTTTTGAAATTATTATTAATTAATAAATTGTAATACGACAGCTATGTCGGAAGTATGGAAACATCGGACTTTACTTTCGAGGAAAGTTCCAAAATAGAATTAACGTTTTATAAACTTAGTCCTTATTACCAAAGGTTCTGTAGAATTATAGAAAACGTAAAGATAGCGGATAATTGTTCCCAGACAAAAAACACCTTCTACAATGAAAAATTTTTTAATGTCATTTTACAAAAGTATCTTCCTTTAGTACCCCTTTGGTCTGGACTAATGTTAAAAGGACAAAAATCTGTAAGTAACTCCTCAGTTGAGAATTATTTTGGACAATTCAAAAAAAATCGCCTAAAGGGTCAAAGAAACATTAAATGTTCTCAGGTTGTTAGAAATTTGAGAGAAGACGTCCTTTCATTAGGACTCGAGAATAAAATCAAAATAAAAAAAAATCGTTTAACCAAAGGTGATCCAACATGCGAAAAAGAATCGGAAGAACGGTGGGAAAAGAAACCTAAAAGACAGGGTACGCACTTTGACGCCAGATTTTTGAAAGACTGTGGCTCGAAGTTATTTAAAGAAGATATCGTGTTCCCCGAAGACGATCCAGAATTAGCCCAATGCGCTTACTGTGGTCATGGGATGCTTCAAGAGGTAACGGACTGGGTGAAATGCGACTCCTGCTCTAGGTGGGTGCACCAGGATTGTGATAAAGAAGACAATGTAGACAAAAATTACGGAGAAAATTTCATTTGTAAAATATGTACAGAACTATCACCGAATAAGACTATTTATAACGTCGATAGTAGTGACGATAGGTTAAAAAAAAATGTGAGACATTTTTAGAATCCCTTCGAATGAGCGATATTGAAAGAAAACAGTTGCAACTACGCACCCATTCTCAAAGAGAATCTTCAGAATGGTACAGAGAAAGAAAAATAAGAGTGACGTCATCTCATTTTGGAAGAATTTGTAAGGTGAGAACCACATCTTCTTTCAAAAACATTATTAAATCAATTACAGGACAAAGAGAATTAAAGACACCTGCAATTGAGCACGGTGTTAGGTGTGAAGTTCTAGCAAGACAAGAATATTTTGATACTACAGGATTTGCTTGTCAACCTGCAGGATTGTTTATCCATTCCACATTCCCTTATTTAGCTGCTTCTCCCGACGGACTTGTGGGCGAAGAAGGAGTTTTGGAGATAAAGTATCCTTATTCTGCGAAAGATGCCAATCCCGAACAGTTTAAATTTAATTTTTTCAATGAAGAAGGTAACGCTCTTTTGGCAAATCACGACTACCATTATCAAATCCAGGGAATCCTTGAAATAACTGATCGAGCGTGGTGTGATCTGGTGATTTTTACCTTTAAAGGAATTAAGATAGTAAGGGTCTACAGATCAAAAAGCTTTTCCAGATTAATGTTAGAAAAATTAAAAAATTTTTATATGTTTTATATGTTACCTGCAATAGTTTTTCCAAATAATGATCTTTCCATTGAAGAGAAAAAATGGACTACTTCCAAGGATATCACTTTCCTTGCTAATGGTCTAGTAAATGACATTTACTACTATAAAAACTTAAATAATAAGAGAGGGTATGTCATTTCCGTCAACAATGCAATCGACTTCTCTTTACAGGATCTCCTTATTGATGACTACCTTACATTGGATGACGGTCAATGGATAAGTAGTTTTGTGGTGGATCACTGCCTTAAAATTTTCAATACATTGGATGATTTTCAAATCGTTTCTGTTGCCAAATCGTCAATGGCAATATCACCCTTACTCCTTCTTTTCTCGATAACATAAAGCTTATAAAGCCGAAGGTTGCGATGCCTGTCGAAAAGAGCGGTCATTATATTCTTTTAATGGCGGACTTTGTTAACAAAGAAGTAACTTTTATAGATCCACTAGGCAATGAAGATATAAATAAAAGCATATTCTCAACCAAATTTTGTAACTTTTTAAAATATAAGAAAATTGATCACAAAAGTTGGCGTTTTACTATTACAAAACACCTAATACAAACAGAATCATTTAATTGCGGCGTTTTAATTATATATTTCTTTTCCAAGTTTGTTAAAAATCAACCATTAAATATAAGTATAGATCTCACCAGCTACAGAAAGCATTTGAAAAGGTTGATTTTGTTGAACAGTAATTGTATGAAGGATAAGCGTCTTTTCTGTTCCAGAAATATCAACTCGGACGAGGATTATTTCAGATGTCATTTCTGTAATAGAAAATTACACTTTAAATGTCTCCTAACAAAGAATGAAATTGAGGAAGGCATCAATATTAAGACCAAAATAACATACAACATGTGCGATCTATGCAGGCAAAATTAAGAACTTTATGAAACAATATAAAGGCTGATATTTGAAGTCAAACGACAAAATATATCAAGTCAGAATATTATCTCAGATTTAGATTTTACCGGGTCGTTCTGCATTTATTTTACAAAATGCATTTTTTTTAGAAAATAGTAATACCCTTCTTATATACCGGGTGACCACGAAATGACGCTCGCCCTTATATCCTCTTTGTTTTACAAGATATTAATTTCAAATTTGGGCACGTCAAATAACGGTTAAATGTGCATTATTTCAACGGTTTTATCACTTTCCGTCGCTTCCGGTTTCACCGGAAATGACACTAACTTTCGTTTTTTAAATGGAACACCCTGTATATTTTTACATTTTTGGATTCAGGAGGTCATTTTGAATGCAGTTAAGGCATATTGAGATAAAAATATTATTCACAGAAATTTTTACGAGCAAATTTAATTTTTGATCTAGGCGGCCGTGACCCCAAAAAAATGTTTTGTTTTGCTTCAATAATTAATCAAAAAATACAATTATGATATTATGCCGTATGACATTTGTGTTATAAGATCTTGAACATTTCGGAAATCGTTTTTCCATAATAACTCATTTTTTTTAAATGGCACCATGGTGACTCACTATGTTATTTTAATAAAGCATTTCATTGCCGATAATTTGGTACCAAACACTTCATTATTTGTTCATATAATGATACATAAAAATTACACAGTGGATAGCGTTCTGCATATAAATCACGGGCTGCCGGGCCATTTCTGCGACTTTCCCCGTATATCAACAGCATATCCACTTTGTTACTTTGTGAATAAACCATAATTTTTTTATACGCAACAAAATAATACCTGATTCTCATAGATTTAAATATCATTTGACCTGTCAAACTATTCATTTGTTTCTTTCGTTACATTTCAAAGGCACCTATTTGATAGAAATTCAGTGTTAAATATTATGAGTTTATTTTCATTTATATCTTGTTGAATGTAATTTTTATGTATTATAATATGAACAAATACTGAAGTGTTTGGTACCAAATTATCGGTAATGCAATGCTTTATTAAAATAACATGATTAGTGAGTCACCGTGGTGCCATTTAAAAAAAATGAGTTATTCTGGAAAAACGATTTCCGAAATGTTTAAGATCTTATAACACAAATGTCATACCACATAATATCAGAATTGTATTTTTTGATTAATTATTGAAGCAAAACAAAACATTTTTTTGGGGTCACGGCCGCCTAGATAAAAAATTAAATTTGCTCATAAAAATGTCTGTCAATAATATTTTTATCTCAATTTGCCTTAAATGTATTCAAAATGACCTCCTGAATCCAAAAATGTAAAAATATACAGGGTGTTCCATTTAAAAAACGAAAGTTAGTGTCATTTCCGGTGAAACCGGAAGCGGCAGAAAGTGATAAGATGGTTGAAATAATGCATATTTAACCGTTATTTGACGTGTCCAAATTTGGAATTTATATCCTGTAAAACAAAGAAGATATAAGGGCGAGCCTCATTTCGTGGTCACCCGGTATATTAACGGTAATTACCCTTTTGTCAAATAAATGCATTTTTACTCGATTTTCAAACGGATTTCTGTTCGACACTTTTTTTTGCACAAAATTGATAAGGTGGTGCCCTAAGCTGGGTCCATGCATACGACTAGTCAAATGAAATTTAAAAAAAAATTAATATAAGCAGAAATATGTTCCAAATTCGAGCTAAAATGCATTTATTTCACAAAACGGTAATACCCTCTTCGGTTTTTATACAGGGTGGTCCAATTTATAATACATTAATTTTAGGAGGTGATAGAGGAGCGAAAATGAAGGGGACTTTAATTTAGAAGATAGATTTCCAAAGGGCCAAATAACAGAGAAATGGGAAATAAAGAATCGTCTTTTTCGCATAATTTTTCAGCCGTTTAACCGAGTTTGTTCAAATTTTAACTAAAAATCACTAAAATACGTCTCTATCGAACGATAATAACGCGTTTCAACAAAATTTTTTAGGAGCGTAGATAAACAGAGCTAGGTACCTCCTTTTTCACCACCAATTTTTACGTAGCTGATTATTTTTACTTTCTGAATCCTACATTCAATTTAGAAAAAATAAATTCTTGCAAAATTTCGATTAGAGGCTTCTTTTACGAGATATTTTGGTTTGAGACATTGAAAACATAACATAACATAACATAACATAAACACACCACAGAAATTAGACAACCCCCAAATCCAAAGCCAAAGGCTGTCCGGAAGGTGTCGAAAAATTTTTATTTCAAATAAAATTTTCAAGAGATCCAAATTTTCCTAAAGTTTTAAAATTTAATAATTAGAAATAAAACGTTTTCGACATGTTTCTAAAGTTTCAAACCCAAATATGTAAAAAACGAAGGCTCTAATAGAAATTATGTTAAAATAACTTTTTCTTATAAATTGAATATAAAATTAAAATATATGAACAATTTAAAACAGTGGCATAAAAAATAGGTGGGGAAAGAGGAGGGTCACATCCCCTTATCTACGCTCCTGAAAAATTTTGATGAAACGCGTTATAATCATTCGATAGAGACTTATTCTAGTAATATATTGTTAAAATTTGAAGAAAATCCGGTAAACGGTTCAAAAGTTATGCGACAAAAACGATAGCTTTTTTCCAAATTTGAAGGGGTATATTATTTCCGTTATTAGGCCCTTTTGAAATCTATTTTCTTGGCAAAGTCCCCTAGATGTTCGCTTCTCGATTATCTCCTAAAACTAATGTATTATAAACTCTACCATCCTGTATAGAAGACATAGTACCTACATGAGTAGACATAGTACCTACCTATGCAGTTAATAATTTTTTTGAAGGTGTAATCCCCTAGCTAGGGGGATGATTTTCTGGTGAACGATAGCTCTTGATACATTGTATCTCACGTTAACTTTAGAAGTTGGCACACGACCTCGTTCGCTAGAAAATTAAGAGTGGTCAAAATTGAAGATTCAGTTATTAATTTTTTTGAAGGTGTAATCCCCTAGCTAGGGGGATGCTTTTCTCGTGAACGATAGCTCTTGATACATTGTATCTCACGTTAAATTTACAAGTTGGCGCACGACCTCGTTCTCTAGAAAATTAAGAGTAGTCAAAATTGAAAATTCAGTTATTAATTTTTTTGAAGGTGTAATCCCCTAGCTAGGGGAATGATTTTCTGGTGAACGATAGCTCTTGATACATTGTATCTCACGTTAAATTTACAAGTTGGCGCACGACCTCGTTCTCTAGAAAATTAAGAGTGGTCAAAATTGAAAATTCAGTTATTAATTTTTTTGAAGGTGTAATCCCCTAGCTAGGGGGATGATTTTCTGGTGAACGATAGCTCTTGATACATTGTATCTCACGTTAAATTTACAAGTTGGCGCACGACCTCGTTCTCTAGAAAATTAAGAGTGGTCAAAATTGAAAATTCAGTTATTAATTTTTTTGAAGGTGTAATCCCCTAGCTAGGGGGATGATTTTCTGGTGAACGATGGCTCTTGATACATTGTATCTCACGTTAAATTTACAAGTTGGCGCACGACCTCGTTCTCTAGAAAATTAAGAGTGGTCAAAATTGAAAATTCAGTTATTAATTTTTTTGAAGGTGTAATCCCCTAGCTAGGGAGATGATTTTCTGGTGGACGATAGCTCTTGATACATTGTATCTCACGTTAAATTTACAAGTTGGCGCACGACATCGTTCTCTAGAAAATTAAGAGTGGTCAAAATTGAAAATTCAGTTATTAATTTTTTTGAAGGTGTAATCCCCTAGCTAGGGAGATGATTTTCTGGTGAACTATAGCGCTTGATACATTGTATCTCACGTTAAATTTACAAGTTGGCGCACGACCTCGTTCTCTAGAAAATTAAGAGTGGTCAAAATTGAAAATTCAGTTATTAATTTTTTTGAAGGTGTAATCCCCTAGCTAGGGGGATGATTTTCTGGTGAACGATAGCTCTTGATACATTGTATCTCACGTTAAATTTACAAGTTGGCACACGACCTCGTTCTCTAGAAAATTAAGAGTGGTCAAAATTGAAAATTCAGTTATTAATTTTTTTGAAGGTGTAATCCCCTAGCTAGGGGGATGATTTTCTGGTGAACGATAGCTCTTGATACATTGTATCTCACGTTAAATTTACAAGTTGGAGCACGACCTCGTTCTCTAGAAAATTAAGAGTGGTCAAAATTGAAAATTCAGTTATTAATTTTTTTGAAGGTGTAATCCCCTAGCTAGGGGGATGATTTTCTGGTGAACGATAGCTCTTGATACATTGTATCTCACGTTAAATTTACAAGTTGGCGCACGACCTCGTTCTCTAGAAAATTAAGAGTGGTCAAAATTGAAAATTCAGTTATTAATTTTTTTGAAGGTGTAATCCCCTAGCTAGGGAGATGATTTTCTGGTGGACGATAGCTCTTGATACATTGTATCTCACGTTAAATTTACAAGTTGGCGCACGACATCGTTCTCTAGAAAATTAAGAGTGGTCAAAATTGAAAATTCAGTTATTAATTTTTTTGAAGGTGTAATCCCCTAGCTAGGGAGATGATTTTCTGGTGAACTATAGCGCTTGATACATTGTATCTCACGTTAAATTTACAAGTTGGCGCACGACCTCGTTCTCTAGAAAATTAAGAGTGGTCAAAATTGAAAATTCAGTTATTAATTTTTTTGAAGGTGTAATCCCCTAGCTAGGGGGATGATTTTCTGGTGAACGATAGCTCTTGATACATTGTATCTCACGTTAAATTTACAAGTTGGAGCACGACCTCGTTCTCTAGAAAATTAAGAGTGGTCAAAATTGAAAATTCAGTTATTAATTTTTTTGAAGGTGTAATCCCCTAGCTAGGGGGATGATTTTCTGGTGAACGATAGCTCTTGATACATTGTATCTCACGTTAAATTTACAAGTTGGCGCACGACCTCGTTCTCTAGAAAATTAAGAGTGGTCAAAATTGAAAATTCAGTTATTAATTTTTTTGAAGGTGTAATCCCCTAGCTAGGGGGATGATTTTCTGCTGGATGATAGTTCTTGATAGATTGTATATTATGTCAAATTTAGAAGTTGGCACACGACGTGGTTCTCTAGGAAATAACGACTGCAAAAATTTAAAATTCAGTTAATAATTTTTTTTTAACTTAAAGTCCTTGGTTTTTAGCTGGATGGTTAGTCCTTATCTTACATCTCGCATTAAATTTAGGGAATGGTACCCAGACTGGCTATCTGAAGAAATTTAGCTGCCAGCATTGACACGGCAATTAATAACCACCCCTTTTATTTAGAAATCAGTTATACAAAACTCTCAATTTTTATTTCGATATTAATTTCTAAATTTATGGTTACAGATGTTTTACAGTATTATATTACTTTATTTAAAAAAAGTGTTACCCACTTATCTACGCCTATGATCACTCGACTGTTTCCGGTATTTTGGCTGCCAGAATTTGGCTGCTAATTTCACGCAGGTCTGTTAACATACCTTATTTTGAAAAATTTTTAATATTATTCCCTCATTTTACTTGAAATTTAAAAATAATTTTGAAAAATATCTCAGATGAAATTTGTAGAGATAACATTTCTGAATTTATTTATTTATTTATTTATCTCTATTACTCGGTTACATTTTACAATGCATGAGGTTGTCCTAGTAGCTATAGTATAGTGTATAAATGGCATAATACAATATTACTAATTTATATGCAATTGTGTACATAAGGTATAGATAAATGTCTAGTAAACATTATGTATAAGTTTCATTGAAAGTAAAGAAAAAAAAAAGCAAATATAATATACATACATATACATATATACTCATACACACATATATAAACGAACACACATAGTACATATAAGACAATTTATAAAAAAAAATCAATGAACTCGTCAATATTATAAAAGGCATTTTCAATTAATATAGCTTTTATAACTTTTTTAAATTTCGTAATGGGTAGGTCTTTTAAATAGTCTGGGAGTTTATTAAACAATTTAATTGATGTATGACTTATGGGCTGCTGTGATTTGACTAAACGGTGGTAGGGAATACTAAAATGGTTTTTATATCTTGTATTATATGTATGATATTCTGAGTTTTGGGGATGGTGATTATTGCAATCCCTCATGTATAATAGACATTGATAAATGAATATGCAGGGTAATGTTAGCATTTTAAACTTCTTATACAAGGGTTTACAATGTTCTCTGCATGGTGCACTTGCTAAAACTCTCACTGCCTTTTTTTGAATTATAAAAATACGATCAGTGTCTGTAGAATTTCCCCAGATAATAGTTCCGTATGTCAGCAAGCTATAAAAATTCGAATAGTAAAACATTAATGCTGTATCAAAAGTTGTCAATTGCATTAATTTTCTGATCTGGAATAATACTGTATTTAATTTACTTGAGAGTTGGTCAATATGTGCTTGCCAATTTAATTTCGAATCTATGTGAATACCAAGCAACTTGACTGAATTGTATTCCACATTTCCTGAGAATATTATTGTTTGGGTTTTTTCGTTATTCATTTTTATTAGATTTGAGTTAAACCATTCTGATGCCTGGTTTAAGGTAAATGTATTTTTATCTCTCAAACCCACTTCTGTCTTATCCGTATTTAAAAATGTAGTATCATCCGCAAATAAAATGATTTTATCTGATATTATATTTTGTGTAAAATCGTTTATAAATACTAGGAAGAAGATCGGACCTAATATCGAGCCCTGTGGCACACCTGTCTCAATAGGCTGCATTTTTGATTTTTGCCCCGAATGTATAATGACGCTTTGATATCTGTTAGTTAGATAAGATCTAAATAAATTGAGAGCAACTCCCCTTATCCCATAAAATTCTAACATTGTTAATAAAAAGCCATGATTAACACAGTCAAAAGCTTTACTTAGGTCAATCAATGTTGCACCTGATATATTGTTATCATCTATTGCTGCTAAAATAGACTCTACAATTCTTATAATTGCTTTGGTAGTGGATCTATTTTTTCTATAACCGAATTGTTCATTAACAAATAGACTACGTGTTTCAAAGTATTGTATCACTCTTGTTTTTAGTATGAATTCAAAAATTTTTGAAAGTATAGGTAATATTGATATAGGTCTATAATTATTTACATCCTCTAAATCTCCCTTTTTGTGTATGGGAGTTATTTTGGCTACTTTAAGTGCATCAGGAAAAGTTTGTTGTTCAATGCATTTGTTTATTATATATGTTAATATGTGACTTATATTTTTCCCGATACATTTGAAAACTCTGGTGTTAAAACCATATATATCTCGACTATTTGTGTTTTTTAATTTATGTATGGCATTTTCAACTTCAAATACATTAGTCGGCTCCATAAAAAATGAGTGTTCTGGTGAAACATGAATTTTATTTAAATATTGCTCAAAATCAATATCATTTTTTGGAATTGTCTGAACAGTCTCTTTTGCTATATGAATAAAAAAATTATTAAAGTTTTCTGCCGAAATAGAACTATTGTTTGGCTTCGGATTTTTGTTTAATTCATTATTTATTAAATGCCAAGTGGCTTTATTTTTATTGCCAGAATTTTGGATAAAGTTTGCATTTGCTGCCTGCTTTGCTTGTTGTATGGCTTTTCTATAACAATTTTTTAAGAGCTTATACAAAGTATGTGCTTCCGGTAGCGAACTCCTATTTTTGATTGTAGTTGCAGAGTCTAGTTTATTTTTTAAATCTCTCAAATTTTCGTTATACCATTCGGGCTCAATTTTTCGGCTTTTTTTCCTTCTTATATTTTTCTGGAAAATAAAAATTAAATTTATTTACCAACGTTTCGAAAAAATGTTCGAATAATTCATTTGCTTCATTGTACTGATAAAGGTAAGACCAATCAAATTCCTTCAAATCATTATTGAAATTTCTTAACCCCTTCTCTGAAATGACTCTTATTTTATGTTCTCTCGTTGATGTATAGTCAGGTATTGTAGTATTAGTCTCAATACCAAGATGATCGGATAAGGCGGGATCAATAACTTTTACAGAGATATCTGCTTTTGTGGAATTCATTATAACATTATCTATACAACTTTTATTTGTTTGACATATTCGTGTGGGCTCTTTAACACTAAAACTAAAATTATACGATTGAACAATATCAACAAATTGCCTGGTATTTTTATTTGTTGTGTCTAATAAGTTTATATTAAAATCCCCATTTATAATTATCTGTTCATTAAAATTTTCTAGTTTTTGGAATAAAACTATTAATTTTTTAAAAAATACGTCTAAGCAGGCTGAGGGAGATCTATAAATAGTAATTATTAATATTTTAAAACTTACCAATTTAACCGCTGCACATTCAAATGTTTTCTCCTCGCATAAATCTTTAAAAATAAATAATGGTTTAAACTGTATATTATTTCTCACAAATATCATAACACCACCATTCACTAAATTTAATCGATTAAAAGAGCAAGCTTTTTTAAAATTTCTTATATTAAATAGATCGGCATTAAACTCTTTTAGCCAAGTCTCTGTCAAGCATATAACACTATAATTGTTTTTATTTGCTAACAAATCTAATTCATTGATTTTATTTTTTACACATTGGATATTAATATAAAATATACATAGGTTGTTGTTACTCATTATTTTTGTTGTTTTAGTTTCTGTTATTCTAGAATTATTATCTGTGACAGACGTGGATATAAAAAAGAGTTTTCTTTTTCTTCCTCACCTGCATTTAAATTTACTCTGTTAGGTAAAATTGTGTCCGTTGTTTTGACAAACTTTAGATTTTTATTTTCTTTATAATATAACATATTTACAATACTAAGTGCTAAATTATTACTTTGTGTATTATTTGTCGGTTCCCCATTTATTTCGAAATATCTTACGCAACCCTCTGTATACATATTAAATTTACAAAGAAACTCACATAATCTTTTATTGTATTTAAAAATGTATTTATTTTTAAAATTATCCCTTTTCCGGTACGGCACTGATGCAAATATTACATTTGTTTGTGCACACAGTTTCAGTTTATTACAAATACTACGAAACGATGGTATGTTTTTGTTCCCAATGTCATTAGATCCTCCCATGATTATCACATAATCCTCTAGTGTGTAGTTTTTTGTTAATATTTCTATATTGTCCATGATTTGATTTAGCAATGCGCCTGGTTTTTTGATAGAAGTTACGTTATACAAATTTAGGTCTAGAATTTTTCTCAAATGCCAGTTTACATTATGGCTGTTTTCGTCAGTTAGTATAAGAATATTTTTCTTATTTGTCTTTTTAAGGGTTTTCAATGCATTGTCTGATTTTTTATCATTGTTTGTGTTCAAATCCTTCTTGTTAGGTGTTTCTTTAATTTCTTTTTGGGCGTTTGTTTTTTCTTCTTTTTTTGTACCGATTTCCTCTGTTGATGAGTCAATAGACGTCGTAGAGGTATGCTTGACTACTTGAGTTGAACTTAAGTTGTTAACACCGTTGGATTTATTTTGTATTTGTTCACTATGTGGTTTTAATTTATTTATAATTTTATTACACTCAATAATTTGTTGATTTAGTAAGTCATTTTCTTTTTGTATATCAAGTAACTTCTGCCTATATTCAATTAAATTAGATTTCAATTCTTGCGTGATTAAGTAATTTTCTTTTTGAGTATCAGCAAACTTCTGTGTATATTTCTCTAGGTTTGATTTATGCAACATACAGCCATCACACGGTTTGCCTTTGGGTACTTGTACTTCATTTGTTTTAAAGTTTTCTATCGCAAATCTTAAGCTATTAATCACATCATTTTTATTTTGAATTTCATTTTCTAGATCACGAATTTTCGTCTTTAATTCATTATTAACCTCTGTTAATTCGTCATTTGTGGACAGTTCCGTGGCAAGCTTATTACGTAATTTAGATAAAATATTTTCTGAAGTTTCTGTTTCCTCATTTTCACTCTCATATCTAATACTAATATAACTAGTATTAGGTGTTGTTTTGGATAGTGTATTGCTATTTTTCTTGACAGTGGGACTTACATGATTACTAATAGATGCTGTTATACTGGATTTATTGTTTTTATTTGTCCTCTGCACTTTGTTTACTTCATTAAGTATTTGCGTAGTTTTTTTAGATCTTGTAGTTATTTTATTATCACCCATTTTATATTGATAAGTTTTTTATAGTAGGGATGGTCACTTATTTATACACACACTACTAACTACTCACGTAAATAAAGATACTTTGTTCAATTGTTCAATTATCAACCAATTACTTAATTTGATCCTTCGTGTTTCGCATGACCACACTAATGCAGATCTTTCAGATTTGTGATTATTCAAAAATTAACGGAGTTATGAATTTTCAAAAATAAGCGCGCGTGCGTGGGGTATATATAGCCGAATAAAACGTAGGGCTAAGGACTCACTTCCTTGAGGATTTCTGTTTAAATTAAAGATTCATATTGATGGAAATCAAAAATTATATATATTAATTAATATACATATAACATATTTATTTAATAATGCATTACTCGGTTTCATCGTCACTTTCAATAAAAAACAATTATTTTTACAGTTAAAATACAACAATTTCAGAATGGCCTCAGAAACTACGGGGATGGTAGTTGTTTTGGGAACTAATACATTAATATTTCATGCCCAGCCCCAATTGCAAGGATCCATATGAGGATTAAGCCATAACTGCACTTGGTAATAAGCTGTATATGCTGTTCTAATGCATTACCTACTCGAATGTGGTAAAATTGACAAATCAAAGCTCTTGTTGAGGTTTTGCCTACTGACACTTTTTTTAAATAAATTAAATCGCTCAACATTGATGTTATTCTCGGGATTACATTTATATAAACATAGGAAAAACTTTGTGCCAATATCAATGAGTGTTTTTTTTATCAACAGGGTATCGATTAAAAATATTTAATTCCTCTAAGATAGATTAAATGCAGATTTTTTTCTTTATTAAATGGATATGATGTAGTATCACATACACTCAAAGCATGCAATGCTAAAATTGATTCCGATGTTGCCCCTAAGTGTTTCTGAATGGTATTAATATGAAAGATTTTATCAGCAGTCTTACTACCTCCAGGCTATAAAAAGAACAAGTCATTTTCGTGATTTCCTTTATCTATAAGCAATACCAATAGATCTGTGTCATCTCCAATAACAGCTACATTTTTGCGAAATTTACATTCTTTAATGGCTATGTCAACAATCAATACATCTGCGTCATTTTCGGCTTGCTCTTTGGGAATATCAGCCTTTTTTAAAAAATCCCGTAATTTTTTTATAAATGAAGTTTTATTTTTTGTATTAACAAAAAAATCATCATGTTTTGAAGTAACTGGCGTTGTTTCCGTAAATTTTATTTGGGGTGTACATCGCTTTAATCTTCTGTTGTGTTCGTGATCTTTAGTAGAAGCCTATGTGTAACAATCAAAAACAATTTTAGAGTTTCTATAATGATTAGTGATATATTTTTTCAATTTTCAAAAACTGTACCAAATACAGACACTAGGCCATATAACTTTCTGTATAAGGTGACCTCAGTCGATTACAAAATATACGTCTGATGGAAGAGTATCTCTAAATTCAGAACCTTCCCTAAAGTTGCCAAATTGACCTTGTTACCGTTCTCATTCTCATTGAACTATCAAACAAAGCAGGAGGAAGAGGGGCTGCTCATGATTAAAATATTTTTCCAATTCATCTTCTGTTTTCAACGTACACATTATTCTATTAAAAATTTGATGGGAATTGACGTTTATAATTTCATCTCCTATTTTAACACCCTTCGATATAACAGATGCTAAATTAATTACTCTATATTTTCTTTCAATTCTTTTGGTGGATTCTCAAAAGGATTGTTTTTAGAGAATCAATCTAAAAGTAATTCTAAATGTTAGGAATCTCGGATTCGACTTGATTCTTGTCATTATGTTGAGGTGAATTTGATGGTCTGATTCCAATGAAATGTTCAATAGACGCGTAAAATATTTCTGCAATAAGGCATAGCAACAACCCATCTGGCAAGAGTTGATTCGGTTATTCCCTGTCCTCGGGTTATACCACCAGATGATTTCAATGCTCTCATAAAAAATTACTCAATTACCATATCACTCCATGTTCCTCACCATACTTTTTCTTCGCGTTTGATAATAAAGTAATCAGCATGCTATCTCTAATTTTAACTTGCATTTTCTGTGATACATTTTTGCATATCTTGAATATACAAATTTAATGTGCAGACTTTGCATACTTAAAATAGCCAACAGCATGAAAATAAGGAAGTATTTTGACTGATTCCATATGAAGTGTCCAATTTCCCAATCTTTCGGCTCTTATAAATTAAAAATTATATTCACTTGAATAAAGTATTGATACCATAAATTAGCGGTTCTACTTTCAGCAGCAAGTTCTTCCATTTTATTTGTGCATTGACGTATAGCATTTTGTAAATCAAAATTCTTCAAACTTTCTCTACTGAGACTGAATGATTTAAAAAGGAGTCGTATAATTCTTTAATCTTCTTATTAAAATTACAGTTATTTAAAACAGAGCAAATTAATGCCAAATATGTTAAAAAATGGGCACGAACAGCTCTTGAAGAAGCATGACACGAAATCATGTGTGTAATAGCAGTCTTTGCAAGAAGATGGAATCCACCTAAACGAACCACAACTGAGGATAATTCGTCAGAGGAATATACTATTTCTATGACTTTCTGATACAATGGCTGGTCAAACGTTACGATGCATGCTGGAAAGTCATATTTTTTCATTCTTCATTTGCAAAATTCAAAGCCGTAAAAATTGTCGACATACCACTAGGATTTAAATTTATAAATGGAAGAGATGTTATAAACGATGTATTGCTTGTATTGCTTCCCTCAAAACCAGTCGCCATATATCTACTCCAATTAACTACTTTGTGTAATATATTTGTAGAAAGCCCAGAAGCCCATAAAAGATTTAATATGCCTAGGGGTTTCTTAATGGTTGCGACATCTCAAATAATAAGTCGATGGAGCTTTTTTTTTATTGGTTTTTTATAAAATTTAATGGGAATATTTTCTTATTGTCCTAAAGTTCTTGCACCTATATATTTCTTAACCCTTTCACCACGGCTGACCGATATACCTGCCACCCGTAAATTTAGCACACAGACGGCAGACCGATGTATATGACACGATGTTAACCATACTCTCTGGACTACCGACCGATCTAAATGAGACATGATTAAATTTAACTTACTCCTACAGACGACTGACACATATATCGCGACTCAGTTTTCATGCTCTACCGGACGAGCGTCTGATATATCTGCCACTGGCGTATATATACGGCACTCGCCGAACCTACATGTCGAGGTTCCACTTCAATTTATCGTGTCCAGTATTGTTAAAGATGGCTTCCGAAGCCCGTGCGGGTCCCTCAAAAAATTGATATGTCTATAATATGTATTGATATGTTTATAAACATGATTTTTGGTAGTATGTTATTTGTTTTACATTTTTAAATAGTATTGATGTCCATAATCATGATTTTTGAGAGTATGTTTTTTGTTTAATACATTTTCTAATCATATTTAGCGTCATTTTACTCACAAAGAGTGCAATCCCAACTCAACTTGCGATTTCCCTATAGAAATTAAATAAAAAAATTGAGGCCGATATATAGGTCATCTGGCCACCTGGAACGCAAAAAACTCCCGTCTGACCAGTACGACAACTCCAATCAGTGCCGTACTGAAAGGGTTCATTCTAACAACTTTTGGCGATAAATTAATATTACTTTTCGGCGTGATGCACATAATACCTCCCATGGCATGAAATAATCCGTGACCATCTAGAGATTTTATGTTATAATTGTCAAATACAAACTGCATTAAACTGTCATTTACTATTTGAATAATTAGCACAATAGCCCAAATTTGATATAATGCGTACTAAATTTTAACATTGAAAATGTTAAATCCATAGTGCGTCCGATACATTACACATAGTAGATTCAGCGAAATTCTATGATTTATTAATATCGGTCCTAGGACGGAACCGATTACAGTATCGGACTCGGTATGACTTCAGGACCCCGAAACAATTTTCGGTTTCTCGATAGCGCCCTTCCTTCACTTTGACATTTAATTGTATTAAGTGTACAAAGTAAATTTAGTGTTTCAAAACTTTATGAGGACTATACGCTCATAGTGAAAACGTCATTTGACAGGTAATTGAATGCAAACAATGTTTGAAATTTCGAAAAGCGACATAATTTAATAAAAAACACACACTACCTAGGTTTCGGTCACTTTAGTGACCATCTTCAGGTGCATATAAAAGTTTAATACTATGTCTTCTTCACTCATTTCAACATTTTAGATTTAGTCTAAATATATATATTTTTTTTATTTAGAAAAAAAGAAAATGCGTCAACCGCTAAGGGTTATTAGCATTCGGAACAACAATTAACAATAGTTATTTCATATTTGATTGTACAATGACTTTTAAGAATTCAATAGTGTTTTTTAGTTTTTCTTGATTGTCTCCTAAGGCGTCGCTTAAATTTCCAATGTTGAGGTGTTCTCTTGCGTTTCTGTATTCGGGGCAGTCTACTATGATATGCTTAACAGTAAAGTTCTCCTGGCAAGATTCACATAGGGGATGGTCTTCTCTGGATAGTAAGTAGCTGTGGGTAAGCCGGGTATGCCCTAGTCGTAGCCTGGAGATTTTAACTTGGTCCCTGCGGTGTTCTGGGAACATTAGGAGGTTCCTTACTATTGGTTTGACGGTCTTGAGTTTTGTGTCGCTATTGTTCCACTTTTGTTGCTGTTGATCTTTGGTGATTTTTTTACAGGTGTTGCTCAGATCATAGTGGGTATGAATTTCTGATATTTCAACAATAGGGGATACTGCGGCATCACGAGCTGCTGCGTCGGCTGCCTCGTTTCCAGAAATCCCTACGTGAGATGGGACGTGCAAAAATGTCACTGTAACGTTCATTAGGTGCAGCTGATATATTATTTGTTGGATTTGTTGAGCTATCGGGTTATCTGAGTAAAGTTGTTTAATACTATGGAGAGAGCTAAGTGAGTCTGAGCATATGATGTAGTTGTGTGGGTTAGGGTTGTTCAAGATTAGTATCGCTGCCTGGTGGATTGCAAATAGTTCTCCGGTATATACACTGTTACCTTTTGGAAGGTGAAACTTTAATGTTGTATTTGGTGTAACGATTGCTGATCCGACACTGTGATCTTCGGGATTCATGGACGCATCTGTGTAAATGAACTGTGATTTCGTGTGCACTGTTACTTGTGGGTGAGTATCTTTTTTGTTATATTTTGAGAGATCTGTATTTAATTTAATCGGTGGGAGAAGCCACGGGGATATATTTGAGTTCATGACGGGTAGAATTTTGGTGGGGAAGGGAAGGTTTAATTGGGTAAGAATTATGTTTAGTCTTTCGTAGAAGGGTGGAATGATATTTGGATTGCTATCGTAAACTACTTTGAATCTATTTGAGAAAGTATTGACGTGAATGAAGTTATTGGTGGAAGCCGATATTTTTGTGGCGTATGTTAGTGAATTTTGGGCTAATCGTTCAGGTATGGTCAATTCGCCTACTAGACAGTGCAGAGAGTCTATAGGTGTGGTTGAGAAAGCACCGATGATTGTTCTGAGTGCTTTGTTTTCAATGGATTTCACTGATTTGAAATAGCTGCGTCTAGATGTTCCATAAGCTATCAGGCCATAGTCGATTCTTGATCTTATTATGGCTCGATATATATTTAGAATGTTCACTGTGTCTGCTCCCCAACTATGGTGTGACAGTATTTTTAGGAGATTTAGTCCTTGCGTGCAGTTCTACTTTACGTGATTAAGGTGATTCTTCCAATTCAGTTTTTGATCGAAAACGACTCCTAGGAATTTGACATGATTTGCAAAGTTTAAATTTTGACCTTTTAAAGTTAGTGTTGGCTGGAATGTTTGATTCTTTTTAGAGAATAGTATACAATTGGTTTTTTCAGCTGATATATTGAAACCGGAAGATTTAGTCCAAGTGTCTATGTTATTTACCGTTTGTTGGATAGCCAATTCCAATGTTTCAATATTTTTGCCTTTGTTGTATATAACTAGATCGTCTGCGTGTAAATTAGCTTGAACTGGGAGAGAGGCATTAACCATAATGTCGTTTATTGCGATCAGAAATAATGTTGTGCTAAGTACTGATCCTTGAGGAATACCATTTTGGAGTGATTTTTTATTTGAGAGTATACCATTTACCCTGACTCTGAACGATCGGTTAGATAAAAAATTTTGAATGATGCTGTTATGTTTCCTATAATGGTCCAGTTTTGTAAGGTATATATTATTCTATGTCTCCATGTCATATAGGCTTTCTCTATATCAAAGAAAACGGCTAGACGTTTTTGTTTATTAGCAAATGCTTCGTGTATTTCAGATTCTAAATGTATGATGTTGTCATTAGTGGACCTGTGTTTACGAAATCCGCTTTGACATGCTGTTAATAGGTTATGTTTCTCTAAGTGCCACATTAGTCTTTGGTTAATAATTTTTTCAAGTATTTTGCACATAGTGCATGTTAACGATATGGGTCTGTAGGAGGAGGCTTGCTCTTTGGCTTTATTTGGTTTTAATAATGGGAGAATAAGGGCTTCTGACCATTTTTCGGGGAATTTTTGGCAAATGAATATTTTGTTGTATAGCTTCAGAAGGAATTGTTTTGCATTTTCTGGCAGGTGTTTTAGGAAGGCATATGGTATGTTATCGGGACCAGGGCTGGAATCTTTGTTTATGGTTAGGGCGTCATCCAGTTCTTCTATGGTAATTAGAGTGTTCAGAGGATGATTTTTGTTATCAATATGCTGTAGCACGTGTTCAGATTCTGTTGAGCGTTTATATTGTAAGAAGGTTTTGTCGTAATTATTATCACTTGATGCATTTGCATATTCGTTTGCGAATGTTTCGGCTATAGCTGTGTCGGTCGTCGTTATTATGTTGTCTTTGACTAAGCTGGTGATTTTATATGTAGAGTTTGATCCTTTTATTCTTCTACTTTTATTCCAAATTTCAGAGGTCGGTGTGGTGCTATTGATCGATGAAGTATATTGTGTCCAAGACTCTTTTTTCGATTTTTTTATGATATATCTAGAGCTGGCTCTTAGTTTCTGAAATTCGATTTTATTTTCCATTGTATAATGTCTTTTTAGTTTATAAAAGCATGCTTGCTTGCTTTAATGGCGTTGCTACATTCGGAATTCCACCATGGGACGGCGTTGTAATTTGTGGGCGGTGTGAATTTTTTTATATGTTGGTTAGCTGCATTTTCTAATACTGTGGAGAGCTTATCAGTTATTAGATGGATATCGTCATTCGGATCAAATTGTGGAAGGTTGTCCTGAATATAGAGGGAGAATTCGTTTCAGTTTGCTGATTTTAAGTTCCATCTGTCGGAGGTGTTTTGATTATTTGGTTTTAATATTCTATTATGCTCGATATTTAAAGGAAGGTGATCGCTACTATATAGATAGGAATGAGGGTTCCGTGTCAAGTCGGGACCGATTAGTGCATCACAGAGAGTTACGTCTATGGCGGAAAAATCCCCCGTACTTATGTTGAATCTTGTACCTTCTCCAGTGTTTAACAGAACGAGATTATTGTCATCTATAAACTCCTCAACACATCTTCCTCGTGAATCGGTTGCTTTGGAACCCCATATTATGTTATTTGCCTTAAAATCTCCTAGAATTATTCGAGGACTGGGAATTTGTGGAATCAGTCTGTTGAGGTATTCTGTAGTGACTTCTTCATTTGAGAGGAGATAGATATTGGCAACGGATATTTTATACTGATAATATTGAATGCTTACAGTGATTATTTCATGGTTGGAGGCGATGGGAATTTCCTTTGAGCTAAATTCGTTTTTAACATATGTTGCAGTATCTTTTTATATATTGCACCCGCCCGCCCCCGGGCGGGCGTGTGCAATATATTTTTATCGTTTTATCTCAAAGAAGGAACATATTAGTTTTATGCGTATTCTAGATTTCAAACATTACAATTTCCGCGAATAAAACGAATATGTTCCTTCTTTGATATATCAAAGAAGGAACATATTCGTTTTATATCGTATCCTAGATCTTACGGCATAACCTCGGATGGTCTTAATGTTGTTTGAAATTTCAGGTTATGTTTGGATGGCTTTTATAAGAAGGTTCAGAAAATAGTTATTGATGGAATAAATATGTTGAAACTATTTAATAAAGTTTAAATAAGTCTGTATTAGAGGTGTTCATAAGCATAAAGTGAGAAATTTGGTGAAAATAAGTGATTATGGCAGTGGAAAAATACGACTTTCAGAGACTTTGGGGCCAAATATCTCGAAAACCGTTGCCCACCGCCGATTTTTTTATTAGAATTTTTTGTTCAGGAGGCAAAACCACGTATGCTAAAAGCAAAAAAATTTCAAAAATCGGACGTTCCGTAATATAGAAAATTACCTAAATTTTCTATAAGAATATTAATTTTGTTTATTGTTAACTATTTTTTAATATAATTTTATTTTACAAATTTGCTATTTAATTTATTAACTATAATATATTTACGACTCTTGTTAACAACTCGTGGTTTCGGAAATAAAATTTTTATTAAAAAATCGTAACTCACAGATAGCCAAACCGTGAGGAATTATTCTTCTTTTTTTGAAAATAATTTAATAGGGCGTTTTTCGTATTTTACACTATAAAAAATTAATTTTGGAATAATGAAAATACGATGGTTTGTGCATAGAGAAACCTAAACATATTGGTTTTTATTGATGAAAATACAAGACTAATTGAATATTCAATTTTTAAAAAGTGAGACCCGCAAGGAGAAAAGAATGTTTGATAAACATGAGAAGAGATAATTGGAAACCAACAGATTATTCTTGTTTATGTGAGGTAGATATATTTTATGTACCTACAGTTTATTTTTATAATTAAAAGAATATTTAAACTTTGCTCTTAGTAAGGGAAATGGCGTGCAAATTCGACGATGAAAGGTGCCCGTCTGACGGCCGGTAAATCGAAGAGACCATATAAATTCAAAAGTTTTAACATTGGAATAGTACAGTACAAGTGAATAAAATAAGAATTGCGCTCACACGCGTGCGTGAAAGTGACAGTAGAGTGGGCGAAAGTGATACAAGAGTATAAAACAACTTGAGTGAACAAAACAGGGGTTTCGAGTATTGTATCCAAGTAAGACCCTGCATGTTTCAAGAGCAGGATTAAACAAATGTTTTTGGTTTCTTAGTAGGGGGTCGAAAATCAGTTTCATGTTGCATATTATAAAGCATGACGTAGGCAGAATGCGTTACGCGTGAGATTTTAGAGGTTTCAGAATGATAAACGTCAAAAATTACACTTTTTCATTCACTTCTCCTGAGCCTAAAATCAGAGCAGGACCGTGCATTCACGATGTAGTTCTAAGTTCGACCCTCTACCTTGGATTTCTTACCAGAACAGTCGGCGGCGTTTTTTCGTTTGAAATTAGTGTTTGGAGTTTTCGTGTTTTTGCAATTTTTTCAATTTTGTCAATGTCTTGCAATTTGAAATACCATAAAGGTGGATTTAGGATCGGGGTTGCTCTGCCAGGTTATCGATATCTTATTTGTACGTATTACCGAGTGTTAGAGGTTTGAGTGCCATTACTTTAACCTGAGGTAGATTAAGCAAAAGTAAACAAAAAAGTGTTATATGGGAGTTTATCGCTGCATTAAAAAAGTCACCAACACAACTTAACATCGAGAAACATGTCGAACAGCTTATTTCATCTTGTCTCGTCGAAATATGCATAGCCGAAAACCATATTTAACTTAAAATGTTGTCGTATTTCGGAATTTACAAAGACAGAGATTTGAAATGAACCAAAATAATATGTATGTTCGACTCATCTCTCAATCTCCTCTCTCATATCACACGATTACATGTCACACGATTACAGTCCAGTCAAAATGCACCGAAATTCATAAAATAAGCAATAAAAAGTCCTTGTAACTCTATACTTATTATTTATGTAATTTGAAGGTGGGTTTTTATTGCATCCAGTTAAAAGGCAGACAAATAAAACTCATAAAGACATTTGTGCGACGTATGTTAACTAAGTTGACAATAATTCTTTAAAATAAAGAATTCTTTGTAAAACAAGCTGTAGATAATGTGGATTCACTTATTGTTAATGATAATTCGTACAAGCGAAAGTCCTGCTGGAAGCGCTTCCGGAAGTACTTTTGTACACTGAGCTTTAGATTTTTAAGTCCTGCAAGAAGGACGCGTTCTTCAAGCTTTTTTACCATAACCAGTCCTTCTGGCAGTACCAGTTACTTCCGGTAGTACACGCTATATTTGTGCGTAAAAATCTAAATAAAAATAATAGATAGGTAATAAGTGCTTAAAAAAATTATGTGTTTTTAAATAAAACTGGGAAGTTTATTAATAATGAGAGTAGACAGTGTGACCCATTTGAAAGCGGGAGCGGGGCACCTCTGTAAAGTGGCTATTTTTGGTCCGACTTTGATCATAATTTTTTTTATGGAAAACGGCATTTTGTGACAAATTGATAGATTTTTATTACAAAAATCAAGGCCTGCTTTGCAATTTTTTTGGAGAGATTTTTGTATTAGCGATTTTTTACGTGAAAAATAAGTACTCCACTGTATTCAGCGTTCCCTAAAATGGTTCTGTACCAAATTTCATCCTAAAGTACCTCATATTAATAATTTAAGTATATTATTATATAAAGGGGGTTGTAATTATATGTGAGGTTACTTATTTATTTATTTATTATTTATTATTTTTGAAAATTTGTTTATACCCGGAAATGCATTGTGAACATCAAGTAACTCATGAAATTATTGAATAAAAACAACTCGTAAATAAATTATTTTATTGAGAAAATTATTTAAGCATTTCCGGGTATAAACTAATTTTTAAAAGTAATAATATTACATGATTAATATGCAGTACTTTAGGATAAAATTATATACAATACATATAAGTATAATTTTCACCAAATTTTGATATCATGCATTTTCAATGTGTGGCGCATTAAAATACGTGGCCAAAACGTTACACTTCACAACCTGGCACTATTTTGCACGCCATTTTGGTACTAAAAGAGCTAGAAACTTCGTCTTTTTTTGCGCTTAATCGTTAAAAACTTATCTATCGAATGGTAGGGGCTTCGGTCCTATTAGCAGGACATGAAGTACTCGAAAATCGAGCTAAAGTTGGTAGGACGAGTAGAACGCTTCGTACTGCCAGAAGGACGCTGTACGAATTATTTTTAAAGAAGCAATTAAAATAAATAATAGACGAACATTTGTACCTAGTCGATGAGGACGTTGATCTCCTTGTTCTATTTTAATCGTTTTGAGTACAGAAGAAACAGATATATTTTCCATAAGGCCAGGAACAGGAAAAATTATATGGAAAATTTTTTCTTCGTCAGAAATCCAGAAATCACATGAACGTATAAAAAATACAATTTTACTGGCTCATGCCTTCAGTGGTTGTGATACCACGTCTACAATATTTCAGAAAGAAGACAGTCTTCAAACTTCCACAGAAAGAAATGCAGTTGGTTAATGTAGTGAGAACTTTCAATGGCAGTAAAACAGGTTGGTGAAACTATTTTCCTACTTGTATACGGTACAAGGAAAATCACAAATCTCTCACTCAACTCATACAGATTTAATCAATTCAAAATATCAAAGTTGGAATTATTACCACCAACCTCAGAGGCAGTCACTCAACATTAATTACGACTATTTTACAAAATTCAGAAATGGCTTGGCAATGAAAAAATTCCACAACAGTGGGGATAGAAGAAAATTAACGGCTCCTTACAACCTGTGACAACACTTTTTGTGCCAACGGCAGAATCAATATTGCAGCTTTTCTGCAACCGCAACAGAAAAGCAGGTTTAAGATGCTCACAAATTTACGGAAATTGTCAGGGAGTACAATGTCTAAATTCATAGATGGATAAAATTATCGAGGATCTAAACGATGCAGAAGATTTAGATGCTATCGATTCCCATTTTCTTTAGAAACAAAGTATGTTTCATTCAACATAATACAAAATTTTAAACTACTCGAAAATGCTCACTTATAAAGTGACTATGTACTTTTTCATTTTGCAGAATATACTCACAGATAAACAAGCAGATAATGCAGGAAACAAACGTAAAATTGGTAAAAAGAAATTAACAAAAAATTCAAAAATTAATATTTCTCTATAAATGAGAATATAAAAAGTCATTCTTATTGTTTGAAAATTTCTAACGGTTCAATTGACAATTTTTATTATGCATGTGGAAACCTAGTTCATCCCACTGTTTTTTACGTAGGCGGCTCCGACACACCCCTTGGGGGAATTTAGACGCTCATGCAGTATGCGCCAATTGGCTTGTGCATGCAAATTTGTTCAAAAGAACTTGAGTCGTTGTAAGTCGGTTTAGACGCTCATGTAATTTGCGCAAATGATTTGTGCATGCAAATTTGCGCAAATGAACGTCGTTGTATTCTATTTAACGTTCAGTCTACCTTGCACAATTATCATATTCGAAGTGTTGATTTTTAACATAAAAAATGAAAAATATTTGATGAGGAATTACTTTTTGCTATGGTGTGGTTTGTTTTATTAAAAAACACTTAATTTGAAGGGGAAAAAAAGAAGATGAGCTTAACCTTGGTTGTTAAAAAGGAATTTGTTTTCTCACATCAATTTAATAACAGAATGGGCGAGTGAACAGCTACAAAAATGACGAAAGTAATAATATGATGTTGTAATATGATCCTCTAATTTGTTATAAATATAACTTCGACGTCATTTTACCGACTATTATTTGTTTAGTTGTAGAACGAAAATGCTCAAAATGAGAACATATTGCAAATAAAGCATTGCCTGATATATAATGACGTAATATCGTACGATATCTACAGCGTCCAATAAAAGCCTTGGATAGCACTACGCTCAGTGATATCCATTGTCAATGGCCTCTGTCAAACGTTTTGACGTATGGTTTTTTTGGTAATGTGTACTAAAAGTGCCACAAATAATGTTTCATAAAATTTTTAATAGGTATTAATTTTTAATATGTACTCTTTCAAATAACATGTAAATATTTTCTATCTCTAATTATCATTTAAAAAAGACCAATAATATACTATATAAAGTTTAAATATGAAGAAAATTGCTTAAGGCAGTATAGAATATCTTAAATTATCTAGAAACATGGCAACGTAGCGCTCGTTTAACTGTTCTGGCTTGGAAATTATACCCTATTACGTCACATCCAATATCCAATAGAATATATTGAAAATTGGCGGGAATATCTGACCGTTTGAATAGTGTTTAAAGTTGACGAATTTTTTTTGGGTACCTATTGGATATTATTTAATAAAAAAACAAAAATTATGGGTCATCTATTTTTATGTGTAGATGTTATTAAAATAGTTTTTAAAAAATTGTTCACTCACCCATTACACAATTAGGCAATCGACAATAACAACAAAATACGCTGAACAAATTAACTTCTCTCGAAACCATTTGCGTCGTACGTCATATTGACACCAATGCGCAAATATCGTTTACACGCTCACGCAAATTTATCTGACACACTCTTCAGTATCTTGAAATATACGTATTTTTAAACGTATATGTCAAGTTTCAACGATTTCGCTATGTTGTTGTTTATTTTGGACACTTTGCAAGTACTTACCTACTATTAATTACTAATCAGTGTCAAGTGTCAAAGTGACATTTTTTGAACAAACCAATTTTTTGTAATCACAGTTGAAAAAGGACCTAGACTTTGGTTCGAAACGTTCTGTTAAGATAAGTTATTGTTTTATAATTGTGTTATACATATCATATCTCTATATATTATACAGCGTGTGTAAAAAGTATTGAAACATGACCATAACTTTTAAAATATTGATTGTATAAAAAAGCCCTTGGATAGGTCGATTTTTATTTTCAATTACGCAACTTTTGGTCCGATTTATAATTTCTAGTTCTATACACCCCCTCCCCCAGCCACCCCAACTTTTCTTTTTCAAATGGCAACCTACCCTTTGTGATATCCCAAAAGAAAGGTATTTGAATAGACTATTCAACGCTGTAAAGAAATCTGAAATCTATAACAATAGACCAAATAATTTGGAGGATCTAAAGGATAGAATACGGGCGGAGATTGGTCGAATTCCCCAAACGACATTCGAAAACTGTTTACAAAACGTTGAACAGCGACTTGTACAGTGCCTAGCTAGTTTGAACATCTTATTAGATAATTTGTTAATTTTTTTCAGTAATAAACTTTTACTAATCTTTCCTTTTTCTTAAAAAAAATGTATTTCGACGGATTTCGGATTTCTTTACAGCGTTGAATAGTCTATTAAAATACCTTTCTTTTGGGGTATCACAAAGGGTAGGTTGCCTTTTGAAAAAAAGTTGGGGTGGCTGGGGGAGGCGGTGTGTAGAACTAGAAATTATAAATCACACCAAAAGTTGAGTAATTGAAAATAAAAATCGACCTGTCCAAGGGTTTTTTTATACAATCAATATTTTAAAAGTTATGGTCATGTTTCAATACTTTTTACACACGCTGTATAATATACATTTTGTTGTTATATTTTCTAGTGTAAAATACTAGAAAACCACTGATACGAATTTTATATAACAATATTGTATTTATATTCATTTGGAACTATATACAGTGGTTTTCTGGGGCAAACTGTTGAGGTTTGCCTTTGATACTACACTTTTATCTTGACATATTTTGACCATTTTCTTATTTCTATTTATTTTTTAGACCCAGAAATAAGTTTAATGAATATTAGCTGCGTTTAATAGTTTGCGATTAATCGATATTGGTATTTGTAATGGTTAGGAATCACTTTTCATCTTCATGAAATTATTTTAAATTATTTTAATTTTAACATTAAAGGAAAAACTTTGTATAATATCATTTTAGTTTTAATTGTGAAAATGTTTTTGTTAATAAAATTTCTATTTATTGGATTTCTAAATAAAAGTACTGATAATACGATTTTACTTTTTGAAAATGTTTTGTAGTAATGAAAAAACTATTTACTACTTTACTACAAATTTTCATTTTTATCGCATCCAAAATTTTACAAGATTTGCGTTCTACTTCGTCATTTCCTATGTCTCCTCCGGTTGCATCTTTGAGAAGGACTGTGAATTTTTTGTCCCAAATTGTCTGTGTATATAAACCGCCAAAGCAATCTGAATAGATGTATGAATTGGGTCTAGCAGCTGATATTAATGCTTCAGCTATAGAAACACATTTTCTATGGATTGTAGGATTTTCTGTTTTATTTGACTTTATTATTGTCTTTACAAGCAACCACAGCGATTTTGGTATTGTATTTCTTTCTCACCGGATAAATTATCCAAAGATGGATAAAAATTAAGCTTACATACCATTTTCTTAATGTCATTTAAAATGATTTTGCCCGCTGTCTGAACTATTCTCAAATTTTCATATTGATGATTTGAACATTTATCTGAATACCACATATGGTTGTGAATTTGGCCAGTATATTCTTTCAAGGTAACGATGTCACTGAGGCTAGGCTAAATGTGAAAACTATTTGTTCCTGAAAATATTCTTTCAACTTCGGTTTAAGATGCTTTGAGCCGTAACTTTCTCCAATATCCCTCATTTTCTGCCATCCTGTACTGACACTCATTATTTATTTCTAGAAAATGTATTAATTTTTCCAAGGCGGGACTTTGGGAAAGAACCTAGTTTTCTGCCACTTATTCGCCTAATGAATACTGAGTATTGCGAATGAAAGATTGATAACACTTTTTGCGGTACCGGCACTCGGCAGCTACTAAATCTATTTCATTAATTATCCGTTTCTGTACGTTTTGAGAAATTGCATCATTTTTTACTTTACATATGGACAGTATATTTTCTTTAAACTCCAATGTCTGCACCAAATGAATGGTGTTTCACAAAGGTACTGATTTTTTTAGTTCAGCTGTTATGCTTGCCTTCTCATCACAAAACACGTACGAAAAAACGAATTTTCAATTCCAAACCTCAAAGATCTCTGATCTAGCTCAGGTACCTCAGATGTAGCAGCTCTATCGTGTTTTACTGTAGTTGGATGTGTATACTCTTTCCTATATTTTGTATGTACTGTCACAGAATCTGAAGATATTTTTTCGTGAATTTTATCATTTCTTTGTCGATTGCATGATATTATCACTACTGTTAATGAGATGTTACAAACTATACACAAATAGTCTTCCATTTTTAAAAAAGCAGATCCAATTAATGTTGAATGTAAAAAATTAAAAAGAAACACTAGAACTGAATGAAATAAAACTTAACTGTTTTATGATTTCCACAAATCTTTTATATTTATATATTTCACAAAATATATAAACTACATAACAATTGTTTCGCCACACTGTGGCTTCGTCAGATGATGAGTACTAGACTAAACTACTTCTTACAGAACAAGGGTATTTAAAGTGTTTTGGGGTATAATAAAATATTAACAGTGTTGTAAAATAAATTTTGAATAGGTGGGTAGTTTAAATATGAATAAATATGAAAAATCAAGAAGTATTCAACAAAAAAAGGAATAAACTCACTATCTCGATATCAAGTATAAAGTATTAACGCATCTATGTGTAAAGCTTCTTTTGTGCTCTCCTATTCTTTTCTTAAAACTTCTTCCGGTTTGACCAATATAGACTTTAGGGCAGGTACCACAGGTTAGCTTATAGATTCCTGATTTATTGTCTTTCTTAATTTTATCCTTATTATTTAGGTTTTTTTTTTTTTTTTTTTTTTTTTTTTTTTTTTTTTTTTTTTTTTTTTTTTAATTAAGAAAGACAATAAATCAGGAATCTATAAGCTAACCTGTGGTACCTGCCCTAAAGTCTATATTGGTCAAACCGGAAGAAGTTTTAAGAAAAGAATAGAGCACAAAAGAAGCTTTACACATAGAAAAGAAGATTCTACTTACGCTAATCATCTGTTCGAGGAAAATCATCAGTTTAATGAAAAGTTTGATATTTTATATTCAGAAAATAAAGGACCAAAATTAACATTATTAGAATCTTTGGAAATTAACAAATTGAAAAATTCAGATATAATCCTAAATGACCAACTTGAAACTAATTCTTCCCCATTGTTAAATCTGTTTTAATCATATACCTACCATATCTGTTTAGTTGAATACTTCTTGATTGTCTCATAATTTAATTTATGTTTAAAGTATGTACCAATTCATAATCAATCTTACAATATTGTTAATACTTTATACTTGATATCGAGAGAGTGAGTTTATTCTGTTTTTGTTGAATACTTCTTGATTTTTCATATTTATTCATATTTAAGCTACCCACCTCTTCAAAATTAATTTTACAACACTGTTAATATTTTATTATACCCCAAAACACTTTAAATACCTACCCTTGTTCTATAAGAAGTAGTTTAGTCTAGTACTCATCATCTGACGAAGCCACAGTGTGGCGAAACAATTGTTATGTAGTTTATATATTTTGTGAAATATATAAATATAAAAGATTTGTGGAAATCATAAAACAGTTAAGTTTTATTTCATTCAGTGCTAACATGGATTTCCATCAAGTAAAGATCGACTCAATCAACTATTTGAAACACTAGAAAACTAAACAAATAATCAGAATGGAATTAAAAATATAACACTCTAGCTAATTTTATCCAAGCAATAGATCTTGTT
This sequence comes from Rhagium mordax, assembly GCA_963680705.1. NCBI lineage: Eukaryota > Metazoa > Arthropoda > Insecta > Coleoptera > Cerambycidae > Rhagium > Rhagium mordax. The sequence goes on from OY796656.1 coordinate 57,797,325, forward strand.
AATTAAAATGTAAAAAAAAGAAAATGCAACTCGAGAAAACTAAATAAATAATCAGAAAGAAAATCAAAACTATAACACTCTATCAAATGATATTAATTAAGAAAAAGATCTAATAACTAATCTTATTTATTAACACTACTTTAGCAACAAATTATTATTAGCAATATTGATATTATATACTCAATATAAAATATTAGTAGGATTAATAATCAGAATATGTATAAAACTAAATTCGAAAGCAAGCACTCTGGACCTAGCCGTAAGCTGCATAGATACCTACTTAGCCGCTCGGCTGAATAATAGCAGCGGTAGAATATAGGTAAACACAAAGTAGAACTTGCGCGCCCGTTTATTTTTAAAAATTCATAACTCCGTTAATTTTTGTATAATCACAAATCTGAAGGAACTGTATTATTCAAAATTGTTTTCTCTACAAATTTCATCCGAGACACTTTTCAAAATTATTTTTAATTTTCAGGTACATTGAGGGAAATTGCTTAGAAAGAGCTAATTCTAAATATTTTTCAATATAAGGTATGTTAACGGTTCTTTTAAATATTTAATAAAAATGTCGTATGCTATTGGTATTATGTGGTTATTTCCTTTTTTAAATTTTCAAAATTTATTGAAAAACAAGTGAGATAATAAATATTTTCTATTGCTATGTTTTGCCACCATTATTTCAATATGGTGGATTTTTAGGGACTTTTAGTACACTAAAAGTCGCTATACGCTATAGCGTTATACCGTACGGCGCTAAACACTACTCGTATAGGAAAATCCTATGTATTTATGTACATGTGCATAAGGTTCAGAATAGCGCGGTTATAATTAAATAGTGAGAGCATGGTCTTTGGCCGCGATCGCAGGCACACGATAGTTACCCCACTATTTATATGGCGCTATTCTGAGCCATATTGCACATGTACATAAATGCATAGGATTTTCCTATCCGTCTAGTGCTCGACGCCGTACGGTAGATAGATAGATGTTTTATTTATCATTTAGTGATACATCGAATGTACATTATGAAACGTCAAAAGAAATAGTAAATACATACATATATAAAATAAATATTGTAAATATAAATATTTTTACATTTGTCACAAAATACATAATTACATAAGTACATAATAAATAAAATACAATAGAAACAGGTACACAAGGAAACAAAATGAAATAAAAATACGAGATAATGGACAATTAATTATACATAATATGAACTTGCCGGAGGCTAAGAATTTAAAAAGTCTTGTATACTATAAAAAGTAGATTGTAGAAGAAATTTTTTTACCTCAAACTTAAATCTATTGTTCATTCTAATATGCTTTAAATTACTAGACAACTTATTATAGATATTTATAAAGTTATAGTTTGGCGAGTCCTTAAAAAATGTGGTAGTATGCCTAGGAACTTTCAAGAAATCTCCATGGCGAGTGCTATAATGATGATTTTCACTTAACATCTTGAAGTTTGAAAAATTATTTTTTACATATGTGGCACATTTCAATATGTATACACCAGGCACAGTTAACAGTTTGTTATTTTTCCTACAGGAGTCACGTGGTTGTAGGTTAAATATTAAACGGAGTATTCTTTTTTGACACAAAAACTCTCTCTATATCAGTTCCGACCCCCCAGCAAACTATAGAACTTAAAATGTGACTGTATGCTAGTGCATAATATCTAGTTAGTAGACCATTCTTATCCAAACAAGACTTTAACTGCATAATAGCGAAAAATGCACTATTTAATTTTGCACAGACGTAATCAATATGTTTAGTCCAAGATAATTTATTGTCAAGCCATAAACCTAGAAATTTAGAGGTCTCCGAAAATTTTATATCACTCATAAAGTTAATATTTAGTATTTTTCGTTTGTGAAAATTTAAGTAGACGGTTTTTTTGTCGTTGAGAATTAAACGACTTCGCTGACACCAAGTATTTAATTCCTCACAAACAACTTGGATGTTTTTACGTAGTATCTCAGGGGCAGCACTAGACACTGTTACAGTGGTGTCGTCAGCGAACATAATAACTTTGAGTCGACTGATGAACTCTGGCAAATCATTTACAAAAAGCATAAATAAAAGTGGGCCCAGTACTGACTCCTGTGGTACACCAAGCATAACATCTTTAGGATCAGATATACAATTTTCCAATTTAACTCTAATCTCTCTATGAGTCATGTATGATTATATCCAATTCAATATGTTTTCATGAATACCCATATTATACATTTTTCGTATTAGTAAACTCACGTCTACAGAATCAAATGCTCGGGACAAATCGAACATTTGGGATACTACATATCTCCCCTGGTCTAATTTAAAAAATCATAGGAAGCTGTTCCTACTGACCTATTCTTTCTGAACCCGTGTTGAGCAGATGTTAGAATTTTATTAGTATTCAAAAAAGACGAAATTAAATCATACACAATTTTCTCAATGAATTTTGAAAATGTTCTCAACAACGAGATTTGACGATAATTATTGTCAATATTGGTTGGATCCCTTTTTTTTATGCAATGGTAGGATACTTGTGGATTTCAGTATTTGTGGAAACATACCAGGTTCAATGGACTTATTAATTAAGACAGTTAAGGGACTAATAATAGTATTTATAAATAGCTTTACTAGTTTTAAGGTAAATCCGTCTAATCCAGAAGAGTTTGAATCAATTTCTCCGTTTGCATTTAGTACAATTTTACTATTGGGATTGCTTTTCCTGCCAAGCTTATCATTTACTAATATCCAAGTTGTTATTTTATTAGAGGAGTCATTAATTTTGTTTTTGAAATAGTTGGATCGAGTTAATTTAATTTCATTTCTGTATTCCTTTTTTTTGGTTAAATACATTCGTTTAATTTGTTCAGCGTTTGTATTTATTGTTTATTGACAACCAATGTAGGTTTTTTACTTTATCCGTATCTACACTCAATTTTTTAGTGTACCATTTTTTTCCTTTTTTTTTCATCAGATACATTTCTATTAATAAGAGGACAACTTGTCACGCAATTTCCGCCAAAAATAGCGGAAACTGAGTGTTCTTTGCGTACGGCAGCTTTTCGCCAGAGAGCATTGGGGTTGTGGATAAGTGATGTGGACTGAAGGCCTTCATGGGCGCCACTTGGCTCAAAAAAGCTATGTAGTCTGGCCCAGGCCAAGAAGACAAGATTACTGGTAGGTTACTTTAAACTTAAATGCAATATTAAATTAACAATATGAATTACTAGATCATTCTACGCATAGTCTAATTGTGGAGAGTACTAAATAACACAAACACTTAAAATTCAGGGCTGGTTTATTTACTCATTTCATAAATCAAATTAAATACAGACACATAATTATTACTGATGCAAATAACTTCTTCAGGCATTAGCTAAGACAAAATATGAATTACACAAGGGCTCCTGTGGAGTTAATAACTTATTAGCTAATAGTTAGAAAAATCGTAATAAAATAAAAATGATGTTCAAGAGTGAACGATTAACATTGATGATTAAACGTGATGAAAATTTCTATATACGAGAGCAATTATTATCATACAATACAGTAAACAATGTTTCGGAAGCTTCCCATGGCATGCCAGCCTAACAGCGCAGCATTAGTGTAAAATTTACAGACTTTGTTTTTCAACACTTTTGAGATATACATATACCTGAATTTAATTAACTGAAAGCTATTTAATAATCAAACCATATCTGATTTATATAACATATACCTGAATTTAATTAACTAAAAACTATTGAATTATCAAACCATATTTGAGTAGTGAGGGATAAGTGCATCCCTCTGTGGTCAGTTGCTACTACCAGTCGAGACATCGACGATGTCTCTGTGACCGATAGCGGCTTGCCAAGCAAGCACCAAGAGCGGCGACCTCTAGCCCTGATGGACTAAAACGTGCATAATAAATAGGATTATAGGAAACAACTACTGGACGGGCAAAGGCCCCTACTGCCATTGAATTATACCTATAAATCCAAATTGGTAGCCAAACTTGTTATTTGTCTTTTCTCCACCAGACACAGACCGGTTTCGAACTCTTTATGTTCTCATCAGCGTGCCACAGGTAGCTGAAAAGACAAATAACAAAGACAAACCAAACTAGTCTATGGCAGACCCAGCACAAGTAAGTAGTGAGGGATAAGTGCATCCCTCTGGTAGTCAGTTGCTACTACCAGTCGAGACATCGACGATGTCTCTGTGACCGATAGCGGCTTGCCAAGCAAGCACCAAGAGCGGCGACCTCTAGCCCTGATGATCTAAAACGTGCATAATAAATAGGATTATAGGAAACAACTACTGGACGGGCAAAGGCCCCTACTCTCATTGAATTATACCTATAAATCCAAATTGGTAGCCAAATTTGTTATTTGTCTTTTCTCCACCAGACACAGACCGGTTTCGAACTCTTTATGTTCTCATCAGTGTGCCACAGGTAGCTGAAAAGACAAATAACAAAGGCAAACCAAACTAGTCTATGGCAGACCCAGCACAAGTAAGTAGTGAGGGATAAGTGCATCCCTCTGGTGGTCAGTTGCTACTACCAGTCGAGACATCGACGATGTCTCTGTGATCGATAGCGGCTTGCCAAGCAAGCACCAAGGGCGGCGACCTCTAGCCCTGATGGACTAAAACTAGGTGCTTGCTTGGCAAGCCGCGATCGGTCACAGAGACATCGTCGATGTCTCGACTGGTAGTAGCAACTGACCACCAGAGGGATGCACTTATCCCTCACTACTTACTTGTGCTGGGTCTGCCAAAGACTAGTTTGGTTTGCCTTTGTTATTTGTCTTTTCAGCTACCTGTGGCACACTGATGAGAACATAAAGAGTTCGAAACCGGTCTGTGTCTGGTGGAGAAAAGACAAATAACAAATTTGGCTACCAATTTGGATTTATAGGTGTAATTCAATGGGAGTAGGGGCCTTTGCCCGTCCAGTAGTTGTTTCCTATAATCCTATTTATTAAACCATATTTGGTTTAAATAACAGCCCAAAAACAAAACAAAGTATTGAACATAAAAATCTTGCCTTATCTTTGGCATTCAGCTTTGATGTGCTCCATAGCTGCTTCCTCGAAAAAAATGACATCCGGCCCTGCAGAATACATCAACTTGATTTTCATTCCTTAGCTGGATTCCACTAAATCTTTGGGTCAGATATCAGTTTGTAGCTCACGGACGCCACTCTACCCAAACACTCCCTAAATAGGGGTTCCTCAAACAAAATTATAAATCCCTCAAACACATTAACTGAGACTTTCTTCAGACCAATTCGGCATTAAGATGGCTTGTAGACGAGCTCCCACAGCGTGACCGGTTTCGTGATGAAATCTTCACCATAGACAAAATTCAAAACTGGAGAACAACACCAGGCTCATGATCAAACAAATTCACTCAGGGTGTATGCAGAACCAAAGGTCTGTCTCCTTAATTCCTTGCAAACTTTCACAACGTGCGTCGCCAGAAACCACTCGCCGCCATCTCTCCCTTTTCGATTCCCCGTCAATCGCTACCTGTTGCCGTGTCGCTGTTGTTCTGAACAGATGCGCTCAGCCAATCAAAACACGCAATAAATATTAAAAAGAAAAAAAGACGAATTGAAGTTGAAGATTGTACTCACTTAAAACCAGTACAAAAATTAAGTAATCCCCCAACTTATTTAACCCTAAACCTTAATAAACGGAATTATGGAAATTAAATTGCAATCGCCTGAGCGTGTGGCAACCCCACATACGTGAAAATGTACCGTAGTCACGGACCTATTCTTACAGAATATTCAGAAGCCCCTGACCACCAATTAATTGCGCGATCTAGACCCAAAACAATACAAAATTAATGTAGCATTTTGAAATGCTACACTACCCTCTTCCAAAAATAAAAATGAAAACACCCAAGACATTTTTCTTAACATTAAACTATTTTGCACTACTCCTCAGCCACTTGATCAGCAAGTAATAACGGATTACAGGACAAATTTGCTTGAATTTGGTAACTCCGTGTACCACACGTCCATTAGGAACAGAATCAGGTCACTGTCAAAGTAAGGAAGTCGAAATCGGGAAAAGTCGTAATTGGTTAAGTCCAAGACAAAATTGGCTTAGTGGATCATGAAGGTGCAAAATAAACGGACACGAAAACCAAGCGATAGGACGAGACACAACATACAATTTATACAATCACTTGATGACCTCTCCACCAGAAACTCAAACCCAGTACACGTCTAAGTGTAGGTGAAAAGATAACAAGCGCAACTGGGAGTTCTGTAGGAAGAAAAGGTACTTCATCCCACAGAGATCTCGGAGTTGGAGCCGAAGTAAAGCTTCAGATCTTTTATATGCCACTCCCCAGCATCAGTACCGTCGATGTTGGTAAGGGCATGCACGATCCGCGAAACCTTCCTACGTATTGTACACAGCACATACTTAGGAACCAACTTGGAAGAAAATCCTCTCGCGGCGGTTCGACAGGACTTTGTTCCTACGCCAAACGCGATCGCCCTCTTCAAAGGAGACATCTATTTTTCGGAGATTGTATACCTTAGCATTGCGCTGATAAGCAGCATGAAGTTTACTACGAACTTCCTGAAAAAAATTTGTCAGACTTTTTACTTTAGAAGCATATGCATATGCCCGACAATATTTCCACATCGTTGGTGGAGACTACTTCCCCATAAAAGTTCCCTGCCAGAAGTACATATCTGGCAAAGTTCAAGAAGGACGGCGAAAACCCTGTCACTTCGTGCTTTGCTGTATTGACAGCCTACCTAATCTTATGAAGTTCCTTATCCCACTCTTTGTGCTCGTTTATATAGCACCGAATGGCAGTACCCACAGTTTTATTATTGCGCTCGACAAAATTGCACTGAGGTGAGTAACGAGCACTGAACCAAGTCTTTTGCACCTGATACTCTCTGGCCAATTTCTTAAAGATGGAACCAGCAAACTGGGCACCATTATCACATAAAATAAACTGCGGCACACCGAAGACATTCTATACAAAAAAGGACTCTCAAACACTCTCTTTGTGTCGCCGAGTAATTTTGCTCTGCTGGTGACAAGGACCTACTCGCATAAGCAATCATTCTTTCCTCACCATCCAGAACTTGAGTAAGCATTCCGCCCAATCCCACATCCGATGCATCACTCTGAATCGTAAAGGGTTTTCTGAAATCAGGTGGTGATAACATTGGGGCAGAGATCAGCGCCTCCTTGATTTTTAGAAAAGACTCCTCGGCCTGTGAAGACCAAGAAATGGACTGTTTTTTCTTCTTACCCACACTTAAGGGAGACACTAAAGAGGAAAAATTGCTTATGAACCTCCTATACCAAGAGCAAATGCCAAGAAAACGCTTGACTTCCGTTGTGGTTGTTGGGCGGGGGTAGTTTACCATTGCTGAAACTTTTTCCGGATCTGTACGAAGACCATTAGAACCCACAATGAAACCTAGAAACTTGAGTGAAGTCTTGAAGAACTCACACTTTTTCAAATTGATTTTAAGATCTGCCTCTTTCAAAAGATCTCTCACCTCGGACAGCAATTGAACATGTTCCTCGAAAGTACAGCTAGTTATTATTACGTCATCCAAGTATGCGAAGATCTTGGGTTCATACTTGGGACCGAAGATGGCATCAACTAATCTTTGCTGCGTTTGGCTGGCATTACACAAGCCAAATGGCATAACCGTGAATTGGAATAGGCCTCTGCCTGCCACACTGAAAGCGGTTTTTTCCTTGGACGCTTCATCCAGAGGAATTTGCCAAAAAGCTTTTCTCAAATCAATTGAAGAAATATACTTAGCATCACACAGCAAATTTAGTATTCTGTCAATGTGCGGTAAGGGATACGAATCATGTTTGGTCACCTCGTTCAAAGAACGACCATCAAAGCAGAATTGATACTCCCCGCAGCTTTGCTTCACCAAGAATACAGGAGAATTCCAAGGACTGTTGGAGGACTCCACAACTCCTAACTTAATCATGTCATCAAGCTCCGAATTTAAAATTTTCAACATGTAAGGAGACATGAGGTACTGTTTTTTCTTAAATGGCTTCGCGTCACCGGTGTCAATTGTTAAGGTGATCTTATTAGTGCGACCTAAGTTAGTCTCACTACTAATACCTTCAAAATATTTCATAACCTCATCAGCTTTCCTTATCTGATCAGATGACAAATCATCCAACGACATTAAATTGTAAACCTTATCGTCAACGTGATGATAGTGGGTTACATTAATGTTAACATGACTCAATGCACTCTGTACTTGCCACTTATCCTCCCTAAAATCTACTGTAATCTGAAACTGCTTAGCAAAGTCGCTGTCAAAAATGAAGGATTGTGGTAATGAGGGTACAACCAAGGCTGTAACAATTTGACAAACCTCGCCAACACATACCGGCAAATCAATCAGTCCTCTTACTGCTTGCTGAGTGCCATCTGCAACAGAAACATTTCGGGTGCTGGACGGATTGATATTTAAACCCAACTGTCTTAACAACTCAAGGCCACCTGAGTCAATAATCGAAGTTATTGCCCCAGAGTCAAGTAAAACTATTATGTCCCTATCGATCAGCTTAACAGATAGGTAAAGTCTGTTATCCAAACCTTGCTTAACAAACAATGGCGTCACATGCTCATCATTTGTGCCATTCTTTCTCAGTGGAAAGCGAAATTTTCCGATTGGCCAACTTACCAGGAACAGTGCGGCGGTCATGACGCACCTTCCTTATTGGTTTTTTGTGCACTTTGTGCAATCAGCTACTCTAACATTGGGCGTGCCACAACGAAAACAAAATAATTTCCTCCTAACCTTGCAAGATGAGAAAGTGTGATTTGGCCTTCCACAATTCCAACAGATTATTGGGCTTCGAGCCTGCGCCGGAGTACCATCCTATCATCATTCCCAGAGGTACTTACAATTATATGTTGAGCCTTAGGGGCTGATCTCGCGGCATTGTTTGATTTTCTGCTGTCTCTCATACCACACCTAACACTATCTGAGCTACAATGACATCGACTCGCTTAAGGCAAAGTCTCGACTGATTCACTTACTTTAGAAACCTGAGGTACAAAATTGTGCTTGGATTTCAAGTATGCAGCTTCCTCTAACTTCTTACATAAGTTACATAACTGAGTTACTGTTCCTACTTCCGATAAGTCTAACTGACCTACATATTCTGGTAATAAATTTTTTCTGATATGTTTGACCTTCGTGGTCTCATGAGGTGGGTGACTAAGTCTACTAAACAAATTCTCCATCTGAGCAAAAAATATGGTTACTTTCTCGTTTCTTTTGTTTACGGAGCTTAATTTGCTCCCAAATTTCATCTTCCGCATGGGGTAACAGAAAATCTGTTTTTATCAATGATAACAAACCGTCCCAGCTCTCTACACTAGCTTTTATACTGCGATACCAAACAAAAGCATCACCGACAAAAAGTTCTACCGCTGATTTAAAAAGATCTTGATCGTTAACGTTACCCGTATGTGCCAGTTCAGTAATACCCTTGTATATGTATTCTTATAGTAAAACGGTACAATGTAAATTTATGGCAATCGCTTTTGGATGCAAGAGCTTAGTAGTTATGGATGCAGCTACCAGCGTCGCTGCAGTCGCTAGTTATATCCCACAAAGAAGTATTATATCATCCGTTCACTACTAGAGGGCAGCGAGCTTAGACTGTATAAATAGAAGAAAACTGTATTTAGTCCCGATGGGCGGGACCTTTAGGTCTATTATTTGAGATTATTAACCAAGGGCGTGCCTAAATTTTTAGGCTAGGTATTAATATTTTCAAATAAACTTTAAAATTCCTAAATAATTAAAAGTTTATTAATTTTTATTAGCATTAAAATTCCTACAATGATTTAAAGTTTAATAATTAATTATTATAAATAATATTATTTGGATTTCCTTAGGTATTAGAAGAGCAAAGTTGGCCATGTGCAATAGTGGTTATTTTCAATAAGTATTTCTTGATTTTGTCAGATTCCGATAGATCCTATCAAGACAGCATGAGTTATAAACTTATTTTGGTTTTATTTACAGCAAGGTAGATATTTTTAATTTTCCAATGTTTTTTTTTTATTGAGAGGGACGTAGAGGTACTACGAAATAACCGATTATTTTTAAAGAATACATTTTATTAAAATACTAATTTTAGTTATGACGGGGAAAATCACAAACACAAGAATCTAATAACATTGACTTTAAATTTAAAAATTGATTGAAGAAATTTTATTAATTTTGTAGTTTTTGCAGCTAATATATTAATAAAATATATCTCTATCGTCTGAATCCAAACCTTGAATATTTCTTTGAAAATATAACATTATTTGTTAATATACAGGGTGTATTCTAAAATCACCGACAAACGGAAACTGGAGATTCTGTGATCCAAAATAAGACGAAAGTTGTTATAAATGTATGTCCGAAAATGCTTCCTAACCGAGCTACAGGGTTTTGAAAAAAATTAAATTTGATTTTTATTTAAATAAAATTGATCAAAATAACGCAGTTAACTATTACATAATAAAAATATTTCATTGAAAAAGGAATTATTAATTTAGATACTGTACAAAATGCCCTGAGGGTCTTGTTGGATGCAAGCTTGAGCTCTTTTAAGTAAATTAAACCTAACACGCTGGAAGATTTGTGGCATGGCTCTAATTTCATGACATGCCGTCTCTATGCGATTCCACAGTTGCAATCAATTATTAATTTGTACAGTATACACACGGGATGGAATCGCATAGAGACGGCATGTGATGAAATTAGAGCCATGCCACAAATCTTCCAGCGTGTTAGGTTTAATTTACTTAAAAGAGCTCAAGCTTGCATCCAACAAGACCCTCAGGGCATTTTGTACAGTATCTAAATTAATAATTCCTTTTTCAATGAAATATTTTTATTATGTAATAGTTAACTGCGTTATTTTGATCAATTTTATTTAAATAAAAATCAAATTTAATTTTTTTTAAAATGTGTGGTCGTACATTAATACCAATTATCTCAAAAACGGAGTGCCTAATTGATAAAACACTAAGTATAATTTTATTTGCAGAATAGAACAGTGAATCTAAAAATAAACATTTCAAAAAAAAAATGCAGTGGCGTACATTTTTTTGTGATTTGAGGCGGTAACTTAAACGATGTTACGCCACTGGATTGAGCCAATCGACTCAAACTCACCTCATTAATTGTATTCAGTAAGATATTCGAGTGTACCAAATCTCAATATAATATCTTATGCAGTTTTTGAAAAAACTCCAAAAAACTAAAAAAAATTTTTTTTTCAAAACCCTGTAGCTCGGTTAGGAAGCATTTTCGGACATACATTTATAACAACTTTCGTCTTATTTTGGATCACAGAATCTCCAGTTTCCGTTTGTCGGTGATTTTAGAATACACCCTGTATAAATAAAAGTGCTATACTCATTAATCACAGCTCCCGCTATTTACATGGCTAAAAGGAGCAAAATAACATCACATTTTTTATTTATTATATTTTGTAAAACAATTTACAATGCTACATTCATTACTAGTTATTACCCCTGTATATAATAATACAATTATATTAGCTGGCAACTGTGTATAGAAAGTATCATCATATTCACTAGTGTTTGTTTACTCTAAACGTACTTTTAAAAAACCAAAAGTGGTGTGATTATGTATTCAAAGGTCTGTAAACTATTTGTTCAATGTGAAATCCCAAAACCTTATTAGTGTAATTAAATAAGTTCCAACATAACCTTGTTAAAACCACGCGGTGCAGGACAATTATTTGGAAGTGTTGCCATATTTATTATTTTTCAAAGTTTTTAAGGAATCGTTCGTGATGACCAACTTAACATGCGTATGTTGCAATAAGTCCAGTGAGGACCATAAAATGGTTACTTGCTGCATATGCAAAAGTAATTTTCTCCACTCTTGTGTCGACTTATCAACATCTGAGGTTAGAGCAATCAAGGCTAAAAAATCCCTCAAATTCACATGTCAAAAATGCGCCAATATTGGAGATGGAATTAACGATCTCAAAGCTATTGTAATCGCTCTGCAAAAGGAAATTGAATCTCTTAAGTCAATTAAATCAGTTCCACCGAAGAATAGTTGTAGTTTAGATTACGAGGAAATTATTCAGGAGATTACTGAGAGAAATGCAAGGAAACGAAACCTTATTATTTTTGGTTTACCAGAAAATGATAAGTCGTCCAATGCTGAAAAAATAGCTCACGATTTAGATAATGTAACCAATGTGCTCCGACATCTGTCACCCGACATGGATACAAATAATCTCAAGCAATTTAGGCTAGGGAAATTTGATGCTACAAAAGCATCTTCTAGGCCTATTAAAATAATACTTAATGATGAGCAAGTGGTACACGATCTAATTAGAAATGCAAAACAATTACTGAACCATAATTTGTATTCTAGAATTCGCATATCTCTAGATCGCACCCCGAGACAAATAGAGCATTATCGCTCGTTGAAAGATGAAATCGCTAAGCGTATAGAGGAAGGTGAGTCTAACTTACAAATTAAACATGTACGTGGAATTCCTAAAATCGTCAAGTTAAACTAAAACAGCCCAACAAAATTAATACATATCAACTTTATTTTCAAAATGTCAGAGGTTTGAATACAAAAATAAAGGACTTTTTCCCATCCGTGATGGCCGCTGAATACGATTTTATAGCTCTAGTAGAAACATGGCTGTCCAGTGATGTCAAGAACTCTGAACTTTTTCCGGATACTTATAGTGTAGCACGATGCGATCGGAACTTTATTGAAACTAACACATCTCGAGGTGGTGGAGTTCTACTGGCTTTCAAAGCAGATTATAAAGTTGAGCCGCTTGACTTATCTGAACTTACGAGCATCATACCATTCATTGATATCCTAGGATGTAAATGTACAAGCAATTATTCTTCTATGTTTATTTATGTTATATATATTCCTCCTCAAGTAACAAACAATGAGTTAGAATTGTTTTTTGAAAATTTCGAATTATTTATAGTTAGCCAAAGTAATGTACTTATTGTGGGTGATTTTAATGTCACCAATTTTGTAAACATAGATATAAATGATTTTAAGTCTCAAGTAATTCAAAATCTTTTGCAGTTTTCAGGTCTGAGGCAAATAAATCATACACTTAATGTTCATGGTAGATTATTAGACTTAATAATTACTGATATGCAATGCATTGCATCTCGTGAAAATTTACCTCTAGTTAATGAAGACAATCATCATCCTGCATTATTAATAACTTTTAGTCATATGATAGAAAAGAACAATAACTTTCCAACCAATTTAGAAAATAAAAGCTATAATTTCAGAAAGGCTAATTTTCATGGTCTTTATTACTCGTTTCTTTATACCGACTGGTCATTTTTGGGTGACTACTCTGATGTTGATATTATGTGTGATGAGTTCTACAAAAAAATTTACTCCATATTGGATTTACATGTCCCTTTGTATAAAAATAATAAACGAGATCATCCCATCTGGTACAGTCCTGATATTATACGCAACATACAATTAAAATCATATTATAGAAGGAAGTATAAGAGTACTAACTATTATTATTATTATCAAGAATTTTCTAGAATTCGAGCACTTATTAAAAAACAAATACAAACAGCTTATAAAGACTACCTAAGCGATGTAGAAAGGAGCATCTCTGGTGACACCAAAAACTTTTGGTCTTATATCCAAAATAAAAAAGGGTCATCGAGAATACCTAATAATCTATACCACAATACCACAAACTATGAAAATCCAAAAACTATAGTAAACGGTTTTGCAAATTTCTTCAGTGGCGTATATCTCCCAAAGTATGATGCTGTAATTGGAAATAATCTTCCATTATTTACAAATAATCAATGCATCAATGTAGATTCACTTTCGGAAAACAATATTCGAGATGCTATAAAGAAGTTACCTAACAAAATGACATCAGGCCATGATTTAATTCCCAGCTTTATCGTTAAAGACTGTGCGACAGTTTTCATTCCACCTCTTCTAATTTTATTTAATTTTATCCTTAAGCAAAGCACTTTTCCTGAAGTATGGAAATTGGCAAGGGTATGTCCAGTTTTAAAGTGTGAGTCACCACATAACGTGGAAAACTACCGGCCAATCTCTATTTTATGCAACTTTGCTAAGGTTCTCGAAATAGCATTGTACACCCAGATTTATCCGCAGATTAAACCATATATTTCGCCGAATCAATATGGTTTTCTTGAAAAACGCTCAACAATATCAAATCTTATAATAATAGATCAGTTTATTTCAGTATCCATGGACAATCGAGACCAGACAGACGTTATCTACACAGACTTTTCGAAGGCGTTTGACCGAATTGATCATTGCACTCTTTTAAATAAATTAGATAGCTACGGTTTTAGTAATTCTCTGGTCGTCCTATTTAAATCTTATCTAAACGATAGGCTGCAATATGTTGCCTACAACGGATTTAAATCTGATTTGTACACTGCCACATCTGGAGTTCCACAAGGGTCAAACCTGGGGCCCCTGTTATTTATCATTTTTATTAATGACCTTATGCAAGTTTTAGAATGTAATAATCTTATGTTTGCTGACGACTTGAAGTTATATGCTAATGTTATTACTCTTGCGGATTGTTTTGAACTGCAAGTACAAATTAATATAGTGGAAAGATGGTGTAATGAGAATAAACTACTCATGAATGTAGATAAATGCAAAGTATGCTCATACACTCGCAGAGTCGACCCGGTAACGTACAATTACACATACAATAGTATACCGCTCACTCGCTGTACCTTAATAAAAGATCTTGGAATATTTTTTGACTCCAAACTATCATTTACTGAGCATATACAACAAATTACCTCCTCGGCTTTAAAATTGTTAGGTTTTATTATTAGAAACTGTGGATGTTTTACTAACATGTTTGCTCTTAAAACACTCTATTTTGCCTTAGTACGCACTAAGCTTGAGTACGGATCATTGGTGTGGTATCCATATTATAATATCCATAAGAATTCGCTTGAAAATGTTCAAAGGCGTTTTTTGAAATTCTTAGCTTTTAAATCGGAGGGCGTTTATCCTGAAAGAGGATGTAGTCATACGGACTTGCTCTCAAGGTTTAATGTTCCGTCTCTAGAACATAGAAGAATTATTTCTAGCATAATTTTTTTATATAAGCTCTTGCATAATCTAATTGATTCTCCGACTTTGCTGTCCCAAGTTTGCTTCCATGTTCCCAGACTGAACTCGCGAAGAGACTGCACGTTTTACTGTTCAAATTCTAGAACCAACATTCTTATTAAATCCCCTGTGCACATTATGTGCCACAATTTTAATAGAATATCTGATTTATGTGATATTAATAACTGTAGTTTAGGTAAACTTTTACAAGTATCTCATCGGTATTTATATGATCAATCTATCTAATCGATTATATCTATGCGATTAACATGATTTTTGTTCTCACTTAGCTTATAAGTTTTGGGTCTTTTTTAGCTATATTATGTTACCATTTTCTATGCATCTATTTATTTAAATATATTTTTTTGTTATATGTGTATTTCTAATAAGATTATATTATAATATTGTCCTGTAATTGGATTAATTTCTGTTGGGCAATAAATGAATTATTATTATTATTATTATTATTATTTTATTACATTATTACTAAAACTGCACCGCAGCGATTTGCTATGGCCCCGAGATAAGGTCGAACACAAAACAAATTCGGTATAAATAAAAAAAATTCCCCGGAAAGGCGGGCGGAGTCCCCGGACTTTCTAGTCTGGACCTGGGTGCTTTTTAATTCAGCAATAGGTTTGTTTTAAGTTTTCTTTCGTGTATTTTTTATTATGTTATGCACGCCTATTTACATTTTGTAATACGATACATTATTATATTCAATATATTCCTTTAGAAGTATAGTATATCCAATATATCCATTAATTATAGAAATGCTGACTTTTATCTAAAATACAGACCCCTATCTATATAATATTTCATTACTCATAACATAATTAGTCAAATATATTCTAAATATTTATCTTAACTGGTTCAAATGTTTATAAGCGACTAGGCCCGATCCCTTCAAATCTATTTGTAATGTATGCCCTTTTTTATGCTAACACGGCACTTCTTATTATTCTTTCTGTTAGATTTTAAAATCAAAGTCAGATATAAATTGACTGTCGATCACATCACGCGCCTATTCGTCTCCGTAATTACAATTAATAAAATCCTTTTTAAAAAGTGTCTTATAATAATTAGTGGAATGCTGATTTAATTATTACTGTATTGATTGATATTTCTCCCGAGATTTCTCCACGTTTATTGTAAACGTCTGGAAACAAATGTGTATATTACGGATGTAATACATCCAAAAGACTTTTCCCAAATTTAGTGTTACATAGATTCCCTACCAAGACGTTGGCAGATCCAAAAAAATGGATAATAAACTGTGGTAAGTACAAAAGATTGAATTTTCACATGCAGAATACCTACGTAGATACATTTTACAATAACGTCAATATCATTGTCACCTCTAGAACTCGAAAATTTGTGTTAGCGGCCTTGCCGCCTAAAATTTACAAGACGTCAACTCCCGTATCAGCAGGCTGGGCGGCGTTTGTTTGGGCTATGAAAACCTCGTAGCCGCCTACCCAGGAAGAAAAACGTAGAAGGTTAGCGGTGCGGGGGAATCAATCGGCAACAGATCTGAAGGAGCAATATTCACGATTATTATTCATATTTACGCTAACGTGTAAAGTGTAAAGTTCATTTTTATTTAATAAAGTTTGTTTATAATTGGCACATCTTATTGATTGCATCTCTAATCTAACATCTGGGAAATTTCGATTGGATTTCCCACTTCTTTTTAGTTTTTAAAACCTCCTTCACTTGAGATCACGCCTTTATGTGATTGCTTGAACAATGATAAAGAGTGATGATATTTGAAACGTGCCTTTAGAAAATTTTCAAGTGCTTCTTCATGACGGCAAAATAATGATATCTGATGTATTTGTTTCGGAAACATTATTTATAATTCATATTTAATATACAGGGTGCGGCAAATATAATGAACAAATTCATTTTTGACGTTAATATGCACGTTTATAAATCGGGCCGATTTTTATTTTCAATATTTACAATTTTCAATGACTAGTTCCCAGTTATCTACATCCAATAAAATTGCTTAATTCTCGTCACATGCTCCGATCAAAACGCTTATTTGTCGTCAAAAATTTAAAAAACTCCCTTGGATTTAGTCACTAACATAAATTTTTTTGCTATGTATCCATAGAAACTTTTCATTAAAAATAAATTTTTCGTTTGACGTTTTATTAAAATGAATCCTTTTGGTGAAGTGTCAATCGAAATTATCAGTAGAGAAGTCGAGAATGTCACTTCCAAAAACACAATTATAAAAGTTCTTTATTTGGGAAATAGTCCGATCAAGATAAGATCTCGTGCTTATGATTTTGCGCGAATAAATTTTTATTTACGAAAAATTCAACGAAAAATTTTCAATTTTAATACCTTGTATAAAAAAAATAAAGATTATACCGGGTGACCACGAAATGAGGCTCGCCCTTATATCTTCTTTGTTTAACAGGATATAAATTTCGAATTTGGACATGTCAAATAACGGTTAAATACACATTATTTCAACCATTTTATCACTTTCTGTTGCTTCCGGTTTCACCGGAAATGACACTAACTTTCATTTTTTAAATGGAACACCCTGTATATTTTTACATTTTTGGATTCAGGAGGTCATTTTGAATACATTTAAGGCAAATTGAGATAAAAATATTATTGACAGACATTTTTATGAGCAAATTTAATTTTTGATCTAGGCGGCCGTGACCCCAAAAAAATGTTTTGTTTTGCTTCAATAATTAATCAAAAAATACAATTATGATATTATGTGGTATGACATTTGTGTCATAAGATCTTAATCATTTCGGAAATCGTTTTTCCAGAATAACTAATTTTTTTTAAATGGCACCATGGTGACTCACTATGTTATTTTAATAAAGCATTTCATTACCGATAATTTGGTACCAAACACTTCAGTATTTGTTCATATTATAATACATAAAAATTATATTCAACAAGATATAAATGAAAATAAATTCATAATATTTAACACTGAATTTCTATCAAATAGGTGCCTTTGAAATGTAACGAAAGAAACAAATAAGTAGTTTGACAGCTCAAATGATATTTAAATCTATGAGAATCAGGTATTATTTTGTTGCGTATAAAAAAAATTATGGTTTATTCACAAAGTGACAAAGTGGATATGCTGTTGATATACGGGGAAAGTCGCAGAAATAGTCTGGCAACCCGTGATTTATATGCAGAACGCTATCCACTAAGAAAGTGTAGAACGGGAGCTGAGACAATATCGAGAGAGTAGCTCAAGAACACCACTTTGTCACTTTGTGAATAAACCATAATTTTTTAATACATAGATTTAAATATCATTTGACATTTGAGCTATGAAACTATTCATTTGTTTCTTTCGTTACATTTCAAAGGCTTTGATAGAAATTCAGTGTTAAAAAATATTTTTATTTTCATTTATATCTTGTTGAATGTAATTTTTATGTATTATAATATGAACAAATAATGAAGTATTTGGTACCAAATTATCGGTAATGAAATGCTTTATTAAAATAATATAGTGAGTCACCATGGTGCCATTTAAAAAAAATTAGTTATTCTGGAAAAACGATTTCCGAAATATTTAAGATCTTATAACACAAATGTCATACGGCATAATATCTTAATTGTATTTTTTGATTAATTATTGAAGCAAAACAAAACATTTTTTTGGGGTCACGGCCACCTAGATCAAAAATTAAATTTGCTCGTAAAAATGTCTGAATAATATTTTTATCTCAATATGCTTTAACTGCATTCAAAATGACCTCCTGAATCCAAAAATGTAAAAATATACAGGGCGTTCCATTTAAAAAACGAAAGTTAGTGTCATTTCCGGTGAAACCGGAGCGACGGAAAGTGATAAAACCGTTGAAATAATGCATATTTAACCGTTATTTGACATGCCCAAATTTTAAATTAATATCTTGTAAAACAAAGAAGATATAAGGGCGAGCGTAATTTCGTGGTCACCCGGTATAGCAAAATGCTGAGACACGTCAATACTTTTTTTTCATGCTCTATTCACGTATTAATTTTTTACCATACAACCTCACTCACCCTGTATAGGTGTCAAATTTTCTTACCGAATCCTCCACGTGCTTGAATTAATAACCAGAATTTTTTTTTTTAGATACTAAAAATGTAGGTATGTGAATTTAATAAAGAATATGGGTAAACTGCCGTCAAACGGAATTGTACTAAAATGCTGTTAATATTTATGACGTCATTTAGATGACGTATTCGGCACGGGTCCACGTTATTCTAGGTCTAGCTTTTTGACATTTTAAGAAACAAACGTACTTTTCGACCACAGACGGCCTTGAAGGCCCGAGGACCCGAAAAATTTTTTGGAACTTTTGTTTCCCGACTTTCCCCCGAATCACTTAATACAATATAAAGATTTCGCTAGGTTAGTTTCCGTGTGAACGTATTTGTAGATAGAATTTGTAAATGCGTGCATGTGCATGTTAACGGCATTTTAGTACAATGCCGTTTGACGCCAGTTTACTCACAGCCTTTAACAATAATTAAATTATCACTAAATATAAAATATTAAAATATTTTTTTTTTTGGCTTTGGGTACGTAGCCCGTTAGCAACAAAATATTAATATGTTTTTTTTTTAGTACCTATATTCACAATCTACTTTTATATGTTTTGTTGTTGAAAATGATTTTTATTATAACTCTATTTTTTATACTCTCAGGTTGTTTTACTTTAAATAAAATGAGGATATAGATTTGCTTCATTTAAACTGAAATTTTTATTTTTACAATAAAAAATCTAAGGTCCCATTTTAAAATATTTAATTTGTAACTACAACACCCCGTAAATAAATTCGTTCCATTTAAATTGAAAGAGTGTATCCTTTCTCTCTTCTGTATCTAATAAATGAAATGTTAACATAAGCAATGAATTACTTTACTTCTCCTATAGTGTTAATTGGAAGTAAAAGGGCTCATAATATCTGAAATTAAGATTAATTAAATTAAGAATATTCATTCATCTTATTTTTTTAATGGTTTGTTTATTTTATTATTCCTCTGTTCGCACGCCTATGGTCGGCGAGAATATTAGCCTTGTTCGTAGAGTAGTCAGAAACCATCAGAAACTGTCCGACGCATGCGCATTTGGTTGTAAAGTTGCGCGTGTTAAGTCAAAGCACTCTTAAATTTCAGAGCTCTATTAAATATCACATCTATACAATCATCAAACTATCACAAATCGGTTCTACGAACAAAGCTATTAGCTCTTATTATTGCCAATTAATAGCGCCGCCTAGTAAAATCTCCAAGAAAGCGAATAACACCTAATTTACGGAAAGTTAATATGTGAGGCTAGTGAGGATTATGGGAAATCTGACGAAAACATGCACTGGGTGACATCTTCAGTGGTGTAGTCGCAGAATTTGCAGAGCCGGAACGCAATAATAAAATAATTATTGTCAGGTCCAATATTTGTCTTTATTTTTTAAATTATTTTGTTACTAAAAAGCAGTGCCGGAACGCCGTTCCGGCGCGTTGGGGCTCCACTACACCACTGGACATCTTGCAAATATTCCATCAACTAAAATTCCGATTGCCTGTTTAGCCTATGTCTCTGTTCTACTATAAGAATACAAATACAAGGGTAATACGTTCAACAAAGGAGTACACCTCTGAAGGGTCCCCATTGAATTTTACTCCCCACTCTGAAATTGGTATAGACTTAGCGGTGCACGTTACTATTGGAGCTGGCATATTTATAACCGGATTATGCAATGACTGATTTAAGTTTTCATTCGGGACAGAAGGTCTTACACGCTCATATAGGTCAGCGTCTAAATCAAGGCAGGTAGCATACGATTCATTTTTGAAAAGAAGTGCAGCTTCTGCTTCTTCTTCAGGTAAAAGCATACGTTTAACGCGACCAGTAACATGAGCAATACGCGACTTTAAACGTGAGAATAAGGAGTCAGAGGAAGTTCCTTCAAAATCACCAATAAGAGTTCTAATTGAATCTAAGGTTTTAATTATAGCCTGCTGCTCTACCTCAAATCTAACTTCATAATCACTCAGATCAATCAGATACTCTGGCCTAGCACGTTCTTTTTCTAACAGTCTAGTTAAAATTTTCCTTTTTTCTTGTTGATTTCTATTGGAAAAGACATTTCTAATGTTTAGCTCGTATTCCAGCTCTTCAAGCAATAGGTGATTAAGTTTGAACACGTCTTCCATGATCAAACAAAATTATTTATTTATATTAAACACGTGAAAATAACTAGTTAGTGGTAAGCATGTAACGTAAGAAACAGCAGCTCACCGAAAATACAGGTAGAAAGCACTAAGAAACTATTTTTTTCAAACCTTAACTTAACAATTTACCTTAAAATTCAAACAAACTTTTAGATTACCCCCCGTCTAGTTTCGATCACCCAGTATGTGCATTAAAAATTTTAAACTTTGATACTTGAGACACCATTGAGACAAAATAATTATTAATCCTATTTTCCTCCTCGTATATTGAGTTAATAACTCCCAGTTATTTAATAAACTTGAACGTGTCTCAATTTTCTTTTCAATTTAAATTAAATCACAATATCTGAGACATGACTGCAAATTTTAAATCTGACAACGTCGCAATTTAAATAGCTGCGAGACATCAAGATAAATACCAGTGTTCATTATTTCCTACAAAATCGTTTTACTGCTAACGTGAAATACCTAGAATTATCACTTTGTTTGTGTCTTTTTGTACTTTCCAGAGAACTTACTTAATTTCAAATTAATGACTGTATAATTTACAAAAATAATTAATTAGGATAAACCATTGAGTAAAAAATAATAAAGAGTTGCAACTGTCAAGGTTTCGAGATTTTAGTATTGTATTTCTTTACCAATAACTTCATGATTGTCATCAATTTTTAGTGCTACGGGAAGGTATTTGTAATGTGGCTGTAAGCCCTTAAAATTGAAGACAATCATGAAGCTATTGGTGAAAAAATACAACACTAAAATCTCGAAATCTTGACAGTTGCGCCTCTTTATTATTTTGTACTCAATGGATAAACATACTAAAAACTTCATGTACACATCAGGCCCCGTTGAACGCCTTAGGTCTACGCAATTTCCGCCAAAAATAGCGAGTGTCCTTTGCGTACGGCAGCTTTTCGCCAGAGAGCATTGGGGTTGTGGTTGTGGATAAGTGATGTGGACTGAAGGCCTTAATGGGCGCCACTTGGCTCAAAAAAACTATGTAGTCTGGCCCAAGCCAAGAGGACAAGACTACTGTTAGGTTATTTTAAACTTAAATGCAATATTAAATTAACAATATGAATTACTAGATCATTCTACGCATAGTCTAATTGTGGAGAGTACTAAATGACACAAACACTTAAAATTCAGGGCTGGTTTATTTACTTACTCATTTCATAAATCAAATTAAATACAGACATATAATTACTGATGCAAATAACTTCTTCAGGCATTAGATAAGACAATATATGAATTATACAAGGGCTCCTGTGGAGGTAATAACTTGTTAGCTAATAGTTAGAAAAATCGTAATAAAATAAAAATGATGTTCAAGATGTGAACGATTAACATTGATGATTAAACGTGATTAAAATTTCTATATACGAGATCCTGGCGAGATGCGGTAAATACGTCACACAGTATGGTGCGTGCGCAACAGAAGGGCAATAGCGTGGAAGAGAGAATAAATAGATTTTTGTGCACGTTCTTATATTTCTTCCATTTTCATGAAAACGGTTAACTTTATAAAAAAAATCATAGAATGACTTTTTTATAGCAGACAAAATTTCCTTTCCAACGATGTATAACGCAACCTATATTCTTTTTGTATAACGACCCGGATACGTTTCAATTAAGGGGCTAATTTAAAAATTAATTAATTTTTTTACGACTTTAACTTTTGAACCGCTCTCACGTATAAACTATTGAATATAGATATATGCCATCCTGGACTTTTTTATAGGAAATTTGATTCTTTATAAAATTGTTTATATGCATTTTGCCATAACTGTAATGGTTTCGGCAGCGTTTCGGGTCAAATTCTCAGCTGCAAGTCTTGGTAACTTTAAAGCTTTACATAATGAACTGATAGATCACAGCACGCGCGTACGCTTATTTTATGGACTTGTAAGGTGTTTCTTTAAAAATCATTTCAACAAAGTAACTGAATATTGTTCACTATAATTTTTACAGTGCTATTCTCTAAGTGTTGCCTTAGGGGCTGAGCATACGTTTTCGGACAATCGCATTCATAATATTGACTATATTAAATGTCAAAGTTGAGCAATTTTTTCCAACAAAAAAAGGTTGCATGCGAGAGCAAGTGTTTTTATAGGTACCTAAATTACTAAAATTTAGTAAAGTTTGGCGTACCGTAGTGTGAACATCATTTTATCATTTTGTTTTGTCGGACAGTCCACTCATTTTTTTTAAAAATGATTGCGATTTCAAAATTAAATTCTTTAAAGCTACCTAAACTTTTCCCCCACATCTTACTACGTTGAAATCACACGTAAATGTAATCATAATAGTTATGGACCATTATATTTCAATAGAATCAGGCAGCCACGGTAAGCGCGTGTCTCTTCAGGTGCTTAGAACGAACCACGCATCGATTTACTGCGGCATGTTTGACTCGAAACGCTGCCAAAACCGTTACAAATATGATGAAAATGTATATAAACAAATTTATAGAGAATTAAATTTTCTATAAGAAAGTCAGTGATGGCATATATCTATCTTTAATAGTTTAGACGTAAGAGTGGTTCAAAATTTAAGGAATCTTAATAAACACATTCATTTTTGAATTTGTCCGTAATTGAAACGTATCTGGGGCCGTTATACAAAAAGCATATGGTTTGTGCTATACATTGTTCGAAAGGAAATTTTTCCTGAAATCGCTCAGGAATGTCTACTTTCTCGGCGCAATATCAGACCCCAAAATAGCGTGTTCTAGTATTTTAGTCCATTGCTAAGCAACCATCAAAAAACGAGTCCAGGAAAGTACTTTCCCGGCCTAGGCCGGGAAAGTAAGTTCCCAGACTCGTTTTTTATCTACAATTTAGACAGTAAATAAATATACGCAGACAAATTTAATTATTGACACAGTTCATCACGGCTACATGCACCTGCCACACCAAATATTAAGGTAACCTAAAAAGTAAAATCTACGTAAATATCTAGATAATTTTAAAATTCTCACATTGTAAACGTAACTTATTCATTAAATACATATGATCTGATGCTTAAGTAATAAATATTTCAAGTTGTTCATTTGACAGGACTTTTGGCTTCTTTGGTTTATAGCTGTCACCTTGACGTTTCAGGAAAACACGTAATTTCGAATATTTTGATATATCAATGTATTCCTTTGTACTAAGTTGATCTTAGCATGGGAGTAATTTGACTATAACGTAGAGATGCCTTCAACTGAAGATTAATTGGAAATCATGACATTTTCAGATCGGGAGATCATGTCTTTTTAAAGTCACATTATTTGCAGCTGTTACTAACTCTGGTGGGGTCCCAGACACCTGGATGTCATAATCAAACTCATCATTGTCCATTTTAATTTGTAGCACGTATTAAATAATAATCAATAAATAAACAGTAATTGCTAAGGAAACATTTCATAAGCGATTAGATTGTAATGAAAAAATGTTATGTATTTTTAAAAATTTCTTAATTTATAATAATATTAATTGCGATATCAGAAAAATAGTAGTGTAACTCGTAGGAAAAGCACATTCCCGGCTCTGCGTTGCTTGTCTCGGCTGCGCCTCGACAAGCAATCTTCACAATCGTCCGGGAATGTTGGGCTTTTCCTACTAGGTACACAATGTACTATTGTCTGCTATAAAAAAGTCGTTCTATGTTTTTTAATAAAGTTAACCGTTTCCATGAAAATGGATTAGATATAAAAACATGCACAAATACATGCAAGGGTTCTCGGCCGCACAGTTGCCCTTGTATTGCGCAGAACGAACTACGCACGGCCTCTACTGCTTTACTTAACACATAGTACGCTGTATTTATCTTTCTCGCTTGCACTACCTGATGGATAGGTCTATTATTATCATACTTTGTTTTTCAACACTCTTGAGATAATAACATATACCTGAATTTAATTAACTGAAAGCTATTTAATAATCAAACCATATCTAGTTTAAATAACATGTAACTGAATTTAATTAACTAAAAACTATTGAATTATCAAACCACATTTAGTTTAAATAATAGCCCAAAAACAAAACAAAGTATTGAACATAAAAATCTGGCCTTATCTCTGGCATTCAGCTTTGATGTGCTCCATAGCTGCTTCTCGAAAAAAATGAATCCGGCCCTGCAGAATACATCAACTTGATTTTCATTCCTTAGCTGGATTCCACTAAATCTTTGGGTCAGATATCAGTTTGTAGCGCACGGACGCCACTCTACCCAAACACTCCCTAAATAGGGAGTTCCTCAAACAAAATTATAAATCCCTCAAACACATTAACTGAGACTTTCTTCAGACCAATTCGGCATTAAGATGACTTGTAGACGAGCTCCCACAGCGTGACCGGTTTCGTGATGAAATCTTCACCATAGACAAAATTCAAAACTGGAGAACAACACCATCAGGCTCATAATCAAACAAATTCACTCAGGGCGTATGCAGAACCAAAGGTCTGTCTCCTTAATTCCTTGCAACCTTTCACAACGTGTGTCGTCAGAAACCACTCGCCGCCATCTCTCCCTTTTCGATTCCCCGTCAATCGCTACCTGTTACCGTGTCGCTGTTGTTCTGAACAGATGCGCTCAGCCAATCAAAACACGCAATAAATATTAAAAAGAAAAATAGACGAATTGAAGATGAAGATCGTCCTCACTTAAAACCAGTACCAAAATTAAGTAATCCCCCAACTTATTTAACCCTAAACCTTAATAAACGGAATTATGGAAATTAAAATGCAATCGCCTGAGCGTGCGGCAACCCCACATACGTGAAAATGTACCGTAGTCACGGACCTATTCTTACAGAATATTCAGAAGCCCCTGACCACCAAGTGCTCGATCTAGACCCAAAACAATACAAAATTAATGTAGCATTTTGAAATGCTAGAAACTTTCGTTTAAAATATCAACCAACACAGATAAAAATGATGAAAACGCCATATTTACGTCATTTATGTTATAAATAAATGACCAGTCAATTTTACTTACATTATTTATAAAATTATTTTGACATGATTCATTTAAGCTTCTAGTCATTTTTGTATAGTTTTAACTATTGGTTAATTTGTTTTCAAAAGATATCTTTGAAATGTGTGCGAAATGATCAGTTATACACGGATTTACAATAATGCAGTGATAAGAATCTTGAGGCATATTTGTTACGACATAATCAATTGCTGTAGATGCAATATTACCATCGATATTCTTGGAAACTCTTGTAGGTTCATAGGTAGTAACTACTAATTGAAAAGAATCAAAAATATCAAACATCAATTTTTTATTTGTAGATTCCTTGCAAAAATCTATGTTTAGATCACCACAAAGAACTACAAAGGATCGTTTTTTTAGGGAAAATTTTAAAGCAGCAGTTAAATTATTTACAAATATACTTATATTTCCATTTGGAGGTCGGTAAATACAGATAAGGGTTGTTGTGTGAAAACTGATACTACATAATTCAATATTACTGATCCGTCATGAGAATGGTTTTGTCTAGAGAAATGTGTGGCTAATTTAACATCTGGTAAATGGGTGTCCCAAATTGCTTGATTTTGGCTGGTTTTCCTATTTCCAGACCGGGTAGAGAAAACTGACATATGAGTCTAGAGTTCGATTTTTGTGAAACGCCGATTGGTGAAAACCCCATTTCGATATCTCTAACTGTTTCCGAGATATCGGCAAAAATTGGCATTTTACAGATTCCGAAAAACTTTTATTTAATGTTAAAAAATGTCATTTTTAAAGAGAAAGGCAAGCAAGGATGACTAGACATATCTTGGCATATATATTTTTGGAAAGCTTGTTTTTTTTTCCTTTTTTTCTAAAGTCAAAGCCAACTATGGTTTCCATTTTGAAATAACTTAGCTTTGATATCAAACAATCGAAAAGCGATATATTTTTGTTGACAAATGCATCTTATTCTACGTCAAAAAGTGCCTGTAGGAAGTTTTCACCGTTTGAAAAAATATCCAAAAATAAAAAAGTTGACAGTTTTTCGGAATCTGTAAAATGTCAATTTTTGCCGATATCTTGGAAGCGGTAGAGATATCGAAATGTGGTTTTCACCAATCGGTGTTTCACAAAAATCGAGCTCTCGACTCATATATCAGTTTTTCTCTACCTGGTCTGGAAATAGGAAAACCAGCCAAAATCAAGCAATTTGGGACACCCTGTACATGGTGTATATTTATATCATTTAACCATTTTCTCTTCTTTTTCTTTTTTGGGATTTATTACCACATTCCTTGAGATTCCTATCCAAATAAATTCGATTTATCTAAAAAATATTCAAATTAACCAGTTTAAAACTGGGAAATAACCTCTACGCCTTTGACGTAATGTCAGAGGATCAGTTAGAGGGTGTTTTTTGACAACTAATAGGAATTAAATTAATACAAAAATACTGCGCTGACGTTTCGGAAACTTTATCCGTTTCCTTTTTCAAAGTTTAGGCTTTAGATTTTTATGTAACGTGTAGAATAACACGGCATAAAATAATAATTGTTTATATCATTTCCATAGATACTTACCATAGAAATGTTGAAAAATATACTAAATAATATTAATTTTATTGAGTTCTTCTCTCAACATTGGTAACCAAGTTGAACAAAATTCTACCGAACAATTTGATACGCATTTATCTTCATTAAGTAAAATTATTGCAGATTCTTTGATTTTTCTTTTTTTGTTGTCTGCTTCTTTGATCAAAATTTTTGCTGAATCCCATTTTATCCTGTGATCGTTTTCCCAAGCATGTTCACAAATTTTAGATTTTTCAATATCACCTTTTCTAATATAACTTTTGTGTTCGTTCAATCGTACATTAAGTGGTCTATATAATTCTCCCACATAATGTTTATTACACTCACACGGGATACTGTATATACAATTTTTTGAATTTTGTTCAGGATATAATGGTTTCGTTTTTGTCAATATGGATCTTAAGTATTATTTGTTTGAAAAATTGTCCTAACGCCAAATTCTTTACCGACACGACGTAATTTCTCAGATAAACCTTTTATATATGGAATTAATGTCGAATAATGATATTCTGGTTTTGGTTGCACCGGATTGTTAACTCTATTTTCAATGTTCATGAAAGTCTTATCAACAAATTCTTTCGGGTATTCATTATTAATTAAAATTTCCCTGACAAATTGCCTTTCATGTTTGAATATTTCATCATTAGAAGAAATTATTTTTGCTCTATCATACAAACATTTTATAACACCTCTTTTAACGTCCAAAGACTGGTTTGAGTTAAAATTTAAATATCTGTTAGCGTGAGTCTTTTTTCGGTAAACGCTAATTTGAAAATTATTATTGACTTTTTTTAATTAAAACACCTAAAAATGGTAATTCATTATTATTTTCTATTTCGAGAGTGAATTTAATAGATGGTTCTTTATTATTAATATTTTCCAAAAAATTGTTTAATAAATCTATTCCATGAGGCCAAATTGCAAAAATATCGTCAACATATCTCCACCAAGTTACCGGTTTATGAATATTATTTTCAACATATCTGTTTTCAAAATCCTCCATAAATCCCAAAAAAGAAAAAGAAAAGAAATAATTTATGAAATGCCACAAATAACATTTAAACAATATTTAACTCAAACCAGTCTTTGAACGTTAAAAGAGGTGTTATAAAATGTTTGTATGATAGGGCAAAAATAATTTCTTCTAATGATGAAATATTCAAACATGAAAGGCAATTTGTCAGGGAAATTTTAATTAATGATGAATACCCGAAAGAATTTGTTGATAAGACTTTCATGAACATTGAAAATAGAGTTAACAATCCGGTGCAACCAAAACCAGAATATCATTATTCGTCATTAATTCCATATATAAAAGGTTTATCTGAGAAATTACGTCGTGTCGGTAAAAAATTTGGCATTAGGACAATTTTTCAAACAAATAATACTTAAGATCCATATTGACAAAAACGAAACCATTAAATCCTGAACAAAATTCAAAAAATTGTATATACAGTATCCCGTGCGAGTGTAATAAACATTATGTGGGTGAATCATCTAGACCACTTAATGTACGATTGAGCGAGCACAAAAGTTATATTAGAAAAGGTGATATTGAAAAATCTAAAATTTGTGAACATGCTTGGGAAACGATCACAGGATAAAATGGGATTCAGCAAAAATTTTGACCAAAGCAGCAGACAACAAAAAAAGAAAAATCAAAGAATCTGCAATAATTTTACTTAATGAAGATAAATGCGTATTAAATTGTTCGGTAGAATTTTGTTCAACTTGGTTACCAATGTTGAGAGAAGAACTCAATAAAATTAATATTATTTAGTATATTTTGCAACATTTCTATGGTAAGTATCTATGGAAATGATATAAACAATTTTTATTTTATGCCGTGTTATTCTACATGTTACATAAAAATCTAAACGCTAAACTTTGAAAAAGGAAACGGATATAGTTTCCGAAACGTCAGCGCATTATTTTTGTATTAATTTAATTCCTATTAGTTGTCAAAAAACACCCTCTAACTGATCCTCTGACATTACGTCAAAGGCGTTGAGGTTATTTCCCAGTTTTAAACTGGTTAATTTGAATATTTTTTAGATAAATCGAATTTTTTTGGATAGGAATCTCAAGGAATGTGGTAATAAATCCCAAAAAAGAAAAAGAAGAGAAATAGTTTATGAAATGCCACAAATAACATTTAAACAATATTTAACCAATGTTCTGTTAAACATAATATGTCAATTTTCTCCAACTGGGCAAATAATTCAATTTCACGTTTATAAACCATACTTTGAACATTTACATGTGATATTATTAAGTCACACTTAATCATACTGTTTATAATTGGAATGTTACCTGCGAGAGTCTCGGGTATAAAAAAGCTTTATTTTCATTAAATATAGAGATGATTAAAACTGAGCCTCAGTTTTAATCATCTCCAGATGATGCCAACTTGGTTGGAGAAACGCGCATCGAGTGCGTGCAAAAGTGTTTTGGTGTGTGTGGAAAAGTACTCCAAGTGCAAGTTCTACACCAAAGGTTCCAACCCCTTTTCAGGAATTCGGGAAAGTATTTTCCCACAAAAATTAATTCATAATTTTTTTGTGGAAAAAGACTTTGTTTTCTTTCAACATAAACCACTATAAACATGGGATTGACCTTTCTTCGTTAATAATTATTTTAATTTAGTTAATTTAGATAAACAACCGTACGGGAAAGTTATACTTTTCCGGGCGGTTTTCTAATGATTGCTTAGCAATGAACATAATTGCTTAGCAACGGACTAAAATACTAGAATAGGGTTATTTCCCAGTTTGAAACTGGTTAATTTGAATATTTCTTAGATAAATAAATTTTTGTTGGATAGGCAGAAATGTGGCAATAAATTCCAAAAAAGGAGAAGAGAAGAAGTTACAAAATACCACAAATAACATCCAAACAATACTAAGAATCGGGTTTTTGGTGTCTGAAATTACGCTTAGAAAGTACATTGTCTTGAACGATATCAGAAAAATGATAATTCTATGTTTATATTCATAATCATGTGTCCATAATAAACAGTTAATTATGTTTCATATATGGTGTTATCATTTCCAATATCTCCGATGGTTGCAAGGATTGCAAAATCTGTGATTATTTTAAACCTGCACGAAAGTGTCTACTTTCCCGACTCATTTGCGGCAGGAATCTAGAAACGAAAATTAATTCTTCCATTAACATAATCAGTATTCATTGAACTTGTTTCTGGGAATCATGCCAATTCTAAAAAATAAATAGAAATAAGAAAATGTCCAAAATATGATAAAAGTGTAGTATCAAGGCAAACCTCAACAGTTTGCCCCAGAAAACCACTGTATATAGTTCCAAATGAATATAAATACAATATTGTTATCTAAAATTCGTATCAGTGGTTTTCTAGTATTTTACACTTTTTACAAAATGTATATTATATAAAATATAGATATATATATATATATATATATATATATATATATATATATATATATATATATATATATATATATATATATATATATATATATATATATATATATATATATATATATATATATATATATATATATATATTAGAAATTAGAATATCCGAACACAAAAATAATGTTAAAAATTACCAAGTTGATAAATCTACACTGGCACAACATGCTTGGAGTAATGACTACAGATTTGGTTGGACACAGGCAAAAATAATTCAAACGGAGACACATTGTAATAAACGAAAACTTAATCAAATCAAATTTGGTGAAATTCTGAGCGACTTCAAGTTTGTCTAAAATTCGTCCAGATGCGTGCATCAAATGATTAAATGTAAATTTTGTGGAAAACGGATTGTCATATCAAAAAGTGCCAAGAGACATTAAATTTTTGTTTTTTCTTGCTTTATTGAATTAAACTGAAAACATGGGAAAATATCAGTGGCGTACTACTTTTTTGTAAAAAAGAGCCTTAGTAAATCCATATATCTACGCCCATGGTTAAGTAAAGTAGTGGTTTGTTACTCTAAAATAGTCCTCTAAATTATATGTAATGAATTGGCAAGTTTGGATTCGATACTTCTTAGCATTCTGGAAATATTAATATAAATCCGTATTTATTTTCAAACTTTAACACCCTGTATCTCGAAAACTAAGCATTTTTCAACCTATGTTTATAGGAATTTTTTTTAATAATTTTCAATTGTCTATCGACTGTTAAAGTCCTGCTACAAAAAACTGGAACACCCTGTATATATATATATACAGGCTGTCTATTTTACGAGGGCCACACCGAATATCTCGCTTAATATCTATTGTTGAAGAACAAAGTTTTAGAAATAGTAATCCCATTTTTTGTGGGCTATATTTCAGTAAAAAGAAATTTGAAATCCATAGCCTACTTTGTGAGATATATTACAAAAACCTGAAAAGTAGGAAAACTACAAACGGTTATAGCTTCCTTATTTGAAGAGATACGAAAAAAGTTGAAGGGATGATAGTTGACGGCAAAGACAATAAGAATAATAATATGTATCAAAAAATTCAAAAAACGCAGTTGGCTTTGACATACGCTCTTGTGCAAAAATTAAAAGAACAAATCTCAAAGTAGGCCATGACACCATCAATTCCGTTTATTTTTTCTCTTTCCAACGATATAAAACATGTCACAAAAATTTTAACTGATAATGCCAATATTTAATATTTTACGAAAACCACAATTCATATCGTTAAATCGTAAAAATCAGCTATGCCATGATAGTAAAAATTCAATTTATAATAATTATAATTCAACGTAGAATTAATCCCATGTGGGTTGTTCATATTGAAGAAGAAAAACACAAAGGTCTTGTTCCCACAAAATTCTTTTTTATTGCGTTAAAAATAATTTTGTGGGAACAAGACCTTCCTGTTTTTCTTCTTCAATTATAATTTAGTAATTATTTATTAAAATTTAATACAAACTAACAAATGTCTCATAAATAAAAATAAAAGTACAAAATGAATATCCAAAAAAACGAAAAATTATGTACAGGGTTTTCCACCGAAAATGATCACCCCGATAACTTTTTAATTTGTAATTTTAGAAAAAAAAGTTTCAAGTAAAAGTTGTAGGACATGTTAAGGGCTTAAAAATCCCATTTTTAGAAAAACAATTGAACATCGTATTTACGATCTACCTAATACAAGTTATGTTTTTTTAAGTGGAACACCCTGTATTTTTTTAT
This sequence comes from Rhagium mordax, assembly GCA_963680705.1. Classification (NCBI taxonomy): domain Eukaryota; kingdom Metazoa; phylum Arthropoda; class Insecta; order Coleoptera; family Cerambycidae; genus Rhagium; species Rhagium mordax. The sequence continues at coordinate 57,830,455 of OY796656.1, forward strand.
ATTTTTGGATTCTATACGTTCTTCTGATTTTAACCATATAAATATGTCATATGTTTGCTCCGGTAGTTATTAAAATATTAATTTTTTGGGAAAGCAAAACTAGCTTTCAGTGTTAGTTGCAGTTTGTTACAAGATGCCGAAGGGACATATGACATATTCATATGGTTGAAATCAGAAAAACGTATAGAATCCAAAAATATAAAAAAATACAGGGTGTTCCATTTAAAAAAACATAACTTGTATCGGTAGATCGTAAATACGATGTTCAATTGTTTTTCTAAAAATGGGATTTTTAAGCCCTTAACATGTCCTACAACTTTTACTTGAAACTTTTTTTTCTAAAATTACAAATTAAAAAGTTATCGGGGTGATCATTTTCGGTGGAAAACCCTGTACATAATTTTTCGTTTTTTTGGATATTCATTTTGTACTTTTATTTTTATTTATTAGACATTTGTTAGTTTGTATTAAATTGTAATAAATAATTACTGAATTATAATAATTATTATAAAGTGAATTTTTACTATCATGGCATTATATATATTAATTAACGTAGTGTGTAACTTTACCTTTAATTGTTGTATAGTACCTTATTTATCAGTCAAATTTTAGTAATAGTCATGTATAGGGTGGTGTTGCTGCCACAGCAGTTGTAATATTAAGGATCCTATTGTCATATATTAAAATACCTATATTTAATATATATGTAGGTCTGTATTTTATCGAGTTTTGTGGTGTAGATAGTAAGTACTAATAATTCTTAATATATACTTTTTCTTGAAACTCCTTCTTTAATTTCATAACCGACTATGGTTTGGCGCCCATTATCTTGAACCCCCCTGTAGAAAACTCTCCGCTGAAGTTAGTCGTAAGGGGCCCATCTCCGCGTGACTCAACTATCGAGGGACTAAAGTTTATGATGTCATGGCCTACTTTGAGATTTGTTCTTTTAATTTTTGCACAAGAGCGTATGTCAAAGCCAACTGCGTTTTTCGAATTTTTTTATACATATTATTATTCTTATTGTCTTTGCTGTCAACTATCATCCCTTCAACTTTTTTCGTGTCTCTTCAAATAAGGAAGCTATAACCGTTTGTAGTTTTCCTACTTTTCAGGTTTTTGTAATATATCTCACAAAGTAGGCTATGGATTTCAAATTTCTTTTTACTGAAATATAGCTCACAAAAAATGGGATTACTATTTCTAAAACTTTATTCTTCAACAATAGATATTAAGCGAGATATTTGGTGTGGCCCTCGTAAAATAGACAGCCTGTATATATATATATATATATATATATATATATATATATATATATATATATATATATATATATATATATATATATATATATATATATATATATATATATATATATATATATATATATATATATATATATATATATATATACATATAAACCGGCATTATCAGTCCCAAAATTGTATGTTTTTAGAGTATACTAAGCCCGACACCTACTTACGAAGCCCGACTCCGGGCTTGGTAAAAATTTACGTGTATATTTAAGTGGTTAAGCTTGGTAGGGCTAATGGAACGTCCTCCCCAAATTTTTGATGGGCTTGGTAAGGTCGGTATTTCTCTCAAAATATACAGAATTAATTCCGAAAATTTCATATAGAGGGCGCACAACTTGATCAGTATATACAATGATAATATATGACCTATTTAGCGAAGCCCAGTATTTTATACGTATGATGCGTAGCCCGAAAACTTGCCAACATCGCATCAGGTAAAGTAGCTGTCTCTTCTAATTAATCAATTGGAAGTTACCGTGAATAAATTCATTTTATTAAGAAATACACCAATAGTCCAATCATTAGAGACATAAAAAAGGTGTTTTGGTGCAAAACGTTGAGGAGTTTTGAAACTTGGCAGGAGTGTAGACTTGGGTGCCCTAAGTATGACTCTAAGTTTGCGACCTCGAGCGACCGCCGCTCGCGCCGCCATCTTGGAAGAATGGCGCTCAATTTGGCATGCAACTTCGTTCCTGTAAGTTTTAGAGAAAAAATTTCTGATTAAAAGTTGGAGAGGATAAAATTTGCAACAAAATTGCTTTTGTACATTTTTTCCTCAGACTAATACTTTCCGAGTTACAGGGCCGAACATTAAGGCCAATTTCTTTAAATCGCAGAAACGCGGCATTAGCGCGCTACTTTTTACCAATTATCTGCCAATTAGCATATCACCTCCCGTCTCTACTAATACCCATTCCAACGAATCAAGGACGTCATCAGCTTCATATGGGTCCTTGGGGTCTGAATCCGCTACCAAATCTGAAAAGTTTTCACATTCTGTCCCATTACAATAGAGACACAGATGCAATTAGTGGTTGTGACACCACCTCTGCTCTCTTTAACCAAGGAAAATTGAAGTTCCTCAGTCTGCTGGATAAAAACGACTCGTTGCTTGACAGTATAGCAATCTTCCAGAACCTCGAAGCGGATGTGGATGCTCTTGCTGCAGCTGGTGAAGCGGTCTTATTGGCAATGTCCGGCGGCTAGTCTGCAAAGGACACATTAAGCCGGGTACAGACCAAGTTCGCGAGCTGTTCTAGAACAGTTCTCGAATAGCTCGTGAACTCAGTGTAGACGTGTGTTCGGTAGTAGTTCCAGAGCAGCTCACAAACTCGTATCGGGTTCGGTGTTGAAGCGGTACATCAAAGAGTTTGTTAGCGAACATGTGTCGAACTTCTAGCCGGTCTGGACGCGGCGAAAATTGCCACGACTTATTTGTGTTTATTTTGAGGCAAATTTTGTTAAGATGGGCTAGTCAGAAGAGGAAATAGTGAATTTAACAATAACAATTTAAATATCATTTAGTAAATTTGTTCCACCATATTTGGTGCGATTTTGATACACAATTCAAGAAAGACTCGAACTTTTGACGAACGTGCAAAAAAATCGTCGAGCTGCTCGCAAACAAAATACTTTTTTTTGGTGTAGACAAAGGTCGCGAGCTGCTCGCTAGCTACTCGCGAATAGCTCGCTCGCTTTAAATTCACTTCGCTACCAAAATTTTGTGAAGCCTGTGTCTAAGAACAAATTTAATCGTGTCCCTGCCACCCACAAGAGATGCTGCAAGATAGCATTGCCTGTGAGTGTACCACCAAGTCGCAGTAAAAAAGATCCTGAGCAAAATGGCAGAAAACGAGGCATGGGCTAGATGCTGTTCGCGCTACGTCAGAAGCAGATCCGGACCGGACAGCATTTTAAAATCGGTATCCTGTAAATGTAAGAAAGGCTGTGCAGAAGCGAGTGGATGTCGGAAAACCGGCTTAAAGTGTTCTGTGCTGTGTCTATTGTAATGGGACAGCATGTGAAAACATTCCAGATTTGGTAGAGGATTCAGACCCCGAAGACCCATATGAGGCTGATGACGTTCTTGAACCGTTGGAGTGGGTATTGGAGGAGACGGGAGGTGAACAGGATTCTAAAGTAGTGAACATAGTGAACCAGGGACATCGCGTAGTGCAAAACGACAGAAAACGTGCATGTAAGTTTGGAGTGTGGATTAGGCCTACCGGAATACCACGTTTAAAAAAACGCGCCCATCATAGGTGGTGTGGAAACGAGTTGATAGATGCATTGATTTTTATTACTTTACTGCATGAAACTACTGTTGGTACGATAATTGGCAGATAATTGGTAAAAAGTAGTGCATTAATGCCGCTCTTCTGCGATTTAAAGAAATTGGCCATACTGTTCGACCCTGTAACTCGGAAAGTATTAGTCTGAGGAAAAAAATGTTTAGGAGTAATTTTGTAGCAAATTTTATCCTCTCCAACTTTCAATGAGAAACTTTTTCTCTAAAACCTACAGGAACGGAGTTACATGCAAAAAACTAGTTTCGGGATCCATTCTTCCAAGATGGAGGCGCGAGCGGCGGTCGCAAGAGGTCGCAAACTTAGAGTCATACTTAGGGTCCCCAAGTCTACAATCCAACCAAATTTCAAAACTCCTCAACTTTTTGCAGCACAAAAGTACCTAATGATTGGACTACAATTAAAAAACTGAAAGTAGTCAGTACTATGACAATGTTCACTAATAATTGTCAAGTACAGTATTGTTTATAAAAACAAAAGCCAATAAATTTTTAACGGGTTCATTTTAGGTGGATTACTCTATAAATATTCACGAAACTTGAACCGTCATTATTTTTAAATTAGTCGATGTAATTCGATCTCAATTTTAATTCTCTTTTAATTTATGTTTTTAATTTATGGTTATATGCAGTTTATTCAACTGTTAAAGCTGTTTATCCATTTAAGTTTTGCATAAGGAAGCAACTAAATCAAATAAGAGAAAATTAGAGTTAGAATTAGAACATTATGTTTTTTTTTCTAAACGGTATTACTGATTAAAAAATTATAAAGTGTTTGGAATTTAAGAATAGTCTATTATCTAAAGAGAAAAATACAGTGGGTCCCAGGATCAGGTAACGCACTCTTGTACTATTTTATTTTTGATTTGCCGAGAAAAGGTCATTCGTTGTAAAAAGTTTTGCTTGTCTTAGGAAGCCATAAGCAGCCGTCAAACTTGAGATAATTTTACAGGGTATTCTAAAATTGCTTTATGGCATTAGTATTTCGACATGCAGCCAGTCACTTAATTCTAAAAATTAGAATATATTAAATCGACTTTAAGCAAACATTTCTTACGTCGTTATTGAAAATTTTATTTAACAAAGTGTTTCCAATTATGAAGAAAAGCTTAAATACAGCGTTTATTCAGCGTAATTTGTTGTTATTACCGATTGCCCGTCGTGCTGGTGTGGAAATACATGTGAAAAATTTCAGATCCTCGTAACTTCTCCGTCAAAATCTCAACGTAGCTGACAGTCGCACGTCTGATATAACACAAACCACAGCTGTAGCAAAAAGTAATTCCTCATCAATATTTTCCATTTTTTTTTGTCAAAAATCAACACTCTTGATATACTAACTGTGTAAGGTAGACTGAACGTTAAATGAATACAATGACGTTCATTTGTGCAAATTTGCATGCACAAATCAGTTTCGCAAATTGCATGAGCATCTAAACAGATGTACAACGACTCAGTACATTTGTGCAAATTTGCATGCACAAGCCAACTGGCACAATTTGCATGACCGTCTAAAAGCGCCTTAACCTTGGAACAACGAATTTACTTGATCAAATGCTATGGAATCGGAAATGTTTCTTATAAATACGCAATAAAAGTTTTCAATGAGAAGTATCCAGATGTTACAGTGATTCACAGTATGCAAATTAATTTATAAATTTGATACCACCGGGGAAGTAAAAAATGTGAAAAAAAACAAAAACAATTAAATGAAGATGACGCTGCTACCGGTGTAGTTTTAGACTCTGTAGATTGTAGAAGAACACCCAAGATGGTCGTTAAATTTAGGTATTAGCAAATCTCATAATAAGAAGATTTTAGTCGTTTGGACTTTTGTTTAACTATGGGTGAGAAAATTTAGCAGATAGATCATTTTATCGAAACATTTTATTCGTGGACGAATCTACTTTTAAGACTAATGGGCCATGGGATAGTTTCCTCTCAAAATTGTAGGTACTGGGCTCAGGAAAATCCTACTTTCCGATTTACCACTAACAGTCGAAAGTTTAAAAATGACATATTGCATCATAGAATAAACGGTCCTTATTTTATTGATAGAATTTTGAACCAAGATACTTATTTAGAACTTTTAAATAATTTTGTTTTGGAAATTGGACAATGAAAATTTAAAACGTAGAAGAATAATTTTTCAACAAGACGGATGTCCAGCATATTCTACAATTCGAGTTCGAGTTCGAGCATTTCGGCCGCAACGATTTCGAAGACGACGTAGATTTATTAAAGTAAAAAATTGTGGAAGCTCTTGCAACCACAAATGAAGATGTGACCTGCATACGAAGAATTTAGAAAAAGATTAGAGAAATGTGTACTTTTTGGAGTCTACATGTAGAATAGTTCTCAACTTAGTTAAATGAAATGTAATTTTTTTGAAATTAAGTTTTTTAAATAATTGGAAACACTTTGCTAAATAAAATGTCCAATAAAGATGTAAAAAAGCAATTCACTTAAAAGTTCATAAATTTTAAAATTTTTAGAATACCCTGTATAATTTATCTTAAGTTTGACGACTGCTTATGACTTCCTATGACAAGGAAAACTTTTTATAAAGAATAACTTTTTCTCGGCAAATCAAAAATAAGAGAGTTTACAAGACTGAGGTACCTCATCCAGAGACATACCTGGTTTGCCCAACTTAGGGCGAGTTGCTTTATTCACCGGTTGATCCACCAGATGTGTTTTATCTCGTTCTAACCTCGGAGATAGAACGAGATAAAACACATCTGATGGATCCACCGGTGAATAAAGCAACTCGCCCTTAATATGATAATATACAGGAAGTTAGAGTGGGTCATTTGCGATGCCATACTTTTGACTCGTCCTGTGTGAAATACAAAATAGGGCTTTCGGTAATATCAAAAAATTATATTTAAATCCTAATAGATTTTCGTAATATTTTGTGGTTTGAGCAGAAAAAATCGATTCTATTTTATTTGTCTCGCCCTGTATACAAACCACGGTGTAAGATAATTAGGTGGTGAAACGCCTCAATGTATCGTATGGTTAGAATGTCTCCAAACTGTTAACGCTAGAGACGCGAAATCGTAAGACAAAGAGAGAGAGTATGGGGCCACCAGGGCCGCGCGGGCTGCGGCCCGTATCGTCCCTAGTTAATTTCCACTTCATTTTACCAGGTCGAAAAATATACAATTCGATACAGAAAAATATGTAGAACACGATTGTTGAAAAATTATGTGTCTAAATTGTCGGCTAGTCTGCAAAAAAAAATAAAAACCGAAAATGAAATTGGACGCCGGCACGTTTAACTCGAAACGCTGCTAAAACCGTTCGAGTTATGAAAAAAATTAACATAAACAATTTTATAGAGAACTAAATTTCCTAACAGTTTGGAGACATTCTAATTGAGGCGTTTCATCACCTAATTATCTTACACCATGATACAAACACATATTTGTCACAATATATTATTTGAAGTTAAAGAAATCGATTTTTAAAAATTACTCCATTTTATTTATCTCGCCCTGTATACAGACACATATTTGTCACAATATATTATTTGAAGTTAAAGAAATAACATTCATGCAAAAAATTTCAATCGATCCTTAAATTGCTATAAATATTTTTTATAAAAATAACCACTTTATATCTTTAACACCCTGTACATCAAAAACTAGTCACAGGATTGAGTTGGGACCTTGACAGTTCTGATCAGGAAATTAAAATCTACAACATACTAACATTTTAGCAAAAATTCACCGAGAGCCATTTTTACCTATATTTTGTGCGGGACCCTTTAGTTTTCTCCATGTTGAGGTCAAATTATTATTATAATAATTTTGTTGAATAGCTACAAATCTTTTAAAACGTTAATTATTCTAATAAAATACTTGAGAACATGAAAATAAAGGCAACGTTGGTGGGCTTCGCAAAATGCGTAAACTGTATTAACTATATGCAGTCGGGCTTGGTAAGGTGGTGATGTGAAGTGGCTTGAGGTGGCTTGAGAAGAACTGGGAAATATATATTTAAGTAAATATTAAATAAGGTTACCCCTCTCCTGTTGCTAAATGTATATAAATTGTCCTATGCGCAGTCGCGTGAAATACACACTTCTAACTACAATAGGAAGCCTGGGCTTCTGAGAGCCTGTGATATGTACCGGGCTTGGCATAGGTAGTTGGGTACGTATATATATATATATATATATATATATATATATATATATATATATATATATATATATATATATATATATATATATATATATATATATATATATATATATACATATAAACCGGCATTATCAGTCCCAAAATTGTATGTTTTTAGAGTATACTAAGCCCGACACCTACTTACGAAGCCCGACTCCGGGCTTGGTAAAAATTTACGTGTATATTTAAGTGGTTAAGCTTGGTAGGGCTAATGGAACGTCCTCCCCAAATTTTTGATGGGCTTGGTAAGGTCGGTATTTCTCTCAAAATATACAGAATTAATTCCGAAAATTTCATATAGAGGGCGCACAACTTGATCAGTATATACAATGATAATACATGACCGATTTAGCGAAGCCCAGTATTTTATTCGTATGATGCGTAGCCCGAAAACTTGCCAACATCGCATCAGGTAAAGTAGCTGTCTCTTCTAATTAAACAATTGGAAGTTACCCTGAATAAATTCATTTTATTAAGAAATACACCAATAGTCCAATCATTAGAGACATAAAAAAGGTTGAGGAGTTTTGAAACTTGGCAGGAGTGTAGACTTGGGTGCCCTAAGTATGACTCTAAGTTTGCGACCTCGAGCGACCGCCGCTCGCGCCGCCATCTTGGAAGAATGGCGCTCAATTTGGCATGCAACTCCGTTCCTGTAAGTTTTAGAGAAAAAATTTCTAATTAAAAGTTGGAGAGGACAAAATTTGCAACAAAATTGACAAAATTAAATTTTTCCTCAGACTAATACTTTCCGAGTTACAGGGCCGAACAGTAAGGCCAATTTCTTTAAATCGCAGAAACGCGGCATTAGCGCGCTACTTTTTACCAATTATCTGCCAATTAGCATATCACCTCCCGTCTCTACTAATACCCATTCCAACGAATCAAGGACGTCATCAGCTTCATATGGGTTCTTGGGGTCTGAATCCGCTACCAAATCTGAAAAGTTTTCACATTCTGTCCCATTACAATAGAGACACAGCATGCAGATGCAATTAGTGGTTGTGACACCACCTCTGCTCTCTTTAACCAAGGAAAATTGGAGTTCCTCAGTCTGCTGAATAAAAACGACTCGTTGCTTGACAGTATAGCAATCTTCCAGAACCTCGAAGCGGATGTGGATGCTTTTGCTGCAGCTGGTGAAGCGGTCTTATTGGCAATGTACGGCGGCTCGTCTGCAAAGGACACATTAAGCCGGGTACAGACCAAGTTCGCGAGCTGTTCTAGAACAGTTCTCGAATAGCTCGTGAACTCAGTGTAGACGTGTGTTCGGTAGTAGTTCCAGAGCAGCTCGCAAACTCGTATCGGGTTCGGTGTTGAAGCGGTACATCAAAGAGTTTGTTAGCGAACATGGGTCGAACTTCTAGCCGGTCTGGACGCGGCGAAAATTGCCACGACTTGTTTGTGTTTATTTTAAGGCAAATTTTGTTAAGATGGGCTAGTCAGAAGAGGAAATAGTGAATTTAACAATAACAATTTAAATGTCATTTAGTAAATTTGTTCCACCATATTTGGTGCGATTTTGATACACAATTCAAGAAAGACACGAACTTTTGACGAACGTGCAAAAAGATCGTCGAGCTGCTCGCAAACAAAATACTTTTTTTTGGTGTAGACAAAGAGCTCGCTAGCTACTCGCGAATAGCTCGCTCGCTTTAAATTCACTTCGCTACCAAAATTTTGTGAAGCCTGTGTCTAAGAACAAATTTAATCTCGTGTCCCTGCCACCCACAAGAGATGCTGCAAGATAGCATTGCCTGCGAGAGTACCACCAAGTCGCAGTAAAAAAGATCCTGAGCAAAATGGCAGAAAACGATTCATGGGCTAGATGCTGTTCGCGCTACGTCAGAAGCAGATCCGGACCGGACACCATTTTAAAATCGGTATCCTGTAAATGTAAGAAAGGCTGTGCAGAAGCGAGTGGATGTCGGAAAACCGGCTTAAAGTGTTCGGTGCTGTGTCTATTGTAATGGTACAGCATGTGAAAACATTCCAGATTTGGTAGAGGATTCAGACCCCGAAGACCCATATGAGGCTGATGACGTTCTTGAACCGTTGGAGTGGGTATTGGAGAAGACGGGAGGTGAACAGGATTCTAAAGTAGTGAACATAGTGAACCAGGGACATCGCGTAGTGCAAAACGACTGAAAGCGTGCATGTAAGTTTGGAGTGTGGATTAGGCCTACCGGAATACCACGTTTAAAAAAACGCGCTCATCATAGGTGGTGTGGAAACGAGTTGATAGATGCATTGATTTTTATTACTTTACTGCATGAAACTACTGTTGGTACGATAATTGGCAGATAATTGGTAAAAAGTAGTGCATTAATGCCGCTTTTCTGCGATTTAAAGAAATTGGCCTTACTGTTCGGCTCTGTAACTCGGAAAGTATTAGTCTGAGGAAAAAAAATGTATAGGAGTAATTTTGTAGCAAATTTTATCCTCTACAACTTTCAATCAGAAACTTTTTCTCTAAAACCTACAGGAACGGAGTTACATGCAAAAAACTAGTTTCGGGCGCCATTCTTCCAAGATGGAGGCGCGAGCGGCGATCGCAAGAGGTCGCAAACTTAGAGTCATACTTAGGGTCCCCAAGTCTACAATCCTACCAAATTTCAAAACTCCTCAACCTTTTGCACCACAAAAGTACCTAATGATTGGACTACAATTAAAAAACTGAAAGTAGTCAGTACTATGACAATGTTCACTAATAATTGTCAAGTACAGTATTGTTTATAAAAATAAAAGCCAACAAATTTTTAACGGGTTCATTTTAGGTGGATTACTCTATAAATAATCACGAAACTCGAACCGTCATTATTTTTAAATTAGTCGATGTAATTCGATCTCAATTTTAATTCTCTTTTAATTTATGGTTATATGCAGTTTATTCAACTGTTAAAGCTGTTTATCCATTTAAGTTTTGCATAAGGAAGCAAATAAATCAAATAAGAAAAAATTAGAGTTAGAATTAGAACATTATGTTTTTTTTTTCGGTATTACTGATTAAAAAATTATAAAGTGTTTGGAATTTAAGAATAGTCTATTATCTAAAGAGAAAAATACAGTGGGTCCCAGGATCAGGTAACGCACTCTTGTAAACTATTTTATTTTTGATTTGCCGAGAAAAAGTCATTCGTTGTAAAAAGTTTTGCTTGTCTTAGGAAGCCATAAGCAGCCGTCAAACTTGAGATAATTTTACAGGGTATTCTAAAATTGCTTTATGGCATTAGTATTTCGACATGCAGCCAGTCACTTAATTCTAAAAATTAGAATATATTAAATCGACTTTAAGCAAACATTTCTTACGTCGATATTGAAAATTTTATTTAACAAAGTGTTTCCATTTATGAAGAAAAGCTTAAATACAGAGTTTGTTCAGAGTAATTTGTTGTTATTACCGATTGCCCGTCGTGCTGGTGTGGAAATACATGTGAAAAATTTCAGATCCTCGTAACTTCTCCGTCAAAATCTCAACGTAGCTGACAGTCGCACGTCTGATATAACACAAACCACAGCTGTAGCAAAAAGTAATTCCTCATCAATATTTTCCATTTTTTTTGTCAAAAATCAACACTCTTGATATGCTAACTGTGTACAGTAGACTGAACGTTAAATGAATACAATGACGTTCATTTGTGCAAATTTGCATGCACAAATCAGTTTCGCAAATTGCATGAGCATCTAAACAGATGTACTATCGCGGCCGAAAAAAAGTAATCGATTTTTTATCAAGTAATATGTTTTTTCGAAAAATTTTCCTTTGTAAATGGGAGTTTTTACATCAGTTATGTCATTTAAATTATTTTGACAAGAAATAATTGGTGGGGTCGTATTTATTAAAAAAAAAACTAATAAGAAATAAAGTTGTTAATATTTTTTAATTATAAGGAAACAATTAATTAGTATGGATTTGAAAGAAGCAGAAAAAGGCTACGTCATCGCCAAACTTGGAGAAGGGTGGTCTTAACAACGCATAGCAAGTGAAATTAATTGCAGGAAAGGCACAATTCAAAAACTAAACAAAAAGACAGAATACCTTCCGCTATTATCTGTTTTGTGCAAATTCTTCATCAAACTTATGACCCCTGGTGCGGTAAACTCGCTGTTGACAATTGTAGCAGGAACTGAAATATCTTTTCGTCGGAAAAGACCACTCACTCTCAATAACTATCGTTTTCATTAATAAAAGTATTTGCAAACTGCATTCTTGCCTCTTTATAGTTAGTCGGGGCTTTTTAGCACTGGCACAGTTAAATAGACCTTGCTCTCGCAACCACGCGTTTTCTTGCTATCCTAACAGATGCTGGGAAGTTGGTTTGCCCTTTGGCTTCAATAGAATTAGAAAATGGGTTTAAATTCACATAGTTAATACCAGGGTATTGTCGTTTTCTAGAGTACTCTTTCTTGGCCGCCCAGAACCCACTGCCCTGCTCAGATCATGAGTTTCTATCCACTTTTTGTTTAGTTTTTGAATCGAGTGCTTTTGCTGCAATTAATTTCACTTGCTATGCGTTGTTGAGACCACCCTTCCCCAAGTTTGGCGATGATGTAGCCTTTTTCTTCTTCACTCAAAACATGATAAGGCATGATTAAGTAATAAAAAATTTATTTTTGCTTAATATGACAATGACATTGACACTAATAAAAAAATATTGGGATTGATGCGACACTGAATAGAACCATAGTTACAACGGGAAAATCAGTCGATTACTTTTTTTCGGCCGCGATAGTACAACGACTCAGTATATTTGTGCAAATTTGCATGCGCAAGCCAACTGGCACAATTTGCATGACCGTCTAAAAGCGCCTTAACCTTGGAGAAACGAATTTACTTGATCAAATGCTATGGAATCGTAAATGTTTCTTATAAATACGTAATAAAAGTTTTCAATGAGAAGTATCCAGATGTTACAGTGATTCACAGTATGTAAATTAATTTATAAATTTGATACCACCGGGGAAGTAAAAAATGTGAAAAAAACAAAAACAATTAAATTAAGATGACGCTGCTACTCTGTAGATTGTAGAAGAACACCCAAGATGGTCGTTAAATTTAGGTATTAGCAAATTTCATATTCAGAAGACTTTAGTCGTTTGGACTTTTGTTTAACTATGGGTGAGAAAATTTAGCAGATAGATCATTTTATCGAAACATTTTATTCGTGGACGAATCTACCTTTAAGACTAATGGGCCATGGGATAGTTTCCTCTCAAAATTGTAGGTACTGGGCTCAGGAAAATTCTACTTTCCGATTTACCACTAACAGTCGAAAGTTTAAAAATGACATATTGCATCATAGAATAAACGGTCCTTATTTTATTGATAGAATTTTGAACCAAGATACTTATTTATAACTTTTAAATAATTTTGTTTTGGAAATTGGACAATGAAAATTTAAAACGTAGAAGAATAATTTTTCAACAAGACGGATGTCCAGCACATTCTACAATTCGAGTTCGAGTTCGAGCATTTCGGCCGCAACGATTTCGAAGACGACGTAGATTTATTAAAGCAAAAAATTGTGGAAGCTCTTGCAACCACAAATGAAGATGTGACCTCCAATGCATACGAAGAATTTAGAAAAAGATTAGAGAAATGTTTACTTTTTGGAGGTCTACATGTAGAATAGTTCTCAACTTAGTTAAATGAAATGTAATTTTTTTGAAATTAAGTTTTTTAAATAATTGGAAACACTTTGCTAAATAAAATGTCCAATAAAGATGTAAAAAAGCAATTCACTTAAAAGTTCATAAATTTTCAAATTTTTAGAGTACCCTGTATAATTTATCTTAAGTTTGACGACTGCTTATGACTTCCTATGACAAGGAAAACTTTTTATAAAGAATAACTTTTTCTCGGCAAATAAAAAATAAGAGAGTTTACAAGACTGCGGTACCTCATCCAGAGACACACCTGGTTTGCCCAACATAATATGATAATATACAGGAAGTCCCATTAGAATGGGTCATTTGCGATGCCATACTTTTGACTCGTCCTGTATGAAATACAAAATAGGGCTTTCGGTAATATCAAAAAATTATATTTAAATCCTAATAGATTTTTGTAATATTTTGTGGTTTGAGCAGAAAAAATCGATTTTTAAAAATTACTCTATTTTATTTGTCTCGCCCTGTATACAGACACATATTTGTCACAATATATTATTTGAAGTTAAAGAAATAACATTCATGCAAAAAATTGCAATCGAATCCTTAAATTGCTATAAATATTTTTTATAAAAATAACCACTTTATGTCTTTAACACCCTGTACCTCAAAAACTAGTCACAGGATTGAGTTGGGACCTTGACAGTTCTGATCAGGAAATCAAAATCTACAACATACTAACATTTTAGCAAAAATTCACCGAGAGCCATTTTTACCTATATTTTGTGCGGGGCCCTTTAGTTTTCTCCATGTTGAGGTCAAATTATTATTATAACAATTTTGTTGAACAGCTACAAATCTTTCAAAACGTTAATTATTCTAATAAAATACTTGAGAACATGAAAATAAAGGCAACGTTGGTGGGCTTCTCAAAATGCGTAAACTGTATTAACTATATGCAGTCGGGCTTAGTAAGGTGGTGATGTGAAGTGGCTTGAGGTGGCTTGAGAAGAACTGGGAAATATATATTTAAGTAAATATTAAATAAGGTTACCTCTCTCCTGTTGCTAAATGTATATAAATTGTCCTATGCGCAGTCGTGTGAAATACACACTTCTAACTACAATAGGAAGCCTGGGCTTCTGAGAGCCTGTGATATGTACCGGGCTTGGTGTAGGTAGTTGGGTACGTATATATATATATATATATATATATATATATATATATATATATATATATATATATATATATATATATATATATATATATATATATATATATATATATATATATATATATATATATATATATATATATATATATATATATATATATATTATATATATCTATATATTATATAATATACATTTTGTTATTATATTTTCTAGTGTAAAATACTAGAAAACCACTGATATGAATTTTAGATAACAATATTGTATTTATATTCATTTGGAACTATATCCGACTAGGTCTTCTTTATGGAGTAAAGAAATATGGCAAGGTTGACCCAGACAAAGTTTACTTTTTGGGTCTTTCCTCCTATTTGTTTGCTAATTTATTGCTTTAAGTTATTTGTATTTTCACTGAAAAGTGATAACATTAAAATGGGCAAATAAATATTATTATTATTATTATTATTATATACAGTGGTTTTCTGGGGCAAACTGTTGAGGTTTGCCTTTGATACTACACTTTTATCTTAACATATTTTGGACATTTTCTTATTTCTATTTATTTTTTAGAATTGGCGTGATTCCCAGAAACAAGTTCAATGAATATTAATTATCCGCCACAAATAAGCTACAAACAATATTTACATGAAAGGTATGGGCCTACAATTTTATTAATCAAAATTTCAAAAAATTAGAAGATTCTTCCAAAAAATTTGCTCAATCAAAGAACAGTTTGACTTTTCTATACAAATGCAGAGAAAACAACATAATACCCAAAGGGCTAAGATTAAAATCACCTGTGGATAGCCCTAAATGCATAAGAATTCTAAGAAAAGCAGAAGATTCAATAGTAAGAGAACAAATTCAATATCATAGAGAACGCAAGGTAAGCTTCTGCAATTATATAAATTTCATTAGAAATGAAATTTTACATGTCACCGCAGAAGAAGATTTCCGTCACATTACAGAAAGTGTAAGTATCTCATATAACAAATCTTATCAAGATATCAGAAAGAGACAAATTAATAAATTAAAATATCTTATTGAAGAAAAACATCAAAAAGAATTAGATCATATCAAAAATAGTCATAAATTTGTCATCTAAACAACTAACCACAACTAAACAACTTATTTTATCTAAAGGTCTCAATTTTGCTGTAGCACCAAAACATATTCCAACTCTTGACATTATAACAGCCATAGATAAAACTGCACAAAAATTACCTGAAGGTGCCGCTAAAGAATATAAAATTCGTAGCAAAATTCTTCTTGAAAGACCTTGTAAAATAACTGACAATATTTCAAAAGAAGAAAGAATATCATTAAAATCACTTAAAAATAATAATGATATTAAGATATTACCTGCCGATAAAGGAAATGCTACAGTTATAATGGACACTGATGATTACAAAACTAAAGTATCATTACTTATAACAGATGGGCAGTACACAAAATTAAACAAAGATCCCACACAATCGATTGAAACAAAAATATACAGAACACTTTTTAAATATAAACATGAATTTACAGACATTGAACGCAGATTGCTTACATCACACTATAGTAAACCTCCACATTTTTACGGCTTACCTAAAATACACAAACCCAACATTCCACTGAGACCTATAGTTAGTTCAATTGGTTCACCATGCCAAAATTTAGCAAAATATTTATTAAACATTTTAAATCCTTTATCAGGCAACACTGATTCTTTTGTCAAAAATACATCTCATTTTCTTAAAAAATTAAATGATGTCATCGATTCTCATGATTTATTAGTAAGCTTTGATGTGGTTAGTTTATTTACAAATGTCCCAGTTGATAAAACTTTATCTGTAGTTAGAGAAAGACTGGAAAATGACAGGACACTTAATAATAGATCCAAATTAAGTGTCAATACAATTATGGAGTTACTTACACTTTGTATAAAGACTACCTATTTTCAGCTAGGAGATGAATTTTTCCAACAGGATTTTGGAATGGCAATGGGATCTCCTCTATCTCCTATCATGAGCAATATTTTTATGGAATATTTTGAAGATAACTATGTAAAAAATTTTATTAACAAACCAAAAATATGGTGGAGATATGTGGATGATATATTCTCAATATGGCCCCATGGCCAAGAGGAATTAAACGGTTTTCTAAATTTTATCAATAATAAAGAAACAACTATTAAATTCACTTTAGAGATTGAGAATGATAATAAATTGCCTTTTTTAGATGTATTAATTAATAAGACAGATATTTTAGAAACTAATGTCTATAGAAAAAAGACTCATACAAATAGGTATTTGAATTTTAACTCTAACCACCACCTAAATGTTAAAAAAGGTGTAATTAAATGTTTGTATGAAAGAGCTAAAATAATCTCTTCAACAAATGAAATTTTTGATAACGAAAAACTTTTTATAAAAACTGTCTTAAAAGAAAATAATTATCCACAGGATTTTGTTGAGAAATCATTTCTTGAAATTGAGAATAGACAAAATCAGCAACAACAGATAATTTTGAGAGAACAACCGGTAACCACAATGACCATTCCATATATTTTTGGCTTTTCTGATAGACTTAGACGACTTGGTAATAAGTTCAATATAAGAACCACTTTTAAAACTTGCAATACCATCAGATTATTCTTAACAAAAACCAAACCTTTTAACAGTGTTCAAAAATCCAAAAATTGTATTTATAGCATTCCATGCGAGTGTGGAAAGCTATATATAGGTGAGACGTCTAGACCATTAGAAGTTAGAATATCCGAACACAAAAATAATGTTAAAAATTACCAAGTTGATAAATCTACACTGGCACAACATGCTTGGAGTAATGGCCACAGATTTGGTTGGACACAGGCAAAATTAATTCAAACGGAGACACATTGTAATAAACGAAAACTTAAAGAGAGTGCCTGTATTCAACTAAACAGTAACGACTGCGTGTCTACTAGTTCAATATTGCTGGACGAAGTTTGGTTACCGATTCTCCAAAAAGAGGTACGTGACGGAAATATCAAAATAAATTAGAATTCCTCCTCTAGTGATCTATGCATTAATTACTAAGTGTCAAGTGTCAAAGTGATCTTTTTTTGAACAAAGAATTTGTAATCACAGTTGAAAAAGAACCTAGACTTTGGTTCGAAACGTTCTGATAAGATAAGTTATTGTTCTATAATTGTTTTTCTATAATTGTTTTTTACATATCATATATATATATATATATATATATATATATATATATATATATATATATATATATATATATATATATATATATATATATATATATATATATATATATATATATATATATATATTATGTAATATACATTTTGTTATTATATTTTCTAGTGTAAAATACTAGAAAACCACTGATACGAATTTTAGATAACAATATTGTATTTATATTCATTTGGAACTATATACAGTGGTTTTCTGGGGCAAACTGTTGAGGTTTGCCTTTGATACTATACTTTTATCTTAACATATTTTGGACATTTTCTTATTTCTATTTATTTTTTAGAATTGGCGTGATTCCCAGAAACACAAGTTCAATGAATATTAATTATCCGCCACAAATAAGCTACAAACAATATTAACATAATCAGGAAAATAAAACAGTTTCTAATATACAAAAATGTTTCAGCTGTTCATTAAAAAAATGTTTACTGTTTCGTGCCCAGCAATTCCAATTTATTTTTTTTTTAAAGGCACTAATTAACGTAAATCTAACAATTTTCATTTACATATTCTACTACATTTTTCAAATAAATGGGAACTCTTCTGAATAAGTCAAATTGGACATTATTTTTTATTCATTTACTTAATCATTTAAACGACGAAATTTAGCACAGCTTAATTTTTAGATCAAGCCGGAGTTAATATAATTAATTTAGAACATATGAATAACCAACTTAAAAATTATTAGTCATTAGGTCTGTGAACTTGGCACCACGACCATCGGTGCTAATTGCGAAACCCACACCATCATTTAGCACCCATTTAGCACCCTCCGAATATGCAAAAGAAACAGAGGTGCTAATTGTTTTAACAAAGTTATTAACAAATTTACAACTTTGGTGCCAACTTCACACCAGCACCACAACCATCGGTGCTAATTGCGGGACCCACACCATCATTTAGCACCCATTTAGCACCCTCCGAATATGCAAAAAAGACAGAGGTGCTAATTGTTTTAACAAAGTTATTAACAAATTTACATCTTCGGTGCCAACTTCACACCAGCACCACAACCATCGGTGCTATTAGGCATTACACGGCATATTGTCGCAGACTTTAAGCGACCTGGGAATTTTTTAACGATTTCCAAAAGAATGTTAGCGTTGTAAGTCGCAACACTTTTGTTAATGCCCAATATGTGCTGTTTATACAGTTTAAAATGTACAGGGTGATTTGTTACAAATGCTACCCCTCCTTAACTTCTTTATTTTTGAATTTGGAAAAAAAGTTTCAAATCAAAGTTGTACAAACTGATCTGAAGATTTTAGGGGTGCCACACAAATTTACACAGGGTATTCGAAGAAAGCGTGGCCGACCAAAGTAATGTTTTTTATTGGAACACCCTATATATATTATTGGATTTTCGAAATTTACAACTTATTGCGCTTCCGGCGATATAATTATGTTATATACTGAATATAACCCTTTTCAAGATATATTTCTGAATGAGTCATAAGTAATATTAAATTTAGCCAGGGAAAAATAACAACGATTGTGCATCATTTGTTGTCAGTGCAGTGTGTGCCATATTAAGATCAAAATGGGCTTTTCTGACGAAGAGAAACGAAAAATTTATGAAATTTATGTAAAGAGCAGATACAACATGCACGAAGCTCAGTATGAGTTTGCCAGCTTATGGCTCATTTATAGCAACATATCTTGGAAAGGGTTGGATTCAGTATACAACATACAAATATTGCCGGAAGCGCAATAAGTCGTAAATTTCGAAAATCCAATAATATATAGGGTGTTCCAATAAAAAAAAACATTACTTAGGTCGGCCACGCTTTCTTCGAATACTCTGCATAAATTTGTGTAGCACGCTTACAAACCTTAGATCAGCTTGTATAACTTTTATTTGAAACTTTTTTTTTTCTAATTTCAAAGTTAAGGAGCTAACCTAACCAATCACCATGTATTAACGTAACTTGCTAACCCCATAATCTCCTTATTTATAAGATAAAAAATTAAAATTAAAAATTAAAAATATCATATTATTGCATTTTTCACATACTTTTTAAATATGTTATCAGATCATATCTCGTCTTCTTCAAGTAATGATTGTTGTAAAGATAAAATAAATATAATTTATCTGTTATTGCAAACGGTTTTTTATTAATAACTACTTTAATATTACTCGAAATATACATTATACATACAAGTATTATATATTTTTGAAATCAGAAAAATAGGCAAATCCAAATAGGTATGTAAAAATATATAGAGTGTTCTATTAAAGAAAAACACATTTTTCGCACCCACTGTATATTTTCTGACATCGATATGATCTGATAACATAGTTAAAAAGTATGTGAAATATGCAATAAAATGAAATTTTCTATTATCTAATTACCTTATAAAATAAGGAAATTATGGGGGGTAAATCTAAGCACAAATTAAACAAGAAATAATTTTAATGCACCTTTTAAAAATACTTTTATTATTACAAAGGATCTCATTAAGAAATGATTATTGGCGAAAAAATGAAAGGTTATGAATCATTATGTCCGAATAATAAAAGAAAATAGTACGGTCCCATTTAAAAATTTTCCATAGTACCCCTACGGAAATGAAAATAAAAATTAAATTCCGTTTTTTGAGAAAAACCTAAAAATAGTCGTATCTGTCAGTAATTTAAATAACTATTTTATTCTTTACAGACAAACTTACTACCTTGCTAATAATTTCCATAGCCTACTTAGTAATTTTCTTACATCGCAATCATCTGACGCGGCCATTTTGTATAAAATAAAAAATCGTTCGTATCTCACTTATTTTTTGGAATTTTTGAAATTGGAGAAAACTGTTGCAGTTAGAATTTCATACTTTACACCACAAAAAAACACGGTCATTCTATTTAAGAAAAAAAAGTCGCCTCCGGTTCAACCGGAAGTGATACTTTCGCTCCTGTTACTCTAAATATAGCCCACTTTTGTCTTATTCACGTATACCAAAAACGAAATTTTTAAATTAAAAAATAACCAAAAAATTGGGGGCGTACATTGACTCGTGGCCACCCGGTATATTCACCACCAAAATTTCAAAATATAAGGTTATCAGATAAGCGAGATATAAGGGTGGCTCCATGAACAGTGGACACACTGATATCCATGGTGGCCCGATTTTATTGGTACAAATTGAAACAGATGATAGAAAATGTAATTTTATGACACAAGTTTCCTATAAACATGTATCGAAAAATACTCCTTAAGAGTGCTACAACAGCTTAAAAGTGCCTCCGCTAATGGTTATTTTTTCGCAATATTTGAGAAATCGTTGAAGATAAAATTACGACAATTTGTACCCTTTATGTAGTTTCTGTGCCTAAACGAATTCTAGATTCAAACTTTAAAAATTATAATCAGGAGCGTCCCAAACTGAGGGGGTTGGGGGTAAAAAGCGTTCTAACTATTTTGGCTGTATCATCTTTCAACTTTTAGCAATACCCACCATCTGAAATTTTATAATTCTCTAGAAAAAATATGTCTCTTGCACTTTTCAGATACAACTTTCCGTTTTGTAGTAATATGAATTCCAAACTGAGGGGCTTGTTTCTACATATAATGTTTCAAGTTGACATCTTACGCAATATTTCGTTTAGACCGCTTGGACCCGAAAAGGGCTTGCCATAGGGGTAATTGTAAAGAGGGCCTTTTTTATGCAGAATTAACCAGGGAATCATAATTAGGGATTAAAATACTAAAAA
Source organism: Rhagium mordax (assembly GCA_963680705.1). Taxonomy (NCBI): domain Eukaryota; kingdom Metazoa; phylum Arthropoda; class Insecta; order Coleoptera; family Cerambycidae; genus Rhagium; species Rhagium mordax. The sequence continues at coordinate 57,851,993 of OY796656.1, forward strand.
TGTCAACTTGAAACATTAATATGTAGAAACAAAGGACACGGACCCCTCGTTTCTCCTGGATAAAATAATTTTGGCTAATACTGTAAAACAATCACCTTTAAAGATTGAAAATAGTTAACTAAGTTTCATAAAGTTGTCCCAAATTATTTCCGATATAATTATGAAAAACACCTATTTTTACGCCATCCTTAGAGGGCCGTAGCTCCCTTAGGAAGCATTTCCGGACAGATGTTTATAGGAACATTTCTTACTATTTTTGCATGGAGAATTAGCACCTAGAGGGGAAGGCGGGAGTTTCGGGACACCCTGTATTTGACAAAACCCTTTGTTTGAGTTTACCTCAATAAAAAAAAAGGTTAGCAATTTTTTTCCCCATTTTCTGGCCTTGCATACGCTGTGCTTTGGCCACCAATGGTTGTGGTGCTTAGCAACGAAGCTATACAATAACAATTAGATCTATTTTTTGCATACCCGGAGGGTGCTAAATTGGTGTTAAATGATGGTGTAGGTTCTGCAACTGGCACCGATGGTTGTGGAGTTGGTGTAAAGTTGGCACCGAAGTTGTAAATTTGTTAATAAATTTGTTAAAACAATTAGCACCTCTGTTTTTTTGCATATTTGGAGGGTGCTAAATGGGTGCTAAATGGTGGTGTGGGTCCCGCAATTAGCACCAATGGTTGTAGTGCTGGTGTGAAGTTGGCACCGAAGTTGTAAATTTGTTAATAACTTTATTAAAACAATTAACACCTCTATTTTTTTGCATATTCGAAGGGTGCTAAATGATGGGGTGGGTCCCGCAATTAGCACCGATGGTTGTCGTGCTGGTGTGAAGTTGGCACCGAAGTTGTAAATTTGTTAATAACTTTGTTAAAAAAATTAGCACCTCTGTTTTTTTTGCATATTCGGAGGGTGCTAAATGGGTGCAAAATGATGGTGTGGGTCCCGCAATTAGCATCGATGGTTGTGGTGCTGGTGTGAAGTTGGCACTGAAGTTGTAAATTTGTTAATAATTTTGTTAAAACAATTAGCACCTCTGTTTCTTTTGCATATTCGGAGGGTGCTAAATGGGTGCTAAATGATGGTGTGGGTTTCGCAATTAGCACCGATGGTCGTGGTGCCAAGTTCACAGACCTTTAGTCATTTGCAATTATTCATGAGTCATCTGTAGACACACGTATACTGATACTTTAGGAACAATATTCATTTAGAAAAAAAAAAGAAGGAAGTAAACTTATTCTATGACATAGCTTTTATGATCAGTATTAGAGATAAATTCATAATAAATATGTTAAAAAAATGTCAGAAAGCAGCAGGTTTTCATTATAAAATATAAAAATATACTTATGTCTACATACCTGCGGCATAGTCATATGAGGAGAAGTCGATTGCTGTCCTGTGTTTTCTCCACCTTGAAGATGTGCCACTAATACCGCAATGTAGTCCACAAGTTCTCTATTATGTACCAACAACTGATGGGTTCTCGCTTGTGCCTCTAATCTTGCACTCTAATGAATAAAATAAACGAATAGAGAGGATATAGTATATAAATATAAAAATTATATAAAATATATAGAGGGTGTTTAGAGAGGAAAGGGAACTATTTTAAGGACGTATTCTAGAGGCCAAAATTAGAAAAAATGTGCCGAACTCGGACTCAACAAAGTATCGAGGTATATAATATCACCATTTGGTTAGATATACATATATGGTCTTACGACACCGTACGCAAATTTTAGGGAGGGCTCAACAACGTACTATTCCCATTTTCGAGATATACAGATTAGTTTTCGAAATATGTATGTAGGGGGCACTTTCGACCTAATATATATTGTATATGCTATACTATATAGTTTTATTTAAATGGTATGTTATTGAGCCTTATATTTGGCAACACCGTCAGGCAACATATGAATTTGTTTGACTGAATGCTGCTTCGTCCTATATAGGCAGTTTATATAAGAGCATGCACAATAAGAAAACTGAGCCTTTGGTAATAATTGTCTTAATATAATGTGAACAAGTTCGTATGATAAAGAACAGAAAATTTTGCGTAAGAGCGTGACATGATAGGCAGGTTTGTATTAAAAGTTCAACGAAGTAAAAATCAGGTAAACGTAGTTTATAGAAAAAACATACGCAGTAGCTTAGTAAATATACTGCTCCCAATTTGAAGTGTGACACTCGAAAAATGATCACAATTCAAAATGCCGTAAAATCCTTAAAACTTTACAGATTTCTATGGAACAGACACCATTTTAAAAAACAATTCTTTGACTTTCATTATAAGAAAACCAACAGGCCAAAATATTCAATGCAAATACTCTACAGAGTGTTCAATGCATCCATGTCATTTTGTAAAAGTTTGACATTGTGTACGGACTTAATGGGGCATAGTGTATATATTTTGTTTTAGTGATATCTTGTAGCCTAGAGTTTCATGATAAAATCGTTTTTTGGTTTTTGTGTTTATCCCTACTAGTTTTAAAGATATTAATTTTTTCTCAATTAAGTCATATTTTCCATAAAAGTTGGATTAGCTTCTTGTTTTCAGTAGTTGGCTTTGAAATTAAAAATAAAATTTGCGTCAGTTTGACATTTCAAATAAATGCACCAGTAAAACAAATACCCAGGTGAAAATGGTTCGTTTAAATGAAGCTTATTTAAATCGTGCAATCGGTATGATACAAGATTGAACTTCGCAGAGGACAGCAGACATTTTGGGAGTATCAATTAGCCAAGTTAATAGAGCCTGGTTAAGATATCAAAGAAATAATTCCCCGAATTATACTCATGGTGGGGGCAGACAAAGAGTAACTACGGCCACTAATGACAGGTATATCTTACGAAGAGCTCTTTTGGAAAGGACACTTAATGCGACACAGTTACAACAACAGTTTGAGCAGGTCAGTGGTATTCATCTTTCAACTGAAACATTAAGTCCAATACGAAATTTTCAGTCATAGAAGCAGCTGGTAAAGTATTACACACTATTTTCGGAATACCCTGTATATCCTTCTACATGTACAGGGTGACTCAAAACGACGCTGCCAAAATGATACTGCAGATTAAGCATTAAAAATAAATTTTTATTTTTTTGTTTTGTCAAAATTTAATTTTTAGGTCGTCAGATTCGGCTCTAAAAGGGGCGCATGAAACACATTATTTTTCAAATTTCTCGAAAAGTACTGAACTATTTACAATTCTCTTTCTTTGCTTGATATGCGTTGTTTATCAATGACTTTATTTAGGCATTATACAAGCATAATAATAACAAATATATCCAATTTGGTATACTTATATTGATGTTTCATCTCTAAACATACAATTATTTAATTTATTAGACTTTAATTAATGCATGATGGAAATTTGAATGAAATTGTATGCATATGATCAAAATCACAGTCCTTCGCAAAGATGCAACCGAAGGAGACATTGGAAATGACGAAGTAGAACGCAAATTGTGAAATTTCTGATTTTATAAAAATGAAAATTTGTTGCAAAGTAGTAAATAGTTATTTCATTAACACAAAACATTTTCAAAAAGTAAAATCGTATTATTAGTAGTTTCATTTAGAAATTAAAATGAAAAGTTATTTTATTAACAAAAACATTTTCATAATGAAAACTAAAATGGTATTACACAAATTTTTTTCACTAACAAACATGTTAAAACTAAAATAATTTAAAATAATTTCGTGAAGATGAAAAGTGATTAATAACAATTACAAATACCGATATCGATTAATCGCAAACTATTAAACGCAGCTAATAGTATTGGCAAAGTGTCCAAACTAAACAAGAACATAACGAATTCGTTGAAACTTGACATACGTTTAAAAATACATATATTTCAAGAAACTTAAAAGTCCCGAACCGTAAGGGGTGTGTCGGAGCCGCCTACTTGAAAAACCGTGGGATGAACTAGGTTTGTTTTCACATGCGTAATAAAAATTGGCAAATGAACCATGAGAAATTTTCAAAAAATAAGAATGAATATATTCATTTATTAATTAATATTAAATTTTGGCTTTTTATTAAATTTTTTTTACCAATTTTGCTTCCTTCATTTTCTGCTTGTTTACCTATCTGTCAGTATATTCTGCAAAATGAAAAAGTACATAATCATTGTACAAGTACGGATTATCGAGTTGTATGAAATTTTATATACAATGTGTCCCACTTTTAATGCCCTCCCCCCCTCCCCCATAACTCAGTTATTAGACATCCAATTTTAACCAAATTTGGTGTAATCTTTTTGAATTAAACAAAATTTATTTTTGTCAGTGGTGTGCATTTTTATTAAGAAAAAAAGGGTTTGCAATTTTTTGTATTATTTGGGCATTAAGTGATAATAAATAAATCAACTTAATATCACAACAGTACTCTACGAGATTTCACTGAGAACGGACGTTTTAACAGAGCGACTAATTAGTGAAATAGCAGTGAGCTTGTATTTAATTTGTTTTGAAATAAATAATATTGAACTCATAGATTATCAAGTAGATTAGTGATAAGTGTTTTTATGTGAATTCCATTGCTGCCCGCCACTGCATTACAATGCTAGGCGGGCAACTACTAGACGAAGGCGAAAAGCCACCTGACCAAACCCCAATACCCGGTGAGTCAGTTCTGATTTCTACCACTGGCAGTGGCACTGTGACAACGCAGTCACACTATGATTTAACAGTCCGATATCGTAATTGTGATAAAGAGCCTTTTTGGGTTTATGTAGAATCATTGGATAAAAATTTGGGCAGATTACATGCATTACGAGTTGGTCACTATTTACACTCTGTAAATAAAATAAAATTTCATATTGTTGACATTCATTCAATTGGACGCAATAAAGTCAAAATAGAATTAAATAATTATACAGCCGCTACCTTGTTTTGTACATCACAATCGTCCCGAATGGCATAGTCATGTAGATGATCCCCCATGCAGACAATCAAAATGCCACATATGTGAGCGGGAATTGAAAAGATGCGGTTAATTTTAATGTCATATTATATTACCATTGTATGTAAAACAAATAAAACAATTTATAATGATATGTTTTTATTTATAAATTACAAATCCAAAAATTAATCCAAATCAACACTATCCAATCCTTTGTCAGGCTCTTCCATTTCCATTAAACGGTCAGCGTATTTCAGTAAAATCTCTAATTTGCTATCACTACTTAGACACTACTTAGACGGTTGTAATATATTCTGCTACAATTCAGATAATAAGAATATCGAAATATATTTCATATTATATTTTATTTATTATTTTTCTGTTATTTGTATCCCCAGGATACTACAACAATTAGCAAAACATACTTACAAAAAACTACTTAATAATTAATACATAACATTCTCCCCCACAAAAAAATAGAAATTCTACCCTTTGACAAAAAAACATTATAACGTACTATAAATAATATAGACCTCTAAGTAACAACAATTTACCAATCTATCAGGAGGCTTAACACTTCTCTTAAGTCTATTTACAGGTACCTCATTTATCTTAGTTAGAATATTTTTATTTATTACAGACTTACTTGTGGAGTTACTTAAATTTTCTTTACTCAATAATTGGTCAACCTTCTGTTCTTTAATACAACTAGTATTGCTAACAGGAAAATTCGTGAAGTCTCTATCACTATCTCTAATAATACTATCCAAAATTTGGTTAGTGTGACGTTTCCATGTTTTATTTAATTCGGACACTCTTACAATATACATACAATTACCTATTTTTTTTTTTCTATTATTTTTGGAATCCAAGTTAACTTATTTACCACTCGATAGTCTTTAACTATCACGCTATCTCCAATTTTAAATTTCCTGTTTTTTCCACCAAAACGTTGTGTTGTATTTTTTGTTCTTTTAAAACTCTGCTTTTAACTTTATTTATTGAAACCGATTCCGATAAAGTAAACCTTGTACGCAAATCACGTCCAAACATTAACATAGATGGAGAAACACCAGTGGTATTATGTGTTGTATTTCGATAATCGAATAAAAAATTACTTAGTGCAGTATTTATATTTAAATTTTGGTTCTCGCCTAATACATTTTTTAATGCATTTTTCACAGTTTTCACCGCATTTTCTGCTGCCCCATTTGACTGAGGACAAAACGGTGCAGAAGTTATATGTTCGATATTAAATTTTTCTAAAAAAGTTTTAAATTCAGCACTAGTAAAATTTCTAGCATTATCAGACACTATGGTTTTTGGCAATCCAAATCTCGCAAATGTACTATGCAATGCTGACAATGTAAAATGTGTTGTCATATTTGTGGTAGGATAAACTTCTATCCACTTAGAGTGAGCATCTACAATAATCAAAAAATACTTATTTAAAAATGGACCCATATAATCAATATGTACTCTAGAAAATACTTCTTCCGGCCATGCCCATGAATACAATTCCATTTTAGGAGGACTAACCTTATTAATAAAACAATTTTTACAATTTTTTGCAAATTTTTCGATATCGTTGTTAATCCCAGGCCAAAAAAAATGTGATCTTCTGTTTCATTTTCACTATTCCTAAATGTGTTTCATGTAATTGAAATAACATGCGATTTCCTAAACTAACTGGAATTACCACTCTATTATTCTACAATAATATGTCATTTTCAACAGTGAGTTCATTCCGTTCCTCTTTTGATTAAATTAAAATTTGTGGATATAATATCTTTATCAGAAAAATAATTAATATAGTCCACGTCTACCAGTTCCCAAGTTTCATTTTCTTTCATTTCTATGGGCAAACGTGATAAAAAATCAGCATTATTTTTTTCTGACTTAACATATTCTACTTTATATATATAATTACAAAGAATAACTGCCCAACGCCTCTACCTATTTGCAAAATATTGGGGAATGCCTTTTTTAGGGTTAAATATTGCCAGAAGTGCTTTGTTGTCACTTACTAACATGAAATCTCTATAAATACTGGTTGAATTTACATAAAGAAAAAATAATGGCTAATCCTTCTCTTTCTATCTGAGAATAATTTAGTTCTGCTGATGACAGAGTGCGTGAGGCGTATGCTATAGGTCGCTCTTTTTCATCCTGAAAAACATGAGACATACAACCAATTCCATGAGGAATTGAGGTTGTGAGTTTAATCTCTAACTCCGGATTGTAATGAACTAAAATATCAGTCGACATTAAAAGATCTTTTATTTTATTAAAAGCTTTACTGCATTCCATTGTCCAAACCCACTTTACATTTTTCTTTAGAAGTTGATATAAAGGACTAAGTATAATAGCCAAATCAGGAATAAATTTCCCGTAATAATTAATCATTCCCAGCACCGACTGCAACTGTTTTACTGATGTTGGAACTGGTGCATTTTTTATAGCGGATATTTTTTCAGGAGAAGTATGCAGTCCATCTCCATCTATTACATGTCCTAAATAATTAATCGATTTTTGATAGAAACTACATTTTTCAGGCGCAACTTTTAAACCTACATTTTGTAATCGTTATAGTGTTCTTTCTAATCTTTCCGAATGTTCCTTATAATTACTACCACAAATTAATATGTCGTCAAGAAAACAAACCACACTTTCCAAATCCTGAATTATAGATTCCATGATCTTTTGAAATTTAGATGGTGCACAAGATACTCCATATGGCAACCTTTGATATTGAAAAAATCCTTTATGAATTGAAATTGTAACCAGTTTTCTTGATTTGTCATCTAAAACAACTATTTGAGCATATGCCTGTGATAAATCAATTTTAGAAAAAATTTTACCGCCTTGTAATCTCGAAAATAAATCTTCTATTTTAGGTCTATTTCTAATACAGGATTAATAGTTATCTTAAAATCTCCGCATATTCTTACAGCCCCTGATTTTTTAATTATAGGAACAATAGGCGTAGCCCACGGAGAGTAATCTACTGGTTTAATAATACCCAGAGTAATCAAATTGTTCAACTCACATTCTACTTTTTCCCTCAAACCATATGGTAATGGTCTAGCTCGAAAGAACTTTGGAGTCACTGATTCATCCTTTAATTTTAAAGCAATAGTGCCCTTATAATGTACCTAAACCAGATGAAAAAATATTACTATACTTTTTAATTAAAAAATCTATAGTTTTACTGTTATCATAACTAGCACTAACTGATGATAAAGACTCCATGGAATTCACCTGAGCAAAAGAAAAATTATACTTGTACATAAAATCTCTACCTAAAATTGGCGACCACCATTTTCAATAATGAAAAAATCTAAATAATTTGACATATTATTATAATTTACATTTAGGTGACACATCCCAGCAGCCTGCATTTTTTTTCCATTATAACAATTTAAAATTTTATTTGACGTAAGCAATTTGTGGTTAGAAACATTTTCTTTCCAAAAATTTTTAGATATAGCGGAAATGCTAGCTCCTGAGTCCAACTGAAAAGTGTAAGAATTATTTTCAATTATAATATCAATAACAAAATAAATGGATTAGAAATTAATTTTTTATCATGAACAGAAAATAATTCTTCACTCTCAATGTAATTTTGTACATTATTCAGATATGGTTTTTCACCTGCATTTTTAAAAATTTTTCTTCTCGGACAGATTGGGGCTAAATGTCCTTTTACTTTACATATATGGCATTCATTATTTCTAAAACGACATCTTTCTGTAGGATAATTACTCCTTCCACAACAAGTGCATTTATCTCCATTTGACATTCCCGTCTTTGAAGTATAACAGTTTTTCTTTAATGAAATAAGATGCAATACCGGCTCCAACTTGACCATCGATTCGTTTACACTTAATGATGAAATTGTATTGGCTGACATTTCTGTTAGTGCTTCTTCAATAACGTCCGCAAATGTGCAAGTAACTGTCTGTCTAAAAAGTTTAGCTTGAACTGCTCCTTTTTTAAAACCTACGATAAATCTGTCCCGCAACATCATGTCCAACACATTTTCCTGAAAATCACAGTGAACTGCCAAATTCCTTATTCTCGCTCCCCATTCATTTGCACTTTAATGATGATTTTTAAAAGCTACAAAAAATTTTGACCTAGAAACAAATACGGATTCTGTGGATTTAAAGTATTTGTCAAATAATTCTGTCAGTTCAATATACTTCTTGTTTTCCGGTATTTTTGGAAGACACAAATTATATATTAATTTGTAGGCATCTTCATCTAAAGCGTTTAAAAGTATAGCTCGTTACCTAATAACTTCTTTTACATCATTTACCAAGTAATAATTCTCTAATCTACGCTTATAAATCACCCAGTCAGTATTTTGTGCATTAAATTCTCGAACTTGCCCGTAATATGATGGAGTTTCTGTGGCCATTTTATTTTCCAATTCCTCGTCGCCAAACTGTAATATATTCTGCTACAATTCAGATAATAAGAATATCGAAATATATTTCATATTATATTTTATTTATTATTTTTCTGTTATTTGTATCTCCAGGATACTACAACAATTAGTAAAACATACTTACAAAAAACTACTTAATAATTAATACATAACAATGATGATGCCCCCAAGCCAAGGTCCTAACATCTCCAGGTAAGACATACCTTTTGTCATCTGCTGACGATAGAGCTACTTTATTTTTTAATTCAGTGTGAATGGTGTGCAAATTGGAGGTAAATATAGACATCTTTCGGAATATCATACCACCGTTTTCAACAATTTGGGCATAATCAGAAAAATCTATTTGATGTTTAACAACACTTTTGAAAATCCCTTTGGCCTTTTTCATGACATTATCAGCTTTAACACAGTACGCTTTAGCACCGGTACCATAAAAGCACTCTATAGGTCTTCCAGCATACTCGTCATTCATTTTCCTTCCTTTCCTTCGTTTTAGACATGTTATGGATGTTGTCAACATTATAATTTGATGTATCGAAAAAATGAATGTTTTCTTTGATGTCATCATAAACATTGACAGTGAAAATCTCCAAAATTAGTGAGTCGGTGTCAGTATACAACAAAACAGTTGCTTTATTCCCATACATGGATGTAACCATATAGAAATTCATAGATGATAGTCTTTGAAATATCCAAAATTGAAAAACCGACGTAGAGTGATTTATCATAAACCTTTACTTTTTCCAAATGTACTGCTACTAAATTTTCATCAAATATCGAACAGGATTTAAAATGTGGCATTGCTATTAACGCTCTTGCACCTAATGTACCTTTTTTATTTTCCCAGCATGAAGATAGCTTGATATTTTGCCTTTTGTCGACGTTTTTCCAAAAATTGAATTAATAAACAATTTGAGTAGATCCCTCTCAAACTCGTTCTTGGCAAAATTTTGAAGATTTGAATTTAATTCAATATATGACCCCAGCCATGAAGATTGGGAAAATTCTGATATCCTATGGATATTTTTCAATTTTAATCTATATTTTAAACACTACTTTAAATTTTTGTAGTAAATGATATATTTTTCTTTATTACGCAAATTCTGGATTAATTTGGTAGTTTTACTTTTCGGAGGGGCCATTTACTCTGGACAAAAAGGTAAATCGTTGTGGTCATTGTGCAAGTGTGGTGGATATTCCAAGTCAACTTCTAGAACATAGCCTTTTGGTGAATCATCCTTAATGGCTGAACAGTCGAAGTTCAATTTCAAGCCATCTAAAATCGCTGCTCCGTATAAGTTGGTTGCATCTAGGTACATAATATACGATGTTTGCTTCGTGGGATCATAGTTTGATACAAGTTGATTATTGGCCACAGCTTTTCTTTTACTACATTGAGCCACTCCTCCTCGAATCCCCTTTCTAAAGAAATGTAGAGAATCCACATCGGTCAAAAGTTCGAGTTTAACTTGGGTATAACGCAACATTGCATCCCGACCAAAGAAGGAGCTGTTAAATAATGAGCCGGATCTAATTTGTAATGTTCCAAACACACTTTTCTAAAGTTCTCAAACACGTCGGCTAATAATAGAATATCCGATTTCAGATAAATAGCATATTTTCCCAACGTTTTGCATTTGAAGGTATTCCATGTTTTATTAGCTCGCTCATAATCCTCATCAGAGATAGACTCATTTGTTAAGTCATTGTAAAACTTTTCCTTTGGGGGTAATTGTGGTTCTTCTAGTTTTTCAAATTACTCCACATAATTATATGGAAAGACCCCTTTTCGCCTGATTAAATTAAACTCTTCATCCTTTTCAAAGTACTTTCTGCTTTCGACACATTGGTGAGATTCTAAACTTTGACTTAGTTTGTCGAGGGACCTGGATAAAAATCTAAAAGTCTACAAATTTCAATTTCAAATATGTGTCAGGTATCTTCTTATCTGTAGATTTTTCGACAAGAATTGATTTGGAGAATGAGAATACTTTTCTTTGATTTGGGCTATGACGGAAACACTCTCCTTTTTACAGGCCAACTCTTTTATAAACAGGTGGCTGTCGTAATTTGTCAGGTCTTGGAAGATATATAAGTATGAACTTTGGAACTTTATAATTCAAATTACAAATAGAATGTGCAGCTCCTCGGAAGCGGCCTGTTAGATGGCAGTGGTCACGGACTTTGGTATTCCAAGGCTTAAAGTCTTTCTTGCAAATATGGCAGCATACAGCATTTTCGTATTCGATTTTCTCTAGGTCCGAAAGGGGGAGCATTTCTTTAACATGTTTTAAGTGTGTGTTATATAAGTCCATAGCTGTTTCATTCAATTTTTTAGAGAATACTTCAGCAGCGTTGGGGCCTCGATATGTCACAATTTTCGAGTGTTTATCGTCAAAATTACATTTCACATAAAAAGCGAAAGAATATGGTACATGTTCGCATACTTTAACTGTGAATGATTTTTCATCACAAGGCTCATTATAATCGATTGGTTTCAACAAACTTTCAAAATCTGCTATTATATGACGAATGGGACCGGCAATTGTTTCTCAAAATTTATAAATTGAATTCCTGAAAATATTTTCAGGAACCGATTCACCATATTTATTTATCTTCAAATCGGTAGTTGGTATTTTCGTACATATAAGGTTACAGTAATTTTTCTGTTGTGCTTTCAGATGGTCAATTTTTTCAAATGATTGTAGACACCCATCACAAATATGTAACCGTCCATTATGGTTTGATTTTTGGCTTGAAACTAAAGTCTTTTATGAGACAATAATGACTTCTGCCTGTATTATCTGATATAAGTAGCAAATTAACGTGCGTAGCTTGACGACATGAAGTAAAATGTAATGGTCCTACCACCTCTGTAATTGTTTCTCCATCCTTGAATTCTGTTTCAATACCAAACACATTAACGGAGATGTTCCTTTTTTCGAATTTAGAGACGTCCTTTAGTTTCATAGGAAACTCTAATCCATTAAAATTTAGTACAGTATTATAATGTGGGTATGAACTTGTTTTCCTTAGATCACCGCAGGGGAGATTGCTGCGTTAATTGACCAAGCAAAACAAGCATTGTCTTGGTTTTGTATATTTAAAACAGCATTCTTTTTTGCTATAGTTTTGGGTAGCTTAATATATGATGATGCCGATATTGGGGTAAACTTATTTATGGTCACATCCAGAAACATTATGTGTTTTAATGTCCAACCAGAGCCCCTTTCTTGAAATTCGGATGCTTGAAGCTTCATCTCTTCCCCGAAATCCTCAAAAATATTTTGAAGGTCTGATGAAACCGTGATTATTTTATTTTTGGTATTAAATGACTTTATGTCAGACATCTCCTTTTCAGGTATGACATAAAGTCCAAACACTTCGAATTAAGTTTAAGGGTGTTGATTTTCTGCAGGTATTCATTAATTATTCCAAGTACCTTTTGCTTTACTTCTTCCAAAAAATCAGAATAATCAATATGGGTCTTAGGGCTAGTAAAACGATAACTAGCTATCCTGTTCTTAAACGCGTGATGAAGTTTCTCCACACCATTCCCCACATTTTGAACAACTGCTCGATGAATTTTTTTATTACCGGAAGAAATTGGATTATTTAAAGTGGGGCAGTATTGACGAATATATGTCGAAATAAGGTTCGTGATGATGAAAAGATTTTTCCGCAATGTTCACAAATGTTTCTGTTACCACCACTCGAAGAAGGTACACTATCAGAATTTCCACCATTTGTAAAAGACACACTATCAGTCTTCTGTTTTTTACCTGATAAAGGCACATTATCACTTTTTCGTTTATTGTTATGAAGAACGGAACAATATTGGCGAATATGTCGAACTAAATTGCTTTCACATGAAAAATCATTTCCACAATGTTCTCAAATGTTTTTGTCAACACCGCTTGTGGAAGGCATGCTATCAGCCTTCCGTTTTTTGTTGTCATGAAGAACAGAACAATATTGACGAATATGCCGAACTGAACTGCTTTGACATGAGAATTCGATTCCACAATGTTCACACTTCATTGTTGTATAAAGTTGAAACATCGACTAAAGAATGTATCGCTGTGTAATATATCGCACATTCATCGAGGTGGGGGAGTACACACGTGATTATCTGATGTGTTGAACATGTGTGTTATATAATCCGTGGGAATAAGCGTTTGCCTTGGTTCTCACGTGTTCACCAGATGTCGCCTAGACATGAATACATTGACCCCACACGTGTGTATTAATTTGACACCACCGGATGAATTACAGAATGTTAATTTTATGCAGATTCATTGCAAAGGTCATTCATCTTCGTGCATAAACCGGATGTCGTCTAGACATGTATACAAACTTGTTCCGACAAGTTGTAACCCGATATGTGACAAGTGTACGTAACCCGATATGAGTTATTGCGCTGTGTAACGTGTAAGTAATATGTGTCTTTGACTTATGTAAACAATCAACGCATAAAGCATTCACCTTAATTATTTGTACTGGAAAGTCAGATTCATTTAGTTCATTAGCTGTAAGAACCCTTTTCTCAAATCCCAAGAGATGCCCTATGGAATTTTCAGTTGAGAAATCAATATCAACATTTGCTTTTATTTTAACCGTTGATGTATTGCGATTAGCAATAATATGAATATTATTGGGATGTTCAATGACTTCTTGAAGATAATCGTTAAGGTCATCAATTTCATAAGCCCCAACAGGAATGGTTGTGGTTATATTTCCATAGGTAAATTTGTTGTTTGTTTCATCAATGTTTGGTATTACATTAAAAGTTTCAAAATTCACCAAGCCAATAACGTAATCAAAATCGTCTAAATATATTGGTGGATTGAAATCGGCGCTTAAGATGGAGGAATTTCCAATAAGTGAAAATATTAAAGACATGTTACACAATTCAAATGTATTTACGTAATAAACGGATTTTCCTTATTTACATACATTATATAAAAATTTTATACATAAATGTCCACAATTATTTGAATTATATTTTTCCATCTGATTATGATTATAGCTAACTTTATTCAAGCTACCAACACTAAAGAAATAACTTATTACTTCATTTGGTGGTCTTAAGTAAGTAATATTGGTTTTGAATGCAGCATTCAATTCTACGTCAAAAAGGTATAATTATTTTATGTAGGTAAAATGCACCGTTTTCAAGTAAAATGCATTTAAACTTCCTATGGCACAATGAAGAGAATTATATAAAATTTAAATTGTTCATTAAAGAATGTGCCAAACTGTAATAGTAGGTTCTTTGAGTAAAAATAAATCATTTAACTGAACATACCTCAGTACCATTTCACGTCCTTAAAAAACTAGCTAGTTATTAATTAAAAACTTTTTAAATTGCTTAATTTGTTATATTAATAAAATTTTTCTTTTTAAAAACTGTGTTTTATCTATTATACCTACTTAATTATTTTACTGTCAGTATTAGTCATGTACCTAGTAGATTTATAATTTAAATTTTACGTAATTCTCTTCGTTGTGCCACAGGAAGTTTGAATGCATTATTCTCGAAAACGGTATATTTTACCGACATAAAATAAGTATTCCATTTTTACGTAGAATTGAATGCTGCAATAAAAACGAATATTACTTTTTTTAAAAGTTGAAGCTCAAAAGATTAACGACTAAAACAAAAGAAATAACTAGGCGTTCGCAGCGCCCTCTACGTTATTCGCCACAATTGTTTACACTACTTTTCTCAGCGGCCCAAAAAACCCCCATATACCAAATTTGGATGAAATTGTGTTAATAAATAGTAAGAGAGATATAACAAAAAATTTAAATGAAGAAATTGCTTTTGTCGGCCCATAACCGTTTAAGGAAGCAAAATGGTACTAAGGTATGTGCAGCTAAAATGATTTATTTTTACTCAAGGAACCTACTCCTACAGTTTGGCCCATTCTTTAATAAACACCCTGTATTATAAGGCTATATTATACGGCTTTAGGACCAAGGTATGTAAAACATCTTTGTCTACAGGTTGTATTTGTTTTTGAAATTTTTAAGTTATTATTTTTATTGCCTCTGGTGTTATGCATCTTACGTATTTCGACTTTAGTTTTCCATTGATTTATAATACCCTGGAAAATGAATAACAACCTGATATCCATTATTTTAGTTTCTTAAAGGGAGTTTGTAGAATAAGTTAGTTCTTTATTGAATATGATTTTAAATAACCTGATTTGCAAAGTATATAACTACAACCTAGAGTTCCATATACAACGATACAACTAAAGAAGCAGTAAATAATATTTGCCTTTTTGTCATCGCTTATTACTTTTTCACCTCTGTTATTTCTAATAGTACCTACTTGGATATTTTAGATTTATTTCTTTGTATTCCACAGAATTCATTTGTGACTTCCCACAAATATTTTGGGGAGGATCTATTTCCTCCACTTTATGCGTATAATAATTCATTTTTTCTTTTTTAATTAAATTATTTAATTCATTACAATATTTTTTTAAAATTGGCATTGAAGAACCTCAAATTCTTCATTAAAGTGATGGTCGAGATGGTAGCGTATCTTTGTCCACAGATTGTATTTGTTTTTGGAATTTTTAAGTTATTATTTTTGTTGCCTCTGGTGTTATGCATCTTACGTATTTCGACTTTAGTTTTCCATTGATTTATAATACTCTGGAAAATGAATAACAACCTGATATCCATTATTTTAGTTTCTTTAAAAAGGGAATTTGTAGAATAAGTTAGTTCTTTATTGAATATGATTTTAAATAACCTGTTTTGCAAAGTATCTAACTGTTGTAAATGTATGTCCTCTCCAACCTACAATTCCATATAAATAAATTCAATATCTTCATATTTTGACACATATCAAGGAAATGCCGAAACACGTCAATTTTAGATTCTGGAATGACATCCTGCAACGTAAAAACTTCATCCCTAAATTCAACCTCCTTTGAGTGACAGTTGCAACCCCCAAATTTTTAAATTGGATGTAGGGATTGATTTTATTTGCAAGTGATTTGCCGATACAACTAAAGAAGCAGTAAATAATATTTGCCTTTTTGTCATCACTTGTTACTTTTTCACTAATAGTACCTACTTGGATATTTTAGATTTATTTCTTTGTATTCCACAGAATTCATTTGTGACTTCCCACAAATATTTTGGGGAGGATCTATTTCCTCCACTTTATGCGACTAATAATTAATTTTTTCTTTTTTAATTAAATTATTTAATTCATTAAAATATTTTTTTTTAAATTGGCATTAAAGTACCTCAAAATCGTCATTAAAGTGATGGTCGAGATGGTAGCGTACCTGCCTCTCACCCAAAAGTCCCGGGTTCGAATCCCGGTCGTAATAATGGAAAATACTGTGAGAGGGATTTTTCCATTATACACGGATATTGGATGTGTGTCCGTTGTCTTTAAATGTGTAACCCCCTCCCGCACAAGGCTCTTGTAGAGCTTTCTGGGATAAAGGGGGGTCGTAATTACATGTGGTGTATTTATTTATTTATTATTATAAAGTAATCCATTATTGTACGATTTTTGTAGGTGGCAGAGGTGACCAGATAAATGTAAACATGCTTGAAACAATAATTGTGTTGTAATAAAAGGTAAATAAATACAGTTTTTTAAGTTCAGAATTATCACTATTATAATGCTAAAAATAATGGTTTTCTTACAAAAAATTATTCCGATTTTGACATTTAAAAATAATTATGACATTTCTTAATGTCACTGAAAATTATTTAAAAAATAGAGTTAATTAATCTTAATTTCACAGTTTCTGGATTTAAAAAAAATGTAATATGCACCTCGGCATTAAAGTTGCTTTTTATCACTCATGCGGTTTAAACTCCACATTCATGATAAATAGTTGAACTTTAATGCCTTGATACGTAAATAACTATTTTGTACTCTCTGTTTATTCATTACTAGGTCGAGCCGGGGGCCCGCCGCGACCTAGGTCTACGCGCCGCGCCGCTGGCGTGGAATATCAGTAGTTTTATCTCCGGGTTTTTAGTTGAAAGACGGTTTTTTAAATTTCGGAAAAATTGAAAATTGAAATTGAGGGAAAAAAAGGTCAGAGCCCCGCGGGGGTTTTTTTAGGCCCTAACGGGCCTAGGAAATTTTTTATAGTATGTTTGAAAGAGCCCCTGCGGAGCTGTAGTTTTTAAGGTGTGGTTAAGTGTATTTATTAAGCTGCGGTCAAGTGATTTGGGTAAGTTAGTTGGATTCGGTGGAAGAGTCTCGGAAAAGATGTAGAGTCCTACAGAGATGCCACTTGAAAAGTGATAAGGTCATTAGAAAAGAGGCGTTTCGCGTATTTTCGTAGGCATCTTGAATTAGTTAAGGGATTCGGGTAATTTAGTTGGATTCGGTGGAAGGGTCTCGGGAAAAATGTAGTCTGACAGAATGCTACTTGAAAGGTGGGAAAGTAATGAGAAATGAGGTATTTCGCGTATTTTCGTATTAGTCTTCGATTAGTTAAGGAATTCGGGTAATTTAGTTGGATTCGGTGGAAGAGTCTCAGGAAAGATGTAGAGTCCGACAGATATGCTACATGAAAAGTGAGAGGGTCATCAGAAATGAGGCGATTTTTGTTTTTTTCGTAGGCGTCTTCGATTAGTCAAGGGATTCGGGCGTTTTAGTTGGATTCGGTCGAAAAGTCTCTGGAAAGATGTAAAGTTCGACAGAGATATTACTGGAAAGGTGAGAAGGTTATCTAAAATGAGGCGTTTCGCATATTTTCGTAGGCGTCCTCGATTAGTTAAGGCATTCGAGCGTCTTAGTCGGATTCGGTCTAAAAGTTTCGGAAAAGATGTAGAATCCGGCATAGATATCATAGATAAGGTGAGGTAATCGGAAATGAGGCGTATCTAGCTTTTTTGTAATCAAATTTTTCCTTTTTTATCATTATGTTTAACTTTAATAATATTTGTACTTGTTTTCGTCTCATTTTTTATTATATTAATAAATTTGTTAGTAGTATTTTCCAGATTTTCATTTTTCAACCATTCCCATATTTTAAGTGAATTTTTAAATTTTCTATAATCCATACATAGTTTTGTGAATTATTTGTACTACAATTATATAATAAATAATAAATAACATCACATGTAATTACGACCCTCTTTATCCCAGAAGGCTCTAAGAGTGTTGTGCGGGAGGGAGCTGCACATTTAAAGACAAGGGACACATCCAATATCCGTGTAAAATGGAAAAATCCCTCTCACAGTATTTTTTATTGCCACGAACGAGAATCGAACCCGGGGCTTTTGGGTGAGAGGCAGGTACGCTACCATCTCGACCATTAGTCATATAAATATAATATATAATGGTCTGTTATTTTCGATTTTATTATACACTAACACGAATCTCATAGTGCATTCTGCGAGTCCGAAAAAACCTCGAAAAACAAGTATTTGGGTAGTCAAACTACTTCCCTCCCACGTTTTCGAGGATGCTGAACACGATGGTGATGTTGGCTCTGCTCCTCGAGTTGTCCCTACCCCCTAACGGCCAAATAACCACTCTCCAAGGGGGTGAAAAATGTGTTTCGTGCTACAAACGAGAAAACCCTCGTTATCTCTCGTTTTTGAGTGTGCCGGGCAAGAGAAAAATATTACCAAGTCACCTCGATCACCGCGAGCCCCTCGAACGGACACAAACTACCCCTTTGACGCACGGTTTTATAAAGTAAGTGAAGTAAGTTAGATCATAAACATTTTTGTTGACGCATAAAATTACTTATTTACTATAGGTAAATATAAATCATTTTCAACATTTGTCGAGATGACTTGATAATATTTTTCTCTTGCCCAGCATATTCAAAAACAAGACATAACGTGGGTTTTCTCGTTTGTAGCACAACACATTTTTCACCCCCTTGGAGGGTAGTTTTTGCCCGCTCGGATGGTTGGTTTGCCTCAGGGAGCAGAACTAACATTACCATCGTGTTCAGCATCCTCAATAACGGGGGGATGACATAAGTTTTACCGGTGGAAGACGTAGAATACGCGATTCCCCCTCTTTGGGGGTGGTTTTGGCCGTTAGGGGGGTAGGGTCAATTCGGGGAGCAGAATCAACATCACCATCGTGTTCAGCATGCTCGAAAACGGGGGGAGACAGTATTTTGGTTGACTCCGTCCGACTCACAACGTCCGAGTCACAGAATGCACTATTACGCGCGAGTAATCGTCCCACTAAAATGGAATGATTATATATATTTACGCGACACGTTGTTGCCAAATCTCGGATGCAGCATTATACTATAACTGAAAGAGTATATTAGATGTATATTTCTGTACAAAGATCGACGCGACCCCAAACTAAGTTCGTTGGAACTAAAAAATATACTCTTGCTTACACTTGACATATAATACCGCGTCCAAAATCGAAAAATTGCCCAGTCAATATCTCAGTTGATTGAAATGATACAGAAATGATTTCTATGTTTATCGGTAGCTCAGGTGACACAGAATAATCTGAGAAGTTGTAAAAGGATCACTCGCGAAATATGGCGAAGATAATATGGAAAAACAATACTGCGTCCGGTATACGGATGCACTATTGTACAGGACGCACTAGTGAATGGTATCGTGTCAATGTACGGACGCAGCATTGATAGCAGGATAAATATATATATATATATATATATATATATATATATATATATATATATATATATATATATATATATATATATATATATAGCAGGATAGCAGGATAAATATATATATATATATATATATATATATATATATATATATATATATATATATATATATACATCCTGCTAACAATGCTGCGTCCTTACAAAAGCCAACCATACGGCGTCTCCCAGAAATACACTAGTTAGTTCAAATGTGATGGAGTATATTGGATCTACTCATCAAATCCAGCCCAGAGCTGGTTTTAGATTACTGATATCTTAATAAATAAAGAAGTTAAGATATACTGACAATACTGCGTCCTTTCACTAATAGTACGATATAGCGTCCGGAGTATAATCATGTGTATATCCCACATGATACCACGTCCTTAGTGTATATTTTTTGACAAACTTGGTACAATACGGCGTCCGGCACTGTTGCCACATTTATCGCTCTTAGTTTTTATTTTAAATCTACTCAGAACGTTGGACGTCAAATAAAAGTTGGTAATAATTTGGTCATGGGTGTTTATTAAAGAATGGGACAAAGAGTAGGAGTAGGTTCCTTAAGTAAAAATAAATAATTTTAGCTGCATAAACCTTAGTACCATTTTGCTACCTTAAAAATTTGTGGACCGTTAAATGCAATTTTTAAGTTATTATTTTTATTGCCTCTGGTGTTACGCATCTTACGTATTTCGACTTTAGTTTTCCATTTTTTTCCAATAACAACCTGATATCCATTATTTTAGTTTCTTAAAGGGAATTTTTAGAATAAGTTAGTTCTTTATTGAATATGATTTTAAATAACCTGTTTTGCAAAGTATATAACTATAACTTAGAATTCCATATACAATGATACAACTAAAGAAGCAGTAAATAATATTTGCCTTTTTGTCATCGCTTGTTACTTTTTCACCTCTGTTATTTCTAATAGTGCCTACTTGGATAATTTAGATTTATTTCTTTGTATTCCGCAGAATTCATTTGTGACTTCCCACAAATATTTTGGGGAGGATCTATTTCCTCCACTTTATGCGTATAATAATTCATTTTTTCTTTTTTAATTAAATTATTTAATTCATTACAATATTTTTTTTTAAATTGGCATTAAAGTACCTCAAATTCGTCATTAAAGTGATGGTCGAGATGGTAGCGTATCTTTGACCACAGAATGTATTGGTTTTTGGAATTTTTAAGTTATTATTTTTATTGCCTCTGGTGTTATGCATCTTTCGTATTTCGACTTTAGTTTTCCATTGATATATAATACTCTGGAAAATGAATAACAACCTGATATCCATTATTTTAGTTTCTTTAAAAAGGGAATTTGTAGAATAAGTTAGTTCTTTATTGAATATGATTTTAAATAACCTGTTTTGCAAAGTATCTAACTGTTGTAAATGTATGTCCTCTCCAACCTAGAATTCCATATAAATAAATTCAATATCTTCATATTTTGACACATATCAAGGAAATGCCGAAACACGTCAATTTTAGATTCTGGAATGACATCCTGCAACGTCAAAACTTCATCCCTAAATTCAACCTCCTTTGAGTGACAGTTGCAACCCCCAAATTTTTAAATTGGATGTAGGGATTGATTTTATTTGCAAGTGATTTGCCGATACAACTAAAGAAGCAGTAAATAATATTTGCTTTTTGTCATTACTTGTTACTTTTTCACCTCTGTTATTTCTAATAGTACCTACTTGGATATTTTAGATTTATTTCTTTGTATTCCACAGAATTCATTTGTGACTTCCCACAAATATTTTGGGGAGGATCTATTTCCTCCACTTTAAGCGTATAATAATTCATTTTTTCTATTTTAATTAAATTATTTAATTCATTAAAATATATTTTTTTAAATTGGCATTAAAGGACCTCAAAATCGTCATTAAAGTGATGGTCGAGATGGTAGCGTACCTGCCTCTCACCCAAAAGTCCCGGGTTCGATTCCCGGTCGTGGTAATGGAAAATACTGGGAGGGGGATTTTTCCATTATACACGGATATTGGATGTGTGTCCGTTGTCTTTAAATGTGTAGCCCCCTCCCGCACAAGGCTCTTGTAGAGCTTTCTGGGATAAAGGGGGTCGTAATTACATGTGGTGTATTTATTTATTTATTATTATAAAGTAATCCATTATTCTACGATTTTTGTAGTTAGCAGAGGTGACCAGATAAATGTAAACATGCTTGTAACAATAATTGTGTTGTAATAAAAGGTAAATAAATACAGTTTTTTAAGTTCAGAATTATCACTATTATAATGCTAAAAATAATGGTTTTCTTACAAAAAATTATCCCGATTTTGACATTTAAAAATAATTATGACATTTCTTAATGTCACTGAAAATTATTTAAAAAATAGAGTTAATTAATCTTAATTTCACAGTTTCTGGATTTAAAAAAAATGCAATATGCACCTCGGCATTAAAGTTGCTTTTTATCACTCATGCGGTTTAAACTCCACATTCATGATAAATAGTTGAACTTTAATGCCTTGATACGTAAATAACTATTTTGTACTCCCTGTTTAATTCATTACTAGGTCGAGCCGGGGGCCCGCCGCGACCTAGGACTACGCGCCGCGCCGCTGGCGCGGAATATCAATAGTTTTATCTCGGGGTTTTTAGTTGAAAGACGGTTTTTTAAATTTCGGAAAAATTGAAAATTGAAATTGAGGAAAAAAAAGGTCAGGGCCCCGCGGGGGTTTCTTTAGGCCCTAACGGGCCCAGGAATTTTTTTATAGTATGTTTGAGACAGCCCCTGCGGGGCTGTAGTTTTTAAGGTGTGGTTAAGTGTATTTATTAAGCTGCGGTCAAGTGATTTGGGTAAGTTAGTTGGATTCGGTGGAAGAGTCTCGGGAAAGATGTAGAGTCCTACAGAGATGCCACTTGAAAAGTGATAAGGTCATTAGAAGAGAGGCGTTTCGCGTATTTTCGTAGGCATCTTGGATTAGTTAAGGGATTCGGGTAATTTAGTTGGATTCGGTGGAAGGGTCTCGGGAAAAATGTAGTCTGACAGAATGCTACTTGGAAGGTGGGAAAGTAATGAGAAATGAGGTATTTCGCGTATTTTCGTATTAGTCTTCGATTAGTAAAGGAATTTAGTTGGATTCGGTGGAAGAGTCTCGGGAAAAATGTAGAGTCTGACAGAATGCTACTTGAAAGGTGGGAAAGTAATGAGAAATGAGGTATTTCGCGTATTAGTCTTCGATTAGTTAAGGAATTCGGGTAATTTAGTTGGATTCGGTGGAAGAGTCTCGGGAAAAATGTAGAGTCTGACAGAATGCTACTTGAAAGGTGGGAAAGTAATGGGAAATGAGGTATTTCGCGTATTTTCGTATTAGTCTTCGATTTGTGAAATATTGAAAATTCAATTTATTTTTTGTTTTTCTTTAATAACTTCCACAAAATTAAAGATAGGGTAAGTAAACTTGGTACCTACACATAGTTAGGTTGTGAGGGTCCTTCTTTGCTATGGTTCAGAGTTAAACAGAGGCGCGCCAGTGGCGTGCGGTGTGGTCACGTCGACATAATTTTAAGGAAAAAAGTATGTGCACTAATTTTTTTCACAATTCTGATCAGATTTGCATAATTTATGGTTGATTTTCTAAAAAAACTTGTACATGTAAAATTTTGCATGAGGCAGTAGTTTTCGAGATATTTGCGTCT
Source organism: Rhagium mordax (assembly GCA_963680705.1). Lineage (NCBI taxonomy): Eukaryota > Metazoa > Arthropoda > Insecta > Coleoptera > Cerambycidae > Rhagium > Rhagium mordax. The sequence goes on from OY796656.1 coordinate 57,875,681, forward strand.
GAACAAAACGATGCACCAAAAACACAATTAATTAATTAAGATAGCCCTTTAAAAATTATTTTCAATCTGATTTTCGAAGGGATATACTGAACTGAACTGTCAATTTAATGTTTTTAATGTTTTTCTTCTTTTGCAATGAGGCGTTTTTAAGGTCTTTTGCAGTCAATATTATTTCTGCCAAAAGAAAAATTTGTTTGTTACGAAATTGCATAAACAAATTATCAACATCCAAATATCAAAAAAATCAACACCCCGTATTTCCGTTAGGAATGGTTATAGAGAAATTTTGGAAGGAATATATCGTGATTTCATCAGAACTATTCCCGACATGATAATTGTGTTTTTGGTGCATCGTTTTGTTCAGACGCAAATATCTCGAAAACTATTGCCTCATGCAAAATTTTACATGTACAAGTTTTTTTAGAAAATCAACCATAAATTATGCAAATCTGATCAGAATTGTGAAAAAAATTAGTGCACATACTTTTTTCCTTAAAATTATGTCGACGTGACCACACCGCACGCCACTGGCGCGCCTCTGTTTAACTCTGAACCATAGCAAAGATGGACCCTCACAACCTAAATATGTGTAGGTACCAAGTTTAGTTACCCTATCTTTAATTTTGTGGAAGTTATTAAAGAAAAACAAAAAATAAATTGAATTTTCAACACCCTGTATCTCCGTTAGGAGGCTCGATAGAGAAGAAATGTTAGAAGGGGTATGTCATAAGTTCATGTGAACTTTCTGTACCCGAAGTTTGTCGGTTTAAAATCGGGACACCCTGTATAATAAATAATAAATAACATCACAATATGTAATTACGACCCCCTTTATCCCAGAAGGCTCTAAGAGCGTTGTGCGGGAGGGGGCTGCACATTTAAAGACAAGGGACACATCCAATATTCGTGTATAATGGAAAAATCCCTCTCACAGTATTTTTTATTGCCACGAACGAGAATCGAACCCGGGGCTTTTGGGTGAGAGGCAGGTACGCTACCATCTCGACCATTAGTCATATAAATATAATATATAATGGTCTGTTATTTTCGATTTTATTATACACTAACACGAATCTCATAGTGCATGCTGTGAGTCGGAAAAAACCTCGAAAAACAAGTATTTGGGTAGTCAAACTACTTCCCTCCCACGTTTTCGAGGATGCTGAACACGATGGTGATGTTGCTCTGCTCCTCGAGTTGTCCCTACCCCCCTAACGGCCAAATAACCACTCTCCAAGGGGGTGAAAAATGTGTTTCGTGCTACAAACGAGAAAACCCTCGTTATCTCTCGTTTTTGAGTGTGCCGGGCAAGAGAAAAATATTACCAAGTCACCTCGATCCCCGCGAGCCCCTCGAAAGGACACAAACTGCCCCTTTGACGCGCGGTTTTATAAAGTAAGTGAAGTAAGTTAGATCATAAACATTTTTGTTGACGCATAAAATTACTTATTTACTATAGGTAAATATAAATCATTTTCAACATTTGTCGAGATGACTTGATAATATTTTTCTCTTGCCCAGCATACTCAAAAACAAGACATAACGTGGGTTTTCTCGTTTGTAGCACAACACATTTTTCACCCCCTTGGAGGGTAGTTTTTGCCCGCTCGGATGGTTGGTTTGCCCCAGGGAGCAGAACTAACATTACCATCGTGTTCAGCATCCTCAATAACGGGGGGATGACATAAGTTTTACCGGTGGAAGACGTAGAATACGCGATTCCCCCTCTTTGGGGATGGTTTTTGCCATTAGGGGGGTAGGGTCAATTCGGGGAGCAGAATCAACATCACCATCGTGTTCAGCATCCTCGAAAATGGGGGGTGACATAAGTTCTGCCGGTGGAAGACGTCGAATACGCAATTCTCCCATTTTGGGGTCGGTTTTTTGGCCGTTTGGGGGGTAGGGTCAACTCAGGGAGCAGAAAAATCATCACCATCGTGTTCAGCATGCTCGAAAACGGGGGGAGACGGTAGTTTGGTTGACTCCGTCCGACTCACAGCGTCCGACTCACAGAATGCACTAGTACGCGCGAGTAAACGTCCCACTAAAAAGGAATGATTATATATATTTATGCGATACGTTGTTGCCAAATCTCGGATGCAGCATCATGCTATAACTGAAAGAGTATATTAGATGTATATTTCTGTACAAAGATCGACGCGACCCCAAACTAAGTTCGTTGGAACTAAAAATATACTCTTGCTTACACTTGACATATAATACCGCGTCCAAAATCGAGAAATTGCCCAGTCAATATCTCAGTTAATTGAAATGATACAGAAATGATTTCTATGTTTATCGGTAGCTCAGGTGACACAGAATAATCTGAGAAGTTGTAAAAGGATCACTCGCGAAATATGGCGAAGATAATATGGAAAAACAATACTGCGTCCGGTATACGGATGCACTATTGTACAGGACGCATTAGTGAATGGTATCGTGTCAATGTACGGACGCAGCATTGATAGCAGGATAAATATATATATATATATATATATATATATATATATATATATATATATATATATATATATATATATATATATATATATATATATATATATATATATATATATATCTATACGCGGTATGTTGTCACCTCCACTACACGGAAGAGGCGACCTCGCCTCCGGGTCTCCCCGTTCAACTAGAGAAAAAAAAATTTCATATATGGGGTGAGGAGAGGGTCATGAATCTGTATTTCAAAAGAGGGGAAGAGAAATTTGACTTTTAAGGAGGTCATATATGGAAACCACATAAAGTACTATGTGACCTCCGAAATCTATATATAAGCGCTCACGTTAATAACGTTGTCGGCTCCGACAGTGTTGTCACATTATCGGAGGTCACAAAGACACCTCTGTATCCGTGCATTATAAGGGCGTGTTTTTAATATGAATATCAATTCAATGTTTTACTCATGAAATATTACTTATCGAAATATTAAATAAAATGGGATAAATGAGGAACATGACTTTTGTAAGGTAGGGAAGGACAAGGAAATTGTGGTCAGTTAAGGAGAACTGTAAAAATCTGAGTCAACAAAATATATTTGTTTATAAGTACGTTTGTTTAGTTATAAAATTTATTAAAAACATGACAAAGAAATATAATTTTCTTAATTTAAAAGTAAGTTGTTTTGACTCGCATTACCCAAGAAGAGATAATCAGAACGGTACAAAACTAGTCAAAAAAATATATTTTTTTAACCTTAGTTATTACATTTTCGAAAGCAAATACGTTTCTTAAGCTATAAAACTAACTTATTAGCAATTTAATAAAAAATAAAATGTAATATATTACATTTTAATATATCACTTTAATAAATTACTTTAATATATTACTTTAATATATTACTAATAAAATATAATATATTACATTTTATTTTTTATTAAATTGCTAATAAGTTTTACAGCTTAAGAAACGTATTTGCTTTCGAAAATGTAATAACTAAGGTTAAAAAATATATTTTTTTGACTAGTTTTATACCGTTCTGATTAATTCTGGTTAATTTTCTTAAAAAGAAGTTGTTTTGACTCCCATTGCCCAAGATACGTGGTACCTAATCATGATTGGGGGTGATAGGAACCAGAGGAATTAAGATATAAAACATAAGGAAAATAACAAACTACTCCTTTAGGGACTTAAAATACACAATAAAACATTTCAACTATTGTGGTTTATACATGGTGTCCAGGAATGAAATTCCCTTTTTAAAGGCTAATAATAAATTTGCTTGAAGTTTTAAAATAAATTTATTACTGCAAAAATACACACAATATAGGCGGATTTTATGTTTTAAAAATTATATTGTCGAAGCTCCTTCCATTTCGGTCAAAACACTCCTGCAATACCTTCTCCATGTGATTAAAAACTGCTAAACACATCTCAGGTGGAATTCTATTAATTTCTTCTCATATTTTTTGTTTTAATTCTAGCAAAGTCATAGGCCTATTAACATAAACTTTACATTTAATTAGTAATTACTAATAAAATTGTCCTATTATTATTTTTTGCAGTAGCGCCCTGGAAGCGATCATTTCAGCATAACTCTATTATTAATTAGATACTAAGTACCTAGAGAACTGTGCATCCTACTCGTTCCGTTGTGATTTTTTTGTGATTATTGTTTTCCAGAAACTCAAATAACTCGAAAACGGTGCGCCATATCAAAGTACAACTAGAATACCTTTATTGCAGAAAGAACTCTGGTAATCCATAATTTGCTACCAAAATTTGGAAAAACTTACATGCGAAAAAGTTGTGGGGCATTTTACTCCACCCCCCCCCTGTTTGAATTTTTGATTCATTTTTACACTACCTTATTGGTCATAAAATGATTAGTAATTGACCAAAATTTCATGTTTTTAATTTCACCGGTTTCGGAAATATTAACTAAAAACCATCATCAAGGAAGCACTTTTAAAGGGTTGTAGCTCCCTTAGGAAGCCTTTCTGTGGCTATATTTGTAGGAACTTCTTGCCTTATTTTTGAACAAGCTGGTAAAATGATGACCACTAATTTCGGGACACCCTGTATATGCATAATAATTTAACTCCTGTTAACTTTTACCTATTAAGAAGACCTTCCATAAGTACAAAGTCGTGCCCAAATTTCATTCCGCCAGCTATAGTCACTTTCGAAAAAAAAAAAAAAATCAAATCACTTTTTGGTGCCCCCTTTTGAGGAGATCTAGCGGCTCAAGGAGGCCGTTCTCGACTTTACTGTACATAAGAGATTATATTTATTTCTTGATGAGGAAATACCCCTAAGAGGTTTTCACGTTATTTCGGGACACCCTGCAGTTTTAATTTTGTAGATTATTAAAAATAGGCAGCTAATTATAGATTGAATTTCCAACCAACAAAAACAATCTTATTTTATTAGATTAAGGCAATTAAAACTTCATTAATAATGCACTGAACAAGATTTTAGTTCATAGTACAGGAGCAGAAATTTTGATAAAAGCAGCATATTTGAAAATCGTAAAAATTACATATTTTTGAGGTTAGTATTGTGACGTCACGTGCACGAACGAATTTATTTGGACTTTAACCAATAACGAGACCGTCCGTTTCGTCATTAATGGAAAACTGGCGAGACTTTTGAAATTGATACAACTTATTAATATTTAAAGCAACTGTAAGAATGCTATATTATTGGAATTTATTGCATTATTATATTTAATATGTATTCAACTTTGACGTAAATCTATTAAAAACCTTTAATTCAATTAAGGTGTAAGAGTTTATTGTCAAAAGATTAAACTAAACAGACATTTATATTTATAATTAAAATAAGTCGTCAATTTAATTCAATTTTCCATTAAACAACATCTTGCCAGGTTTCAAGTTTTTATACATTTCTAATAACAAATAGGGAAATAACTCAAAATCAAATACATTATGGTTAACACTTGTAGAGACCTAATTTACTTAGAATTGACAAACGATTATAAAAATTATTATAAATCTTTAAAAAAACCCAGACGCGTCCACTTTTTTAAAAAAGGGGATCAGATGGCCCCGATTTGTATGCCATTGGATCTTGTGTTAATGTTAAGGAGCACAAGAATGAATGTGGTTTTGTCCAAAACTATCATATACCAAATTTGACTGAAATATCTTTTCCCGTTTCAAAGATAAAAAATAAAAACACTTGGTATCTCACAAACTAAGCAATTTTGAGGATATGTTTATATAACAAAATTTTATTATTATTATTCGTTTGCGTTTATCCCATTAAAACTGATTCACCCTGTATATGTATTGTATATTTGATCCAACCTTTTTAGTCCATACGGCGGCAGGACGAAAAAACCCACAAAAAAATACAAATTGATAAAACATTTTTTTTTCTTAATGATCTTATTTCAGAGACATAAAAAACATATCAAAAGTGTGATTACCCCCGATGTCGGCGACTACCCTTAATTGTGCGATTTATGTATTAAAATCTGGTTTTTTAACGATAAGGTGCTTCCTATTCACCCTACGAGAGAAATAGTGGTATACAAAATTGAAGACATTAAAATTCTCTATAAACTTTACATATTTTTGCTCAGACCAAAGGTTTTCGCTCGCTGTGACCGTCACGAATTTTTCAATTTTGTGCGGTTAGTATTAAAAAACCGTTGGTCTGAGCAAAAATATGCGTAGGGCATCTTTTATGGAGAATTTTAATATCTTCAATTTTGTATACCACCATTTCTCACGTAGGATGAATAGGATACCAGTTATTGCTAGAAAACCGGATTATTGTACCTAAATTGCAAAATTAAGGGTAGTCTCCGACCTCGGAGGTAATCACACTTTTGACATATTTTTTATGTCTGTGAAACAAGATGCTATTATCAATTTGTGGCGAAAAAATACTTGCCGCTTGGCCTAATTGCCCAATAGACATCAAATATCAATGTCTGCAAAATAAAAAGAATCAATTTTGCCACGAAAATTTTATATTTTTCTACTTTATTTTATTAATTAAATAGGAATTTTTGAAACATGTTACGTTGCACAGATGATCAGTTCAACATCAAAAACATGCGGTTTTCTCCGCGATCCAATTAATTATGTGAAAATATAGGAGGCGTCAAATCAGTTTGGTCAGAAACAAAAGCATTACTATTTTAGTTTGATATTTCTCTTACTAGCCCTAGTTTTGGTGGCTACATTTTTAAGTCAAAATGGTTCTTGTTCAATCGAATAAAAAAATGGCATTATTGATTGTTATGTGGCATGTGGAACACCTTTTCATAAAATATGTTCTTTTTGTAAAAACATGATTTACCTAGTATAAAATAACAAAATAAAATGCAGAATGGTATTTCTAACCAATATAATTTTCAAGGCAACCCTGTTTTTCTACATATTTTGCAAAAATTTATATTAGAAGAAGTTGAGCAAAAAGTTGAGCAAACATACAATACATGTACCGGGTGACCACGAAATGACGCTCGTCCCTATATCTTCTTGTTTTGACAAGATATGAATTTCAAATTAGGGCACGTCAAATAACGGTTAAATATGCATTATGTCGACTGATTTTTCATTTTCTGTCACTTCCGGTTTTACCGGAAATGTGACTAACTTTGGTTTTTTAAATGGAACACCCTATATATTTTTACATTTTTATATTCAGGAGGTCATTTTGGATACAGTTATGGCATATTGAGATAAAAATATTACTGGCAGACATTTTTATGAGCAAACTTAATTTTTCATCCAGGCGGCCGTGATCTCAAAAATATGTTTTATTTTGCTTCAATAATTAATCAAAAAATGCAATTATGGTATTATATCATATGAAATTTGTGTTATAAGATCTGAAATATTTTGAAAATAATTTTTTCAGGATAACTATTTTTTTTTAATGGCACCATGATGGATTTGTTCATATTATAATACATAAAAATACATAAGAATAATATAACATTCAAAAAGATATAAATGAAAAAAAATCTCATATTTGTGGATCTCTAGCATCTGACCTGCTGAATAAAAAATGTGAAAATATACAGGGCGTTCCATTTAAAAATCCAATGTTGGCATAATTTCCGGTGAAACAGGAAGCAACGGAAAATGATAAATTGGTCGAATTAATAAATATTATTCAGCCGTTATTTGACGTGTCCAAATTTGAAATTCATATCTTTTAAAACCAAGAATATGACCACAAGATGTCACTTGCCTCTATCTCTTCTTGGTTTTACAAGATATAAATTTCTAATGTGGGCACCTCAAATAACGGCTAAATATGCATTAATTCAACAGATTTAACATTTTTTGTCGCTTCTGGTTTCACCGGAAATAATGCTAACTTTGGAATTTTAAATGGAACACCCTGCATATATTTTTACATCTTTAGATTCAGGAGATCAAAGGCATCTACTTGATAAAGATCCACTGTTAAATATTGACTTTTTTTCATTTCTAGTTGAATGTTATTCTTATGTATATTAATGTATTACAATATAAAGATATAGTGAAGTCCTTGGTACCAAGTAATCGGTAATAAAATGCTTTATTGAAATAACGTAGTGTACCACCATGGTGCCATTAAAAAAGGATAGTTAATTTGGAGAAATGATTTCCGAAATATTTAAGATTTTTTAACACAAATGCCATATGGCATAACGTCATAATTGTATTTTTTATTAATTACTGAAGCATAACAATAGTAATTTTCGTCACAAGTCCGGAAGGTGACTTGTTACAGTCGAGTAGATATTATGGACGAGGCGACGGCAGGAGCCGAGTCTAGAATATCTAAACGAGGCTGGAATAACACCTTACGGACGTGTGTCGAATGATATTTTATTTCATCCCGTCATTTCTTGTATATTAGCATTTTTGTATAATTTGACACTTGGTTATTTTCTTATGTCATTTGACATTTGACACTATTTTTTAATTTACGGTTGATTTTTATATGTCAAACAACTGTCAAAAGGTATAATAACAGTTTGTGATTGGTTCGTAATAAGTTTCCGGTGGTTTCCGGTACTTTGCCGGCTCTGATACCGTAATGTCTCATTTTCCGGCCTCATATGAATACTGTACTGTTGTACTTTCCGGACGGGATGAAATAAAATATTTTTTTGGGATTACGGCCGCCTAGTAAAAAATTTAATTTGCTCATAAAAATGTCAGTATTAATATTTTTATCTCAATATGCCATAACTACATATATCCAAAATGACCTCCTGAATCCAAAAATGTAAAAATCTATAGGGTGTTCCATTTAAAAAATCAAAGTTACTGTCATTTCCGGTGAAACTCAAAGCGACTGAAAGTAAAAAAGCGGTCAAAATAATGCATATTTAACTGTTATTTGACGTGCCCAACTTTGAAATTCATATCTTGTAAAACCAAGAAGATATAGAGACGAGCGTCATTTCGTGGTCACCTGGTATATCGTCGGAATCGGGATAATGCGTAGATTTCAAAAATATAAAAACATACAGGGTATTCCATTTAGAAAAACAAGTTAGGTTTGTATCTCCAGAACGCCCTGTATAATTGTAATTTCGATAAGTACGGTGAGATCGCGGGAAAATTTCGCACAACTTTTGTATTTACCATTATTTTCTTAGAAGAATAAAAATGTCATAAGGGGTTAATCTTTCGATAATATCCCTGTACTGGCCTGTACAGTCTGACTCGTTCACACCCACTTTTTAGTCTTACATTACATTTTACAAAGAATCTCCAGATGTGCATGAAATTATACGTCTTAAGCTAAAAGTAAGTTATATTGTTTTATTTCTCCAAAAATATATAATATATTATACTTAATATCTATTCCAATCATATCTTGAAATATAGCTTCTTGAATTATGAAAAATTTCAAAGCTGATATATTGTATCATTCCGGTTTTCTGCAAAAATTTTCAGTATGCCACGTAAATAAAACAATAACTATAATTTAGGATGTTCAAATGACATAATTATTGATGACATATTTAAATTATCACTATCCAATCTCATAGGGCGAGTTGCTTTATTCACCGGTGGATCCATCAGATGTGTTTTATCTCGTTCTATGTCCGAGGTTAGAACGAGATAAAACACATCTGGTGGATCAACCCGTGAATAAAGCAACTCGCCCATAATATGCTGAAATGTCCTGCGACGTTGCCTTTTTAAGGAGGCGGGAACGCTACGCTTGTGACAAAAAATTCAGCTTTATATATCAGGAGGTGACAACGTGCTCTCATTGAATACTGAATGCGACATCAGCGCCAGCGTTATATATAGGAACTAAAATATTTATTTGTGAGTATGGAAGGTACTTTGTCGCCTCCGAACAAATTTTCGTTTTTGAACTCTAGATGTCACCTTCTTTCCAAAACCGATGAAAAATAGGAGAAACGTTGTCGCCTCCGAAATCGGAGGCCATAACGTTATATATGAGGTGACAACGTATCTTTGGTATCTACTTTGGAGGCCACAACATACCCTTTATCAATATATATATATATATATATATATATATATATATATATATATATACATATAAACCGGCATTATCAGGCCCAAAATTGTATGTCTTTAGAGTTTACTAAGCCCGACACCTACTTACGAAGCCCGACTCCGGGCTTGGTAAAAACTTACGTGTATATTTAAGTGGTTAAGCTTGGTAGGGCTAATGGAACGTCCTCCCCAAATTTTTGATGGGCTTGGTAAGGTCGGTATTTCTCTAAAAATATACAGAATTAATTCCGAAAATTTCATATAGAGGGCGCACAACTTGATCAGTATATACAATGATAATATATGACCGATTTAGCGAAGCCCAGTATTTTATTCGTATGATGCGTAGCCCGAAAACTTGCCAACATCGCATCAGGTAAAGTAGCTGTCTCTTCTAATGAAACAATTGAAAGTTACCGTGAATAAATTCATTTTATTAAGAAATACACCAATTAAAAAACTGGAAGTAGTCAGTACTATGATAATTTTCACTAATATTGTTAAGTACAGTTTTGTTTATAGAAATAAAAGCCAATAAATTTTTAATGGGTTCATTTTAGGTGGATTACTCTATAAATAATCACGAAACTCGAACCGTCATTATTTTTAAATTAGTCGATGTAATTCGATGTCAATTTTAATTCTCTTTTAATTTATGGTTAAATGCAGTTTATTCAACTGTTAAAGCTGTTCATCCATTTAAGTTTTGCATAAGGAAGCAACTGAATCAAATAAGAGAAAATTAAAGTTAGAATTAGAATATTATGTTTTTTTTCTAAACGGTTTTACTGATTAAAAAATTATAAAGTGTTTGGAATTTAAGAATACCATTATCTAAAGAGAAAAATACAGTGGGTCCCAGGATCAGGTAACGCACTCTTGTAAACTATTTTATTTTTGATTTGCCGAGAAAAAGTCATTCTTTGTAAAAAGTTTTGCTTGTCTTAGGAAGCCATAAGCAGCCGTCAAACTTGAGATCATTTTACAGGGTATTCTAAAATTGTTTTATGGCATTAGTATTTCTACATGCAGCCGGTCACTTAATTCTAAAAATTTGAATATAATTTTTCTTATTAGATTTTATTTAACATTTTCTTCTTTAAATTTATTTATTTTTTATTTATTTTTTGAAATTAGATTGATTCCTACTTTAATTTTGATTATTGGTTGAGGTTATCAACCTGAGCGAATTGAAGCTGGTATTTATTTATTATTTTATACTTTATTAGTTTCTTTACCTATAACAATTTCAATTTTTTTTTATCATGAAAAATGTAATTCTTTAAGTTTTTATTTTTTTTAATACAATACAATACAATACAATACAATACATCTTTATTCATCACATGAAGTTTTATACATAAGTACAATACTTATCGGACTAGTCAACAAAAAGAATTACAGACATTCATTCATCCATTCACACACAAAAGTTTCACACGTTCACGCAGACATTCCTACAAAATGGTAAAAGTAAAAAAATATGTTTAATATTGTAAAAATTATTTAAAAAATAGTGCACATGACTGACAATTATGTGTATAAAAACTCTTCCACAGAATAAAATGCCTTACTAGCTAAATAAGTATATAATGTATTTTTTAAAATATTAAAAGTACTAAAATTTTTGGTAGTGCCGAATAAGCTATTGAATCTGTTGAAGCAGATAATGCCCTGATATAGACTTGAGTTTTGGCCTGTTGTTAATCTTGAGTATGGCTGATATAGATTTTCACAATTTCGAGTATTATAATTGTGCAGTGTATCGTTTCTTACTAATGCAGATTCTTGTTTTTTTATATTCAACACAATAAGATAAATATAAAGTGATGGGAGCGTTAATATAGATAATTGAGCAAATATATGTCTACAAGATGTTCTAGGATGAGCCCCGACCATGCATCTAATGATTCTTTTTTGGATTATAAATATTTTATTACTATGAGCTGATTTACCCCAAAACATTAAACCGTAACTTATAGTTGCCTGTGCTAACCCATAATATGCTAACTTTAGAATTTCCAACGATACTGTGCTGCGTAACTGTCTGATGATAAAACAAGTAGTACTCAATTTTTTCGAAAGTACATTGATGTGTTGCTCCCAGGTAAGTTTTTGGTCCACTACAATGCCGAGAAATTTAAAATAGTTTACTTGCTCGATACTCTTATGATTAACTTTTATTAGAGGACTAAGGTTATGGTTGGTATTCCTTGGCAGTAATAACATGAAAAATGTTTTGCTTATATTTACTAATAACCCATTGTCCAAACACCACTCATGAAATTCATTGCTAGCAATGTTAGCTTTATTTATAGCATTTAATAGATCATTTTCGGCTATTAAGATATTAGTATCATCAGCATACATAATTACTCGTTTGTTGTTAGTGCAAGAGTATATAATATCATTCATAAATATAATAAAGAACAGAGGTCCCAGCACGGAGCCCTGGGGAACACCCATCCTATTAATTTTTTCTTCTGATCTGCCGGTATTTATAACTACTATTTGTTTTCTATCTTGCAGAAATGAAGCAACCCATTTATTTGCAAGTCCTCGGACACCTATGCGGGACAATTTCTCCAGTAGTAGATTGTGATCAACAGTATCGAATGCTCTGCTTAAGTCAAAGAATAAAGCAATTGGACACTGCTTTTTATTTAAAGTATCATATATACTGTCACAGAAATCAGCTAAAGCAGTAGATGTGGATTTTTCCTGTCTGAATCCATTTTGACAGTTGGATAACAGATTATGAGATTCAACAAAGTTGTTGAGCCTTGAATTAAATAAGAAATCTATTATTTTTGCTAACTGACTTTGCAGGCAGACATTTCGATAGTTGCACATATCTACTCTGGATCCTTTGTTCTTAAATATAGGCACCGATTTTGATGATAATAATGTAAATAGAGTTTTTATATATTTATGTATAAATTTAGTATTTTTTGTTAAAATACGTATATTTTTTATTCATTTATGATTACCTAAAGCTCATGTAGAGGCTTCTGTTTCAGGGTCAATAATTTTGGCAGGTATTATATTAAAATTGGGAGATTATGGATTTTTACGTTTATTTATTGAAATTGGAATAAAAATTAATTATTATTTTATTATTATTAGATTAGTAGGTGGATTTTTGATTTCTTTGATTTGTATTCGTCAAAGAGATATAAAATCTTTAATTGCTTATTCTTCAGTTGCACATATAGTGATAGTATTAGCAGGTATTATAACTTTAAATATTTGAGGGTTTTGAGGTTCTCTGGTAATGATAAATGCTCATGAATTATGTTCTTCTGGTTTATTTTGTTTAGCTAATATTTCTTGTGAACGAATAGGGAGACGAAGACTTTATTTAAATAAGGGATTTTTAAATTAAATTATACCTAGACTTTCATTGTGACGATTTTTACTTTGTTCTTCTAATATAGCGGCTCCTCCCTCTTTAAATTTAATAGGAGAAATTTTGTTAATTAATAGTTTAATTTCATTTGTTGAATAAGAATATTATTTTTATCTTTAATTTCGTTTTTTAGAGCTGTGTATTCGTTATTTTTATATTCTTCTTCTCAGCATGGTAATTTTTATTCAGGGACATTTTCTGTTTATCAAGGAATGTTACGCGAATATTTATTATTATTTTTACATTGAATACCTTTAAATTTATTAATTTTAAAGGGTGAATATTTGGTGTTATGAATTTAATCTAAGTAGTTTATAAAAAATATTGATTTGTGATTTTAAAGATATAGTTTTCTATTTTAGATAATTATTCTATTTGTAAATTTATTTTAATTTATTTTTATTAATTTTTTTATCACTTTTTTTCTTTTAGGCTACATTTTTTAATCCAAAATTTTAATTTAATTATTGAATTAAATTTATTAACATTAAATTCTTTATCTGTAATTATAACTATCTTATTAGATTGAATGTCGTTATTATTTATAAGATTTGTTTTATTTATTTCTTCTATAGTAATTTATTATAGTCAAGAATATATGTTTGTTGATGAAAATTTAAATCGATTTATTTATTTGGTGGTTATATTTGTTTTATCAATAATATTATTAATTATTAGACCTAACTTAATTTCAATTTTATTAGGCTGAGATGGATTAGGTTTAGTTTCTTATTGTTTAGTAATTTATTACCAAAATGTTAAATCTTTTAATGCTGGGATATTAACAACATTATCTAATCGTATTGGAGATGTTGTTTTACTTATATCTATTGCTTGAATAATAAATTATGGAAGAAGAAATTTTATTTTTTATTTGGATTTAATAAAAGAAGATTTTTCTATAAAATTAATTTCATATATGGTAGTTTTAGCTACTATAACTAAAAGAGCTGGGGTTTATTTATTAATTCGTTTTAATTTTTGTTTTTCTTCAAATTTAATATTAATTTTATTATTAATTTCAAGTTTAACTATATTTATATCATTTTGAATTTGATTTAAAAAAAATTATTGCTTTATCAACATTAAGTCAATTAGGTTTAATAATAAGGATTTTAGCTTTAGGAGAGTATAAATTAGCTTTTTTTCATTTATTAACTCATGCTTTATTTAAAGCTTTATTATTTATATGTGCAGGAAATATTATTCATAATTTAAATAATTGTCAAGATATTCGTTTCATAGGAAAATTAAATAAGCATATACCATTAACTTGCACTTTTTTTAATATCAGAAAATTTTCTTTATGTGGGTTACCTTTTTTATCTGGATTTTATGAATTTAGTTCTGTCCATGTTGGATCAAATTATTATTATAATAATTTCATTCAACACTTATGAGTTGAAAATAAGGGTTTCCCAAAATAAGTGTAATATATTAACTCAGTTGGGCTTGGTAAGGTGACGCTATGAAGTGGCTTTACAAGTACTGGAAAATATATGATTAAGTGAATATTAAATAAGGTTACCCCTCTCCTCTAGCAAAATGTATATAAATTGTTCTACGCGCAGTCACGTGAAATACGCACTTCTAAATACAATAGGAAGCCTGGGCTTCTGAGAGCCGGTGATATGTACCATGCTTGGTATAGGTTGTTGGGTACGTATATGAGGTCGAAGTATTTGCATGAGCGTGTAAACGATGTTTGCCAGTCGCACGTCTGATACAACACAAACCACAGATGTAGCAAAAAGTAATTCCTCAACATAATTTCCCGTTTTTTTTTTTGTCAAAAATCAACACTCTTGATATACTAACTGTGTAAAGTAGGCTGAACGTTAAATGAATACAGCGACGTTCATTTGTGCAAATTTGTATGCACAAATCAGTTGCGCAAATTGCATGAGCATCTAAACAGATGTACGACTTAGTACATTTGTGCAAATTTGCATACACAAGCCAACTGGCACAATTTGCATGACTGTCTAAAAGAGCCTTAACCTTGGAACAACGAATTTACTTGATCAAATGCTATGGAATCGGAAATATTTCTTATAAATACGCTATTGAAGTTTTCAATGAGAAGTATCCAGATGTTACAGTGATTCACAGTATGTAAATTAATTTATAAATTTGATACCACCGGGGAAGTAAAAAATGTGAAAAAAAACAAAAACAATTAAATGAAGATGACGCTGCTACCGGTGTAGTTTTAGACTGTAGATTGTAGAACACCCAAGATGGTCGTTAAATTTAGGTATTAGCAAATCTCATATTCAGAGGATAGCTTAGGCTAGACTAAGCCTGAAATAAAGTCATTTTATTATTATTATTATTATTATTTCGTGCATTCGAACCTAAATTAATTCACAAACTTCAAGTTGGAGATGATGCTCGTCGTTTGGACTTTTGCTTAACTATGGGTGAGAAAATTTTAGCAGATAGATCATTTTTATCGAAACATTTTATTCGTGGACGAATCTACTTTTAAGACTAATGGGCCATGGGATAGTTTCCTCTCAAAATTGTAGGTACTGGGCTCAGGAAAATCCAATTTTCCGATTTATCACTAACAGTCGAAAGTTTAAAAACGACATATTGCATCATAGAATAAACGGTCCTTATTTTATTGATAGAATTTTGAACCAAGATACTTATTTAGAACTTTTAAATAATTTTGTTTTGGAAAATGAAAATTTAAAACGTAGAAAAATAATTTTTCAACAAGACGGATGTCCAGCACATTCTACAATTCGAGTTCGAGTATTTCGACCGCAACGATTTCGAAGACGACGTAGATTTATTAAAGCAAAAAATTGAAGAAGCTCTTGCAACCATAAATGAAGATGTGACCTCTAATGCATAGGAAGAATTTAAAAAAAGATTAGAGAAATGTGTACTTTTTGGAGGTCTACATGTAGAATAGTTCTCAACTTAGTTAAATGAAATGTAATTTTTTTGAAATTAAGTATTTTAAATAATTGGAAACACTAAATAAAATGTTCAATAAAGATGTAAAAAAGCAATTCACTTAAAAGTCCATAAATTTTCAAATTTTTAGAATACCCTGTATAATTTATCTTAAGTTTGACGACTGCTTATGACTTCCTATGGCAAGGAAAACTTTTTATAAAGAATAACTTTTAGTAAATATAAGAGAGTTTACAAGAGTGCGGTACCTCATCCGGAGACACACCTGGTTTGCCCAACTTAATATGATAATATACAGGAAGTCCCATTAGAATGGGTCATTCGCGATGCCATACTTTTGACTCGTCCTGTATGAAATACAAATTATTGCTTCCGGTAACATCAAAAAATTATATTTTATTCCTAATAGATTTTTGTAATATTTTGTGGTTTGAGCAGAAAAAAATCGATTTTTAAAAATTACTCTATTTTATTTGTGTCTCGCCCTGTATACAAACACATATTTGTCACAATATATTATTTGAAGTTAAAGAAATAACATTCATGCTAAAAATTGCAATCGAATCCTTAAATTGCTATAAATATATCGGGTGGTCCAAAAATAACCGGAATTTTCATTTTATCCCATAACTTCTTTATTTTTTCATCGATTTTCAACCTGTTGGGCTCGTTTGACAGCTAAAGCCTCCAGCTAAATGATTCTCTGTCAGACACTGATATAATGATCATAAATGTCAAGGCTGACGTATTTAAACTTGAGCAATTTTTAATAACTGATGGAATTTTGTTGAAATGCCGTATTTACAAACGGTTTGCTTTATGATCATGGCTGGTCTTCTGGCAATATTTTAGTGGGCAGTTTTTAAAAATCGGTCAAGAAACTACGGAGCTGCACCGATAAATGTAGAGACGTGTTGTAAACGTCTCGGCAGCCATAGTAAAAATCGAAATTTTCATTTTCCTTTATAACTTTTTGATTCCTTTACCGATTTTAATTTTTTTCGGGTCACTTAAAACCCAAAGCCTTCCACTACAATCATAAATGTCAGAAATTTACATGAATTATAAATCCAATATGGCAGAAGTGATCAAATTTACCTAATATTTAAAAGCCGTAAGAATTTTTTAAAATGACAAATTAAATGACTTTCTTTTAACTTGAAGCCTATTCTAAGAACATTGTGACGCAGAACACGAAAATCGGTTAAGAACTTATAAAGGTGTATAACGTAGTCATGTACACTGTACACCACAACAACAGTATCAAATTAATTCTTAACAGAGTTACCTATGCAGTTATCGTCATGGTTACAAAACAAATGAACATTGATTCATAACTGTTATTTCAGTCAGCTGTTTTTAAAAAGTGTCTTGTGGTCCCTAGTTTTGTTATAATGGTGCTGTCAAATGAAGACAAGATTTTCATTAAGTATCTGTGGGAATTTGTAGAGGTTTTAAAACTAGCATAATTTTTATTGAACATGGAATACGGCTTAATTTTCAACAGTATTGCGAAGTTGTTCCGAGTCAAATGTTACCTTAAATTAGTGATTTCATACTCATGCAAATTAGTCGCTCTTGGTAACTACAATGAAATTTTAGGATGGTCACTTGGATTTTTAAGAGAACATGCAGCAAATTTTATTGAACAAGAACACTGGCCTCCTAATAGTCCAGATCTTAATCCCCGTGACAATTACTTTTACATTTACAAGAACGGTTGTATAAGAATGGTCGTCATTTCAATAATTTAGGCGAATTGCGACAAAGAATTTTAGACTGTTGGGAAGAAACTGACCAGCAAATTATTAAATAAGCAATAGACGGTTGGCACAGGCAGGTTCAGCTCGTTGTGAACGCTAATGGAGGTCATGTTCCATTATTTAAGTATTAATTTTGACAATAAGTTATTGTTATTTAGTTAAATGATTCGTAATTAAATTATGTTTCTGGTTCAGCCCGTTATTTAATTAGATTTCATTTATTATTCATATCTTCGTAAGTCCTTAACCGATTTTCGTGATCTATAATACGTTCCAATGTTCTTAGAAGACAAGGCCTCAAGATCAAAGAAAGCCTAAATTCGCCATTTTAAAAAAATTCTAGAGGCTTTTAAATATTAGGTTAATTTGATTACTTCCGCCATATTGGATTTATGATTCATGTCAATTTCTGAGATTTAATATTGTACTGGAAGGCTTTGGGTTTTAAATGACCCAAAAAAAATTAAAATCGGCAAAGAATCAAAAAAGTTATAAAGGATAATAAAAAATTCCGGTTTTTACCATTGCTGCCGAAATGTTTACAACACGCATCTACATTTTTTGGTACAGTTCCGTAGTTCCTTGACCGATTTTTAAAAACTACCCACCAAAATATTGGCAGAAGACCAGTCATGACAAACCGTTTGTAAATGCGGCTTTTCAACAAAATTCCAGCAGTTACTAAAAATTGCTCAAGTTTAAATACGTCTGCCTTGACACTTATGGTGATAATATCAGTTTTTGATAGAGAATCAAATAGCTGGAAAATGTATCTGTCAAACGAATCCAAAAAGTTGAAAAGCGGTGAAAAAATAAAGAAGTTATACGATAAAATGAAAATTCCGGTTTTTTTGGACCATATTTTATAAAAATAACCACTTTATATCTTTAACACCCTGTACCTTAAAAACTAGTCACAGGATTGAGTTAGGACCTTGACAGTTCTGATCAGGAAATTAAAATCTACAACATACTAACACTAACATTTTAGCAAAAATTCACCTAGAGCCATTTTTGCCTATATGTATTTTGTGCGGGCCCTTTAGTTTTCTCCATGTTGAGGAAAAATTATTATTATAATAATTTTGTTGAACAGCTACGAATCTTTCAAAACGTTAATAATTGTAATAAAATACTGGAGAACATGAAAATAAAGGCAACGTTGCTGGGCTTCTCAAAATGCGTAAACTGTATTAACTATATACAGTCGGGCTTAGTAAGGTGGTGATGTGAAGTGGCTTGAGGGGGCTTGGGAAGAACTGGGAAATATATATTTAAGTAAATATTAAATAAGGTTACCCCTCTCCTGTTGCTAAATGTATATAAATTGCCCTATGCGCAGTCGCGTGAAATACACACTTCTAACTGCAATAGGAAGCCTGGGCTTCTGAGAGCCTGTGATATGTACCGGGCTTGGTATAGGTAGTTGGGTACGTATATATATATATATATATATATATATATATATATATATATATATATATATATATACGTGCACGGCTATCTTAATCGCCTCCATACATCACACAGGCACCCAAGCCTCCACGTTAAGGAAGTACGTTTTTTGTGTGTATTTTGTGCAAATGGTAAATAATAACACACCTCTACACAACCACCAAGAGAGGGGTAAGAAATAAGCATTCTGAATATATACAAATTTTTGCCATATTTTTAAATGTAACACACCTCCAAATACTGAGTAGCGGAAACGCCTCTTTTGTATAAGTTTTTGTACACTAGAGTTCGGTTACGCCTCCAGCAGTGTTGCCACATATTTTGAGCGGGAGTGGGGGGTGAGTTCGTATCAAGATGATGCGCTAGAATATTATTCGTTTGTGTAGCAGATCAGGTGGTATGGGTGCAGTCGTTTCAAAGTAAATTCTGACTTAATTTTTTTGCTGGAATCGGTTTTGAAACTTACCAAATGGTAACCTGGTCTGATATTGTTTAAAACAATTTTTGTTATAACAAATAGAAAAATTACGATTTTTTACTTAAACTAATTTTTTTTATATATTTTGACCGATTTCCAACCAGAACTGTTCTTATTGTTTAAATGCTAATTGTGGCATTTCATAAATTCAGTTATTAATTTTTAAAAATTAATAACATTGAAAATATCAAGTTTACGAAAAAAAATTATTGTTGGAAATCGGTCGAAAAATATAAAAATAATTAGTTTGAGTAAAAAAATGTTATTTTTCCCTTTTTTTTAAACTGTTTTAAACAATATCAGACCAGGTTACCTTTTGGTAACATAGATTTTCATAATCGGCACTGTCTCCTGAACCGATTCCAGCAAAAAAAATCAGTCCGAATTTACTTCAAAACGACTGCGCCCATACCACCTGGTCTAAAATAAGTTAAACAGTTTAAATTATGCTCAGCATATGAACACCTTTAAATTTAATAAAGCAAATTATCTAGGCTCTACAAAATCCTCGTGCAGTTTGAAAGATTAAAAGTTCTGGGCCGTTTCTCGGTAAATGTATGGTGTGAATTTTTAGATAATAGAGTAATAGGGCCAATATTTTTTTAGACACTTTAAAAGGAGACATACCTAATATTTTGCAATATGTCATTCCCAGTTCTTGTGCACTTTATAATTTATCGCGTTTTTGTCACTCTGCAACATTTTTGTATTGGGTAATGATATTTTATTTGCTTCCGTGTAGTTTAGTAAAATAATAGCTTTTATTAATTTAAATAGAATAGAAAACTAGGTACTAGATTATTGGATTTTTTTGTTAAAAATGACAAGAGTAGAAGAGGAGTCCAAATCCAGCCAATAACCCAATTTTCGATTTCCAGTTGATATAAGCTGAACAGGAAGTTGCCATATTCGGGTAGGGAATAAAAAACTAAGACAGGAATGTAGAAGTTATTTTACTTTGAGTCTCACCGGTTAGGATATACAGCACCTGAAAGTACCCTGTATACTCGGAAACAGTTAATTTTGATGTATGGTGATATGACAAGGAATGCTTATAATTTTTAATAGAATTCGAACATGCAAATATATAGCGGGTGTTTCATTTAAAAAATACAACTTTGTTCGCACACGTTCTTTAAAACACCTTGTATGACAACTGTATAGTTGGTAATAAACTGCAGGTATAGCCTTAAAATTTCGTAAAGAAATATATAGTTATTTAATAAAATTAATAAAATTAGAGGAGTAGTCTCAATCCAGCCAATGACCATTTACAAACTAATGACTTCTGCAAAGAATTTACCGAGTTATTTTTTAGGTTTTACCTGTTAGTTTACCTTTAATAATTTTGAAAACATTGAAAAATCTTGGAAGGCTATTCTATGAAACAATAATATTTTTCTAAATTAGCATACCTATCTGAAGATTTATTGTTTTTTTATCATTTTTATTTAATTTGTTTTTGTCAATCAAGTAATTAAGGTTTTTCTTTAATCACTCTTATAATTTATTTTCTCCTCATACAGACCATTTTTGAGACATTTCTCGTAAACTACTTTAAACAAGTTGGGAAAAGGGTAAAATCTATAGAGTTAATTATTTTTTAAACAGAGTTTATATCATATGGTGACCTATGTAAAAAAATATTACTGTTATAGTTTTGTGAAATATGACGAAGAAAAATTGTCAACATTATAGAAAAGTAACTTTTTATGATATACTAGTTGACCTATATTTTGCTTTTCTAAAAGGCAAACAAAAAAATATAAATTGAATTCGTTACTTTTGGAACACAAAATATACCGTGTCTTCATTTCAAAACACTACACAAGAAAATATTCGATAAAGCTCGTGAGTCCGACCATAATAGTGGGGATAGCTGCCATGTATCATCGTCCGTACGCAAACGCATTCATACGCGTTTGCATTCGTGAACGTGAATTTGCCATGCACACGATACTCCCCACTACCTCGAATGTACACGATCACTTTATCTCCATGTAGCTACGAAAATTGAAGGCAAGGTATACCTGGTGACCACGAAATGACGCTTGCTATATCTTCTTGGTTTGACAAGATATGAATTTTGAAAATTTGGGCACGTCAAATAACGGTTAAATGTGCATTATCTCGACCAACTTTACATTTTCCGTCACTTCCGGTTTCACCGGAAATTAAACTAACTTTGATTTTTTAAATGGAATACCCTATATTTTTTTACATTTTTTGATTCAGGTCAGTTTGGATACAGTTATGGCATATTGAGATAAAAATATTAATGGCTGATATTTTTATGAGCAAACTTAATTTTTCTTCTAGGCGGCCGTGACCCCAAAAATATGTTTTATTTTATTTATTTATTTATTTATTTAGCAACACAGGCAACCCAACAGAATGAATTAACATTACCAATAATAGGGCTGCACGGATAAATACAATAGAAATACATATGTGTACACATGATCTAACTTAACCTAAAAAATGAGAAAGATATTTTGGATAAGTTACAAATTAAATTCAAAAAAACGAAAAAATTTTACAAAAATACATTATTAGCTAAACGCCTGACAGATAAAAGAGATAAACTGAATATATCAATGTGATTAAAAAATTCGTTATAATTTTTTTGCAATTGAAAAAAAGGAGAATTACAAGCTGAATTAGTATGATGGGTTGGATTATAAAATAGATTAGCAGATCTAGAATAGTAATGTTTTACATTGATTGACAAATTCTGAAGAATGAGAGTAGAATTTATTTCATTATTGAATAATTTATATAAAAATATTATATATGTAATGGTTCTTCTAGAGCTTAATTTTAAAATTTTATAATGCCGTAAATTATTATCATAACTTTGAAAATGTAAGTGTCTATTAAATTTATAGTTGAGATGACTAATAAATCTTACTTGAACATTTTCGATTCTTGTTATATCTTTAAAATATAGCGGGTTCCAAATTATGCAAGTATACTCCAAGTGACTTCTGACATTGGAGTTGTACAATAAAATAAATGAGTTAGGATCACGAAATGAATTAGATATTCGTAATATGAACCCAAGATTGCGTAGAGACTTCTTAACTATAGATTCAATATGGAGGTTAAAAGACAGCTTCGTGTCTAAGATAACTCCTAGGTCTCGAATAAAACTTACATTTTTAAGTAAGATGCCATTTATACTATATGCAAAGTTGATATAATTAACAAGCCGACTGAAGGAAATATAGTAACATTTTTTTATATTTAAAAATAATTTGTTATTAGTACAGTATTCAGTGAGTCTATCAATATCCGATTGCATGAGCATACAGTCGTTTAAGGATCCTATAGTTCTGTAAAACTTTAGATCATCAGCATATAGTGCAAAAGTAGTATTAATAAAACAGCTGCCAATGTCATTAATGAACAAGGAAAAGAGCAAGGGGCCTAAATGCGATCCCTGCGGTATCCATGAATAGCTAGATGTGCAGTTATTAATTCTAACACATTGGCACCTATTATTTAAGTAGGAAATGATCCACCTTAAAAGATTACCATATATACCCAAGTTCTCCAATTTTATGAACAAAGAAGGTAGATGTACTTTATCAAATGCTTTGGAGAAATCAGTATACACGGCATCCACTTGAGTTCTGTTGTCCAATGCCATAAAACAATCTTGTATGTATGGTAACAAATTAGTTATAGCAAAGCGCCCTCGGAAAAAACCATGTTGCTGTTCAATAATAAAATTTTTAAAATGGAAAAAAAGTTCGTCGGTGATAATAGCTTCCAACAATTTCCCAGGGATTGACAAAATGGATATAGGCCTATAGTTGGATACTTCATTTTTATCACCATTTTTATAAACGGGTGTAATTACTTCTTTTTTCCAACATGTAGGAAAAACTCTCTCTGAGAGTGATTTGTTATATATAATTAGTAGGGGCACTATTATTGAACGTCTACAGGATTTTATAAAAATGGCAGGTAACCCATCAGGTCCAGCACCCTTGTTCTGATCTAAGTTATCAATTACAGCAAGCAACTGGGATTCCGTAATTGTGTGCATGGTTACAATTTTACTAAAAAGATTATCATTTATTGTTATCTTAGAGGGGGTGTCAAAAGGTTCATATACTGTGCACAAATAGTCAGAAAAAGCGTCGCAGGTTTCTTCATCATTATAAACAGTATTATTATAGGTTATAAAAGAGGGAGTGGATTTATTATTTCGTTTATTAGCTACGAATGACCAGAATGATTTTACGTTTGTTTTTAAATTAGACTCTGTATTTTGTATATAGTGGTTGTAATCAATTCTGATGTTAACTTTAACTTCCCTACGAAGATCAGAGAAAGTTATGTAATCTAGATTATTATTAAATTTTTTCCAGCGTTGATGGAAGTTATATTTTCTTTTCATTAGTGATATGGTGTTTGCCGAGTACCAAGTAGGATATTTTTTATTAACAGTTTTTTTCCTGATATTTTCTACAATAATTTGATTTAATTTGGTATAAAAAATTGTTAAAGAGTCATCAACACTGAGATTATGAAATTTTGCTTCAATAATTAATCAAAAAATACAATTATTATGGTATTATATCATATGAAATTTGTGTTATAAGATCTCGAACATTTCGGAAATAATTTTTTCAGAATAACTACTTTTTTTAAATTAGACCATGGTGGCTCTCTACGTTATTTCAATAAAGCATTTTATGTTGTTCATATTTATAATACATAGAAATACATAAGAATAATATAACATTCAACAAGATATAAATGAAAAAAAAAATTCATAATATTTAACAGTGGATCTCTATGAAGCAGATGCCTTTGACCCCCTGAATCAAGAAATGTGAAAATATACGTTCCATTTAATAATCCAGTGTTAGCATCATTTCCTGTGAAACCGGAAGCAACCGAAAATGTTAAATTAGTAGAATTAATGCATATTCAGCCGTTATTTGACGTGTCCAGATTTGAAATTCATATCTTGTAAAACCCAGAATATACCAGGTGACCACGAGATGTCACTTGCATCTATCTATATCTTCTTGGTTTTACAAAATATGAATTTCAAATTTGGGCACGTCAAATAACGGCTAATATGCATTAATTCGGCCGATTTAACATTTTTTGTCGCTTCAGGCATTGAGTAAATAATATAAAGAGGCGCAACCGTCAAGGGGCCGAGATTTTAGTGTTGTATTTTTTTGCCAATAACTATAGAATTATCTACAATATTTAAGGCTATGCAACCGAATAACAAATACCTTCTCGTAGCACAAAAATTGAAAACAATCCTGAAGCTATTGGCAAAAAGTACAATACTAAAATCTCGGCCCCTTGACGGTTGCGCCTCTTTATATTATTTATTTACTCAATGCTTCAGGTTTCGCCGAAAATGATGCTAACTTTGGAATTTTAAATCGAACACCCTGTATATATTTTTACATTTCATTTTTTTGATTCAGGAGATCAAAGGCACCTACTTGATAGAGATCCATTGTTAAATATTATAACTTTTTTTCATTTCTAGTTGAATGTTATTCTTATGTATTTTAATGTATAATAATATGCAGATATTGTGAATTATTTGGTACCACGTAATCGGTAATTAAATGCTTTATTGAAATAACGTAGTGAGCCACAATGGTGCCATTTAAAAAAAATTAGTTAATTTGGAAAAATGATTTCCGAAATGTTTAAAATCTTATAACACAAATGCCATGTGGCATAATGTCAAAAATATATTTTTGATTAATTACCCAAGCAAAGCAAAACATTTTTTCTACTACCGATCTTAAAGTACTAACTTTCCGCACGCTATAGAGTGCGTAAAGAGTTTTTACCTTACGCACTAGTGCGTGAAAAGTGCGTGAAAGAGTAACATACTAAACAGTCGCATACCTATAATAATCATATCTTATTTTAAAAACGTTAAATGTGGTTATTTAATTTTATGTAGTCCAATTATTTAATATCACGGTATTATTATAAAACATACCACCTAATTTTCAGTATTCTTTAACAATAATGATTCAATTTTGAAGTTTCATTTATATTCTTGACATTGACATTAGACAAAGAAATAATAGACATTGATTAATTTCACCCATTTAAAATTAAGTGGGCTATAAGTATTGTGATTTTTAAATGACATATGAAGTTTTGACGTAATAGGTATGCTTTGACGTTTCACATGATTATTGGAGAATTTAGATGCATTTCGGTAGTAGAAAAAATATTGTAGCTTTTTTCACTCATGGGATTGTCATTCGTGAAAGAATCTCACCTTACGCACTTGTTGCATAAATAACTATTTTGGGATTACGGCCGCCTAGATAAAAAATTAAATTTGCTCATAAAAATGTCAGCCATTAATATTTTTATCTCAATATGCTATAACTGTATCCAAAATGACATCCTGAATCTAAAAATGAAAAAATATGTTCCAAATAAGGTATCACAAGTCACAAGTCCTTACTTCCCATTCAAAAATTTAGGGGTTGCAACTGCCACTCGAACGGGGTTGAATTAAAAGATGGAATTTGTACGTTGCAGAATGTCATTTCAGAATCCAAAATCGACGTAGGTACCTAGGGATTTTAAAAAAATATGCACAATAATTGAGATAATGAATTTATTTCATTTGACTGTTCCACACTCTATGTATTAACACAAGAACATTACTTAACTATTTGATATGACATGTTGCTAATAAAATCTTGTTTTTTATGCAATATATATCCACTTACTTTTGAATAATGTCGAACCTACAAATAAAGTCATAATTGGTTATAAAAATTTAAAAAGAATAATACTACTTACCCATATCTGTATTAATAGATTGTCGAGTTCATCATCTTCAGGTTAAAGCTGATCTTTTAACACCTTTGTATAAAATGTGTATGTGTATTTATTTAATCTACTCAGTACAGTTTACAAATATTTTTGATACTGTTCATTTACAGAGAATTTTATTATTGCTAATTTACATATTTTATACTGGTTTAATAACTGCAATTTACTTACTTTTTTATGAAAAACATATTGAAATACTACGTACACTACCAACATTAATTTTTCAACCAAAGGAATAAATAAATAATTTTACACACACCAAAATCATTCACACAAATTTTTGTTCTGAATAAATAAAAACGTTAAATTATGTTTATTCTTATTTTGTAATAAATAAGCTACTTCCAAATTATCTTTGAACTAATTGTATTTTCTAAGCCTGAGTAATAATTGTAATACTCGTCTATTTTAATTAATCATTAATCAATATGTCAATCTAGTGCTAACACTAGTTACTAGTTGAACAACTATATTAATTCATAAACAAAGCTAGTACGTATACATGTTAATTATTGAAGTCATATCGTACGCGAGCGCTTTTCCACAGAAGGTAAAATAACACCAATGAATAATATTTACACACATATAAAACTAACATACTAATTTACCTCCGTACACTGTTGCCATATTTCTGAGGTGTATTGGTGTAGAGAACAAGTGGAGGCAAATTCTGCATAACCATCATTTGTAGCGTATATGCGTATTAACTGGTGGCGCCTTCTGGTGGAATTACAGTGAACTACATTGTATAACTGTATATGTACACCATCCCAATTGGCCTCCGACAGAAAATTTGGGAAACGCCTACTAATGACGTAATAATGACAATGAACATGTTTTACACATAGGTTCGTATTGGTCACCGATTTTTCGAAGTCGCCTCCGATTTTGGAGGCGTACTCGTTAAATACGTATATCATATTGGAGGTGTATAAGACACTTTGCATATATATATATATATATATATATATATATATATATATATATATATATATATATATATATATATATATATATATATGTATGTATATATATACATATAAACCGGCATTATCAGGCCCAAAATTGTATGTCTTTAGAGTATACTAAGCCCGACACCTACTTACGAAGCCCGACTCCGGGCTTGGTAAAAACTTACGTGTATATTTAAGTGGTTAAGCTTGGTAGGGCTAATGGAACGTCCTCCCCAAATTTTTGATGGGCTTGGTAAGGTCGGTATTTCTCTCAAAATATACAGAATTAATTCCGAAAATTTCATATAGAGGGCGCACAACTTGATCAGTATATACAATGATAATATATGACCGATTTAGCGAAGCCCAGTATTTTATTCGTATGATGCGTAGCCCGAAAACTTGCCAACATCGCATCAGGTAAAGTAGCTGTCTCTTCTAATGAAACAATTGAAAGTTACCGTGAATAAATTCATTTTATTAAGAAATACACCAATTAAAAAACTGGAAGTAGTCAGTACTATGATAATTTTCACTAATAATTGTCAAGTACAGTTTTGTTTATAAAAATAAAAGCCAATAAATTTTTAATGGGTTCATTTTAGGTGGATTACTCTATAAATAATCACGAAACTCGAACCGTCATTATTTTTAAATTAGTCGATGTAATTCGATGTCAATTTTAATTCTCTTTTAATTTATGGTTATTCAACTGTTAAAGCTGTTCATCCATTTAAGTTTTGCATAAGGAAGCAACTGAATCAAATAAGAGAAAATTAAAGTTAGAATTAGAATATTATGTTTTTTTCTAAACGGTTTTACTGATTAAAAAATTATAAAGTGTTTGGAATTTAAGAATACTATTATCTAAAGAGAAAAATACAGTGGGTCCCAGGATCAGGTAACGCACTCTTGTAAACTATTTTATTTTTGATTTGCCGAGAAAAAGTAATTCTTTGTAAAAAGTTTTGCTTGTCTTAGGAAGCCATAAGCAGCCGTCAAACTTGAGATCATTTAACAGGGTATTCTAAAATTGTTTTATGGCATTAGTGTTTCTACATGCAGCCAGTCACTTAATTCTAAAAATTAGAATATAATTTTTCTTATTATATTTTATTTAACATTTTCTTCTTTAAATTTATTTATTTTTTATTTATTTTTTGAAATTAGATGATTCCTACTTTAATTTTGATTATTGGTTGAGGTTATCAACCTGAGCGAATTGAAGCTGGTATTTATTTATTATTTTATACTTTATTAGTTTCTTTACCTATAATAATTTCAATTTTTTTTTTATCATGAAAAATGTAATTCTTTAAGTTTTTATTTTTTTTAATAATAATGTAAATAGAGTTTTTATATATTTATGTATAAATTTAGTATTTTTTGTTAAAATACGTATATTTTTTATTCATTTATGATTACCTAAAGCTCATGTAGAGGCTTCTGTTTCAGGGTCAATAATTTTGGCAGGTATTCTATTAAAATTGGGAGGTTATGGATTTTTACGTTTAATAATATTATTTATTGAAATTGGAATAAAAATTAATTATTATTTTATTATTATTAGATTAGTAGGTGGATTTTTGGTTTCTTTGATTTGTATTCGTCAAAGAGATATAAAATCTTTAATTGCTCATTCTTCAGTTGCACATATGCACATATAGTGATAGTATTAGCAGGTATTATCACTTTAAATATTTGAGGGTTTTGAGGTTCTCTGGTAATGATAAATGCTCATGAATTATGTTCTTCTGGTTTATTTTGTTTAGCTAATATTTCTTGTGAACGAATAGCGAGACGAAGACTTTATTTAAATAAGGGATTTTTAAATTAAATTATACCTAGACTTTCATTGTGACGATTTTTACTTTGTTCTTCTAATATAGCGGCTCCTCCCTCTTTAAATTTAATAGGAGAAATTTTGTTAATTAATAGTTTAATTTCGTTTGTTGAATAAGAATATTATTTTTATCTTTAATTTCGTTTTTTAGAGCAGTGTATTCGTTATTTTTATATTCTTTTTCTCAGCATGGTAATTTTTAGTAAGGGACATTTTCTGTTTATCAAGGAATGTTACGCGAATATTTATTATTATTATTTTACATTGAATACCTTTAAATTTATTAATTTTAAAGGGTGAATATTTGGTGTTATGAATTTAATCTAAGTAGTTTATAAAAAATATTGATTTGTGATTTCAAAGATATAGTTTTCTATTTTAGATAATTATTCTATTTGTAAATTTATTTTAATTTATTTTTATTAATTTTTTTATCACTTTTTTTCTCTTAGGCTACATTTTTTAATCCAAAATTATTTAATTATTGAATTAAATTTATTAACATTAAATTCTTTATATGTAATTATAAATATCTAATTAGATTGAATGTCGTTATTATTTATAAGATTTGTTTTATTTATTTCTTCTATAGTAATTTATTATAGTCAAGAATATATGTTTGTTGATGAAAATTTAAATCGATTTATTTATTTGGTGGTTATATTTGTTTTATCAATAATATTATTAATTATTAGACCTAACTTAATTTCAAGTTTATTAGGCTGAGATGGATTAGGTTTAGTTTCTTATTGTTTAGTAATTTATTACCAAAATGTTAAATCTTTTAATGCTGGGATATTAACAACATTATCTAATCGTATTGGAGATGTTGTTTTACTTATATCTATTGCTTGAATAATAAATTATGGAAGAAGAAATTTTATTTTTTATTTGGATTTAATAAAAGAAGATTTTTCTATAAAATTAATTTCATATATGGTAGTTTTAGCTGCTATAACTAAAAGAGCTCAAATTCCTTTTTCTTCTTGATTACCTGCTGCTATAGCAGCTCCAACTCCAGTTTCTTCTTTAGTTCATTCTTCAACTTTAGTTACAGCTGGGGTTTATTTATTATTTCGTTTTAATTTTTGTTTTTCTTCAAATTTAATATTAATTTTATTATTAATTTCAAGTTTAACTATATTTATATCAGGTTTAGGGGCTAATTTTGAATTTGATTTAAAAAAAATTATTGCTTTATCAACATTAAGTCAATTAGGTTTAATAATAAGGATTTTAGCTTTAGGAGAGTATAAATTAGCTTTTTTTCATTTATTAACTCGTGCTTTATTTAAAGCTTTATTATTTATATGTGCAGGAAATATTTTTCATAATTTAAATAATTGTCAAGATATTCGTTTCATAGGAAAATTAAATAAGCATATACCATTAACTTGCACTTTTTTTAATATCAGAAAATTTTCTTTATGTGGGTTACCTTTTTTATCTGGATTTTATGAATTTAGTTCTGTCCATGTTGGGTCAAATTATTATTATAATTTCAGTTTTCCAAAATAAGTGTAATATATTAACTCAGTTGGGCTTGGTAAGGTGACGCTATGAAGTGGCTTTACAAGTACTGGAAAATATATGATTAAGTGAATATTAAATAAGGTTACCCCTCTCCTCTAGCAAAATGCACTTCTAAATACAATAGGAAGCCTGGGCTTCTGAGAGCCGGCGATATGTACCAGGCTTGGTATTGGTTGTTGGGTACGTATATGAGGTTGAAGTGTTTGCATGAGCGTGTAAACGATGTTTGACAGTCGCACGTCTGATATAACACAAACCACAGCTGTAGCAAAAAGTAATTCCTCATCATAATTTCCCGTTTTTTTTGTAAAAAATCAACACTCTTGATATACTAACTGTGTAAGGTAGACTGAACGTTAAATGAATACAGCGACGTTCATTTGTGCAAATTTGCATGCACAAATCAGTTGCGAAAATTGCATGAGCATCTAAACAGATGTACAACGACTCAGCAAATTTGTGCAAATTTGCATACACAAGCCAACTGGCACAATTTGCATGACTGTCTAAAAGCACCTTAACCTTGGAACAACGAATTTACTTGATCAAATGCTATGGAATCGGAAATGTTTCTTATAAATACGCTATTGAAGTTTTCAATGAGAAGTATCCAGATGTTACAGTGATTCACAGTATGTAAAGTAATTTATAAATTTGATACCACCGGGGAAGTAAAAAATGTGAAAAAAAACAAAAACAATTAAATGAAGATGACGCTGCTACCGGTGTAGTTTTAGACTGTAGATTGTAGAACACCCAAGATGGTCGTTAAATTTAGGTATTAGCAAATCTCATATTCAGAGGATAGCTTAGGCTAGACTCCGCCTGAAATAAAGTCATTTTATTATTATGATTATTATTATTATTTCGTGCATTCGAACCTAAATTAATTCACAAACTTCAAGTTGGAGATGATGCTCGTCGTTTGGACTTTTGCTTAACGGGGTGAGAAAATTTTAGCAGATAGATCATTTTATCGAAACATTTTATTCGTGGACGAATCTACTTTTAAGACTAATGGGCCATGGGATAGTTTCCTCTCAAAATTGTAGGTACTGGGCTCAGGAAAATTCAATTTTCCGATTTATCACTAACAGTCGAAAGTTTAAAAACGACATATTGCATCATAGAATAAACGGTCCTTATTTTATTGATAGAATTTTGAACCAAGATATTTATTTAGAACTTTTAAATAATTTTGTTTTGGAAATTGGACAATGAAAATTTAAAACGTAGAAGAATAATTTTTCAACAAGACGGATGTCCAGCACATTCTACAATTCGAGTTCGAGTATTTCGGCCGCATCGATTTCGAAGACGACGTAGATTTATTAAAGCAAGAAATTGTAGAAGCTCTTGCAACCATAAATGAAGATGTGACCTCTAATGCATACGAAGAATTTAAAAAAAGATTAGAGAAATGTGTACTTTTTGGAGGTCTACATGTAGAATAGTTCTCAACTTAGTTAAATGAAATATAATTTTTTTGAAATTAAGTATTTTAAATAATTGGAAACACTTTGCTAAATAAAATGTTCAATAAAGATGTAAAAAAGCAATTCACTTAAAAGTCCATAAATTTTCAAATTTTTAGAATACCCTGTATAATTTATCTTAAGTTTGACGACTGCTTATGACTTCCTATGGCAAGGAAAACTTTTTATAAAGAATAGCGTTTAGTAAATATAAGATAGTTTACAAGAGTGCGGTTCCTCATCTGGAGACACACCTGGTTTGCCCAACTTAATATGATAATATACAGGAAGTCCCATTAGAATGGGTCATTCGCGATGCCATACTTTTGACTCGTCCTGTATGAAATACAAATTATTGCTTCCGGTAACATCAAAAAATTATATTTTATTCCTAATAGATTTTTGTAATATTTTGTGGTTTGAGCAGAAAAAAATCGATTTTTAAAAATTACTCTATTTTATTTGTGTCTCGCCCTGTATACAAACACATATTTGTCACAATATATTATTTGAAGTTAAAGAAATAACATTCATGCAAAAAATTGCAATCGAATCCTTAAATTGCTATAAATATATCGGGTGGTCCAAAAATAACCGGAATTTTCATTTTATCCCATAACTTCTTTATTTTTTCATCGATTTTCAACCTGTTAGGCTCGTTTGACAGCTAAAGCCTCCAGCTAAATGATTCTCTGTCAGATACTGATATAATGATCATAAATGTCAATGCTGACGTATTTAAACTTGAGCAATTTTTAATAACTGATGGAATTTTGTTGAAATGCCGTATTTACAAACGGTTTGCTGAACACGCTTCTACATTTTTTGGTACAGTTCCGTAGTTCCTTGACCGATTTTTAAAAACTACCCACCAAAATATTGGCAGAAGACCAGTCATGACAAACCGTTTGTACATGATACTAAAACCTACAGATATGATCACTTGCTGAACAAATTTTGAACCAATTCGCGCATGACGTCAACCTGTGACAAAAATGTATGCCGATATATGGGAAGCTAGTTTTTAATGTATTTTTAGTTTAAAGTTATTGAAATTTTCGTTGTATTCGACTGTTATAACTGTTTTGGATATTATATTTAAATATACAAAATAGAAAATAAGACATTTTGCACAATATGAGGCCTGTAAATGCCGTGTAAATGCAGAAGATGCTTTACGCATGTGATCTTATTTTGAGCTAGAAACAAAAAACTTGTATACAAGTAATTGCCATAATCACAGTCTTGTATGCATAAAGTATATATTTTGTGTCTACTTTCAGATTTTAAACCGTGATTTCGGTGTTATAAAGCAGGTGGATATGCTTCTAAACAAAAACCCTACCAAATTGCTTATAATGTGTCGTGGTTGAGTGGTAGAATAGCTCTAAGCTAAACTTCGCCAGGACGTTAATATAAATAAGTCCTTAAAAAAAACGGGAGAGGGTGGTACCAATAACTAATTTTTCGTAACTTTGTCCTAAGAGCAGGTTCTACATTTACACGCCTCAATATAATATATTTATAGAAAAATAAATTATATTAATTCGTTCCAATTTATCTAGGTACTATGTATTGTAACTTTCCCTAGTTCCGCGGAGGTTCTTAGATGGTTATTTTGACGCCTGAGGGGCGGCGCGGCGGTGTTATCTGGACGGTGTATCTCGAGCGCCAGTTTCTATTTTAGAATGCAGAAACACCATTTTTTCTATTAGCAGGATAATAGACGCTTAGGTTAGTGAAGAAACTGTTAAGACAGGGGTATATATTAACCTATACGTAAAACTCAGGACTTTCGGATTAAGACTTTGTAACAGGTTTTATTCAGGAATTGCTAACAATTTAACACAATAAATCAATTTTGGCTACGGTTAAGTAAAGCACGGGTATATACAGGAAACTTAAAACAGGCAGGCTACATAAGGCAAATATTAAAGCGGCAAACTTCCTCTTATTTTTAGGCAATTGGAATAGTTTTTCTTTAATATAAAAATCATCATCCAAAAAATGCTTTGAACATATTTTACCGTTATTAATATTAAAATCGTACATTTGATTGCACTTTTGAATCCATAAACAAATTTTTTTAGCAGCAGGAAAACTAAAGTATCGCAACTAGACGAATAGCTTTTACTTCTTCTATTATTGTTACTAGTGCAATCCAACACTGCACAGTAAACCATTGTTTATGCTATATTAAATAAACCAAAACACACAGCCACAACTGGTCAAATTAACTAATAAAACGTATTCACAC
Source organism: Rhagium mordax (assembly GCA_963680705.1). Lineage (NCBI taxonomy): Eukaryota > Metazoa > Arthropoda > Insecta > Coleoptera > Cerambycidae > Rhagium > Rhagium mordax. The sequence goes on from OY796656.1 coordinate 57,910,607, forward strand.
CGAATTAAAACACAATAATCGAAGTAACAAACTAAAATGCGTACATTTAGACATTAAACTATGACAGCCCTCGCAAAATTAAAAAATTTGTCACGAAGTGACGTCAGCGATTACATGTCATGCGCGTGAGCTTATCTGTATCTGTAAAGATATAAAGTGGTTATTTTTATAAAATATGGTCAAAAAAAAACCGGAATTTTCATTTTATCGTATAACTTCTTTATTTTTTCACCGACTTTCAACTTTTTGGATTCGTTTGACAGATAAATTTTCCAGCTATTTGATTCTCTATCAAAAACTGATATTATCACCATAAGTGTCAAGGCAGACGTATTTAAACTTGAGCAATTTTTAGTAACTGCTGGAATTTTGTTGAAAAGCCGCATTTACAAACGGCATGATAATAAAACATATCATGCCGTTTGTAAATGCGGCTTTTCAACAAAATTCCAGCAGTTACTAAAAATTGCTCAAGTTTAAATACGTCTGCCTTGACACTTATGGTGATAATATCAGTTTTTGATAGAGAATCAAATAGCTGGAAAATTTATCTGTCAAACGAATCCAAAAAGTTGAAAGTCGGTGAAAAAATAAAGAAGTTATACGATAAAATGAAAATTCCGGTTTTTTTTGACCATATTTTATAAAAATAACCACTTTGTATCTTTAACACCCTGTACCTTAAAAACTAGTCACAGGATTGAGTTGGGACCTTGACAGTTCTGATCAGGAAATTAAAATCTACAACATACTAACACTAGTAACTGTGAGAGATAAGTACATCCCTCTGGTGGTCAGTTGCTACTACCAGTCAAGACATCGAAGATGTCTCGTGACCGATAGCGGCTTGCCAAGCAAGCACCAAGAGCGGCGACCTCTAGCCCTGATGGACTAAAACATGCTTAATAAATAGGATTATAGGAAACAACTACTGGACGGGCAAAGGCCCCGACTCCCATTGAATTATACCTATAAATCCAAAATTGGTAGCCAAATTTGTTATTTGTCTTTTCTCCACCAGACACAGACCGGTTTCGAACTCTTTATGTTCTCATCAGTGTGCCACAGGTAGCTGAAAAGACAAATAACAAAGGCAAACCAAACTGGTCTATGGCAGACCCAGCACATAGTAACTGTGAGAGATAAGTACATCCCTCTGGTGGTCAGTTGCTACTACCAGTCAAGACATCGAAGATGTCTCGTGACCGATAGCGGCTTGCCAAGCAAGCACCAAGAGCGGCGACCTCTAGCCCTGATGGACTAAAACATGCTTAATAAATAGGATTATAGGAAACAACTACTGGACGGGCAAAGGCCCCGACTCCCATTGAATTATACCTATAAATCCAAAATTGGTAGCCAAATTTGTTATTTGTCTTTTCTCCACCAGACACAGACCGGTTTCGAACTCTTTATGTTCTCATCAGTGTGCTACAGGTAGCTGAAAAGACAAATAACAAAGGCAAACCAAACTGGTCTATGGCAGACCCAGCACATAGTAACTGTGAGAGATAAGTACATCCCTCTGGTGGTCAGTTGCTACTACCAGTCAAGACATCGAAGATGTCTCGTGACCGATAGCGGCTTGCCAAGCAAGCACCAAGAGCGGCGACCTCTAGCCCTGATGGACTAAAACATGCTTAATAAATAGGATTATAGGAAACAACTACTGGACGGGCAAAGGCCCCGACTCCCATTGAATTATACCTATAAATCCAAAATCGGTCGCCGCTCTTGGTGCTTGCTTGGCAAGCCGCTATCGGTCACGAGACATCTTCGATGTCTTGACTGGTAGTAGCAACTGACCACCAGAGGGATGTACTTATCTCTCACAGTTACTATGTGCTGGGTCTGCCATAGACCAGTTTGGTTTGCCTTTGTTATTTGTCTTTTCAGCTACCTGTGGCACACTGATGAGAACATAAAGAGTTCGAAACCGGTCTGTGTCTGGTGGAGAAAAGACAAATAACAAATTTGGCTACCAATTTTGGATTTATAGGTATAATTCAATGGGAGTCGGGGCCTTTGCCCGTCCAGTAGTTGTTTCCTATAATCCTATTTATTAAATACTAACACTAACATTTTAGCAAAAATTCACCTAGAGCCATTTTTGCCTATATGTATTTTGTGCGGGCCCTTTAGTTTTCTCCATGTTGAGGAAAAATTATTATTATAATAATTTTGTTGAACAGCTACGAATCTTTAAAGACGTTAATTATTGTAATAAAATACTTGAGAACATGAAAATAAAGGCAACGTTGTTGGGCTTCTCAAAATGCGTAAACTGTATTAACTATATACAGTCGGGCTTAGTAAGGTGGTGATGTGAAGTGGCTTGACGGGGCTTGGGAAGAACTGGGAAATATATATTTCAGTAAATATTAAATAAGGTTACCCCTCTCCTGTTGCTAAATGTATATAAATTGTCCTATGCGCAGTCACGTGAAATACACACTTCTAACTACAATAGGAAGCCTGGGCTTCTGAGAGCCTGTGATATGTACCGGGCTTGGTATAGGTAGTTGGGTACGTATATATATATATATATATATATATAAATATATAAATATATATATATATATATATATATATATATATATATATATATATATATATATGTACGTATATGTACATTCATAATATATACCTAAATATTTATTTGTTTTTTGTTAATGTAAAGTGACTGTTATTTATAAACTTTATGTACTTTTACTGACTGCTTTTGGATATTGCAAATTTCTATATAGTCTCTATTTTGTGTGATCTGACTTGTGTAAAACAATTTTTTTTTTTTTGTTATTTACACCAATAAATTATTATTATTATTATTATTATTATTAAAATTCTAAGAATGCATCACATCACCTCTTAACCACAGTATAACATATAATCTGAAATATAGCTTGTCTCTGAAATTTTAATGACGTCATCTTAATTCTTGGACTTGTTTTAACTTGTCTAATATAATATCATACCTATATCAGACTCGTGAATTATGAATTCAAAATATATTTGAATGCATTTAATATATCAAAAGCCATCTATTGCCATACAAATGAATGTTTAAAAATACAATAGAACCCACCATTGGTTGATAAGTAATCATATATTTTATTATTAATTCGTAAATAATATATTAGAATCGGCTATTGATTGATAAAACAATCATCTATTATCCCAATATAATTAATATATAATTATTGCTACATGTACATGTAATTACTGCAGATTTCTTTGATTTTGTAAGATTTATTACTCTCTAAATCCCTATAGCATTAAAATCCATCTAAAACGTGTATTTTCTTTCATATATTTCAAAAATACATTATACATTATATTTAAGCAGTTTTTATTTCATAGAGGATAGGTAAATAAAACTCGATATTTTTATTATAATTCATACTTTATTCAATACATAGAATATGATACCTAGATAAAAAGAAGCTAAGTATATAATAATATTTTGTGATATTATACATAATTTCTGTTCAAGTACTACATTTAGTATTTCAGCGCAGCGTAAAATTCTCTCTTGAAATCTCATTCGGTCTACAGCTTCTTGCATCCAATGACCTTTTCGAGCCATTTTATATGCATAATTCCAGTGATATAAATAATATATTTTAGGTTTTTCGTCCTCATCGAAATGAACCATCTTTCACGTTCGATGATTGGATGTGGACATTTTCAAGCTTACGCAAAACTTCCTTTAATTTTTGTAGATTGCGTAAAAAATCATATAGCTTCTTCTTATATGGATTAACATTAACATCATTATTACGATCCATTATTATGATTCAATGAACTCTAGATTAGTCGTTGTACCGGCAGGACCTTTATTCACCAAGTACACGTCTTTCTATTTTAAGATATCTTGTAATATTGAGATGTCCTCGCTCGAAATCAGTTTATTGTATCTTTCAGGTAGGGTGACTTTACAATTCTCCAAAATTACTAGAATTTGAACTCCGAATTGTGTTTGTATTTTGCAGATATCCATAATTTTATACTGCACTCCCTGTTCAAGTTCATAGACTTTAACGAATGGTTTAACTTGTCCTTCCAAATTAATCTTAGCGAAAGACATTGTGCTTTTTTCATATGCTGTTTTACGTAAGTATAAGATTATAACGAATCCATGTTCTGCTCATGCTTTTATACCGTTACCCTCTCTTTGGAAAGAAATTTATTAGTCGCGTTCGCGAGATTCCCACAGAATTTGATGATGATGTCATAGTTTGATGTATTACTGTCTATTGCACCATATGTTCGGGGCTGTAGTAAACTGCACAGAAATTAGGTCATCGTAACTAAGTTTGTTTACTATATATTGTCGATATAATATGCGGTCAAAGCTCCTTGTCGATTCATCAAAATCATCCGGATGCAATATGTTTATTTATACAATTTGATGGATCTCCCCGGAAATAAGAATTTTGTACCGACACATGTTGATATAAGAAATTTTATCTGCTAATACTATTTAATTAAATAATTTTTATAACAGTAAGATGGTGTACTCACATCCACTTACTACTAGTATAGCCATCTTTAATATTAATTGACTACAGGTACAGGGTGATTCACTTAACTTTCCCACCCCATTTTTCTCCGTTATTTTTGCAATTACAAAAAAAATATCATAACAAAAATTGTAGAACTTTTTATGAAGTTTTTAAATATGGTATCAAAAAAACAATTGAAAAACAAAAAAAACAAAAAAATGCGATATTGTCTATAATTTATATATCTAAATGCAAATATTTCGGAAATTATGACAAATAAGTACCAAGTGTGCTATATTGTCGAAATCAGAATAAAATTTTATGTCGAAAAATGTAATAAAATACAGGGTGTTCCATTAAAAAAAATGCAAGTTATATCTGTAACTTCATAATTTGTTTTTCAATTGTTTTTTTGATACCATATTTAAAAACTTCATAAAAAGTTCTACAATTTTTGTTATAATATTTTTTTTGTAATTGCAAAAATAACGGAGAAAAGTGGGGTGGGAAAGTTAAGTGAATCACCCTGTACATATCTTTTAATATTATTCGCTTATTTTCGTTAAAAATAATCTATTATATCGATTGTTTATTATTAAAAAACACATGAGCACATGTAATTACCGTTGTCGGTCTCCTTTAATCCTATAATTTATTACCATCTAAAGCTCCTCTCCATCCTCATAGATCATAGCGCCATCTCACTCTCCTAGCCTCCCATCCTTCTCTATTTCTTAAAGCAAAAATTTCTAGGACCGCCTCTCTATCACGCCGCCATTACCTCATAGCTCCACCCCCATATATCATCGCTAAAATCTTAACGAACAGCCATTGGCTCATATCCCCCACTCCCCCGATTCTAGGACCTATCATATAGATCTAAGATCTATACTCAAATCCATTGACCCATATCTCCCACTCCCGCGATTCTAGGACCTATCACTTAGATCTAAGATCTCCAATCCATCATTTAATACCCCCCACCCCCCTTCCCAGATCTTAGATCTAAGATCTACACTCCAATCCATCATCTCATATCTGGCACTATTCCGCCCATAGGTCCTAGGTCCTAGGATCTAGGATCTAGGATCGCCCCAGTGGTCTCCACCATATTCATGACCTTCTTAACCATCAAGGTCAAAGTGGCCTAATTCCGGCACTACATTACTACTGACTCTGATCTTTAATGAATAATGGTATTTTAGTTAAATTTCTAATAGACAGTAAAATAAATAAATAAATAAATAAATAAATAAATAAATAAATATTTTTACATACTATTAAAGTCGCCTATTGCTGATGTTTTTGTTGTAGGAAGACACGTAATTATTTCTAAAATAATTATATAAACTCATATAAACAACACAAGGTGCACGAACCGGTAAATCGGAGGCGCGCCACTGCGAGCGCTGGAGTCGCCTACATCGCTCGCTCCGCATACCTGCACATAGTCTATATTATAATACAATTTTTCTTACCTGTTCGGCAGCAAGCTGGTCCTTGACGAGTTGTAGGTGAGCCATCGCTGCTTGAGTTTGCTGACTATGTTGTTCTAACTGTTCTCTCATCAGTTGAATCTCATGATGAGTAGATAAGGCATTTCCTACTGGAAGCGAACTACTTCCAATGTCTACATTTACTGTGGCTAGACTATCATTATGAAGACAGTATGTTTCCGTTGATGTCTACAAAATATTAATAATAAGTCAAATTGAAATTTTAACATTTATTTGATACAAGTATTCTTAATAAATAGGATTACAGGAAACAACTACTGGACGGGCAAAGGCCCCTACTCCCATTGAATTATACATATAAATCCAAACTTGGTAGTCAAATTTGTTATTTGTCTTTTCTCCACCAGACACAGACCGGTTTCGAACTCTTCATGTTCTCATCAGTGTGCCACAGGCAGCTGAAAAGACAAATAACAAAGGCAAACCAAACTGGTCTATGGCAGACCCAGCACAAGTAAGTATTGAGGGATAAGTACATCCCTCTGGTGGTCAATTGCTACTACTAGTCGAGACATCGACGGTGTCTCTGTGACCGATAGCGGCTTGCCAAGCAAGCACCAAGAGTGGCAACCTCTAGCCCTGATGGACTAAAACATGCTTAATAAATAGGATTATAGGAAACAACTACTGGACGGGCAAAGGCCCCTACTCCCATTGAATTATACCTATAAATCCAAAATTGGTAGCCAAATTTGTTATTTGTCTCTTCTCCACCAGACACAGACTATCGGTCACAGAGACTCCGTCGATGTCTCGACTGGTAGTAGCAACTGACCACCAGAAGTATGTACTTATCCCTCACTACTTACTTGTGCTGGGTCTGCCATAGACCAGTTTGGTTTGCCTTTGTTATTTGTCTTTTCAGCTACCTGTGGCACACTGATAAGAACATAAAGAGTTCGAAACCGGTCTGTGTCTGGTGGAGAAAAGACAAATAACAAATTTGGCTACCAATTTTGGATTTATAGGTATAATTCAATGGGAGTAGGGGCCTCTGCCCGTCCAGTAGTTGTTTCCTATAATCCTATTTATTAAGCATGTTTTAGTCCATCAGGGCTAGAGGTCGCCACTCTTGGTGCTTGCTTGGCAAGCCGCTATCGGTCACAGAGACACCGTCGATGTCTCGACTGGTAGTAGCAACTGACCACCAGAGGGATGTACTTATCCCTCACTACTTACAAGTATTCTTTTCCAATTTAATTATGCATAACCCCCGTCCTAGATTGTGCTTAATCCACATTATATCTTAAGACTAGATCCAATATAGAAATATCCATTTATAATAATAATAATAATAATGTTTATTATCTAGAAACAGGTAGGTAATTTAGGTAATTATAATGTATAGGTAATTACAATATACAGGTAATTACAATATATATATAAGTATAAATAAAATATAATAATAAACACAAATACTCACTAAAGTTATAAAACTTGAGAGTGAGAAGTAATAATGATATAATAAAATACTCGACAATTATTACTCATAAGTATAATATAACAATACTAAACCTAGATAAATGTAAAATATAATATTGATATAATTAAAACATACATATCACTGTAACTCGACAAACATTTAAAATTTAACTAATAACAATAATGAATCTAAACAAGTAAATTCATGGGAGAGTATCTATACAACTATATTAAAAATAAAAATTGAAATAAATATATAGGTATAACTTAAAAGAAGTTGTTTTAATTTTTTTAGTAGTTTTGATATCACCAATTTAATAGTTCATATATTTTGTTTCTATCTTCTTGAAGAAGACTTCTTTTTAGTAGGTATTTAAACTTTTTCAAGTTTTGTACTTTTTTTATATCTTCCGGAATGGTGTTATAAATCTTCGGGGCAAGATAATCGAAACTGTGTTGTCCTTTTGTTGTTGATTTTAATGGTATAGTTACACATTTTTCTTTGGAGCGAGTACTGTAGTTATGATCAATTGGAATTAAATTTTTCCTCTCGGAATGCGCTTTTACTGCGACTTTGAGATAGAAAAGTTGGCGGATATCTAAAATACCAAGCTCTTTGTATAAGGCATTTGACGAATAAATGTTATTTTTATTATACATGCATTTTAGTATCTTTCTTTGCAGTATGCCGATGTCTTTAAGGTACGTTTCGTCTGCTGCTCCCCAAGCGGTAATACCATAACTGAGGTGACTTTCCACTAGTGCATGATAGATTATTTTCAACTGTTTCCAGTCTAGAAAATCTTTTACTTGCTTTATTTTACATAGAACATACCTTAATTTTTTTTTTAATATCTCAATGTGCTTATCCCATCTTAGATGCCAGTCGAATACCACCCCCAGGTAAGTAACTTTTTCCTTGGGATATATAATATATTCTTGATCATTTATTTTTATTTTTAGGTTTTGGAAGTCTGGCAATGTGTTATTATACGAAGAAAAATTTACATATACTGTTTTGTCTTTATTAATGGTGAGTAAATTTTCCGAGTACCAGCTTAGTATTTTCTCCATATCCTTCTCTACTTTTTGTTTTAGGTTGTTCCAAGATGTATCTTCGTAGAAGATAGCAGTATCATCTGCAAAAGCGATTATAGTTCCTTCTGTCTTCATTTCCAGTAAGTCGTTAATATAAATGTTGAATAAAAGTGGTCCCAAAACCGTACCTTGGGGCACACCACATGTTATGTTTTCATATTGACTTGTAATTTTGTTCACTTGGACACATTGCTTTCTTCCAGTTAGGTAAGTTTCCAATAAATTTAGGCATATTCCTCTTATTCCAATTTTATTTAATTTTTCAAGTAGTAGTGTGTGGGAAACTGTATCGAATGCTTTTTGAATATCTACAAAAATACATAACGATTTTGTTCTTTTATCTAAGCACTTATATATATTTTCTGTTAACATGTTTATTGCATCGTGTGTACTTTGCCCCTCTTTAAAGCCGAATTGGTTTTTTGAAAGCAGCGAATTTTTATTGAGGTAGCCCGTTATTCTTAATTTTAGTATTTTTTCAAATATTTTTGATAAACTGGATATTAACGAAATTGGTCTATAGTTACCTATATCCATATCATCTCCTTTTTTGAATAATGGTTTGACCACGGAGACTTTAAAATGTGATGGACATTCACCAGTTTCAAATATTTTGTTTATTATACTTGTAAGCGGGTGTGCAATTTCGTTTTGTATCGTCTTTAATAACTCAGCGGAAAAACCATCATATCCACTAGATTTTTTATTTTTTAAAGAGTTTATTTCTCTTAGGACTTCGTTTACATCGGTTGGAAAAATATACATTGTTTTTTGACATACTTCAGTTTGAGGTTTATTCTGATTACTTCTAATTATTTTTGAGGCTAGTGTATCTCCAATTTGTGCGAAATATGTATTAAACTCGTTGGTTATTTTGACATTATTTTCTATCAGCTCTCCATTTTTTCCTCTAATTCTACTTATTTCTTTATTTTCATAAAATTTATTATTAGTAGCTTGGTTTATAACTTTCCATAGGTTTTTAGAATTTTCTGAGTTTTCCTCGATTTGCTTTTGGTAGAAATTAGCTTTAGTTGTTTTAATTAAACTATTTAAATTATTTCTATATTGTTTATACTCTTCTTCTAATTTTTTATTTTCTGGACTTTTGCGCAATTGTTTTTTTAACTCGTTTTTTTTGTTTACTGATTTTACTAAGCCTTGAGTTATCCAGTCATTTCTTTTCTTATTTTTGCTGTTAATTTTAATTTTTGTTGTACAGTTTTCAATTCCATGGTGTAAGATATTTATAAAATATTCAGTTGCTAATTCTGAGCTCTCCTGTGCATACATATACTCCCAATCTGTTTGTGATAATATTTGGCGCAGCTTATCCATCTCTAATTTTTTAATGTAATTTACTTGTGATTTGTCTATGTTATTATTTTTATTTGGAAAAATTATTTGTAGTGCGATTGTAAAATGATCTGTAATATCAGTTTCTATGATAACTGGAATAACAAACTCAAGTTCATATTTCGATTTTAGGAATGCATGATCTATACAAGTTCCGCTTTCATTATTTGTTCTTGTTACATTGTTTATGGCTGATAGAAATGAATTTTCTGACATTATATTTAAATAATCATTTGCATAGTCCTTGTCCTTTAAAATATCTATATTTATGTCTCCTATTAAGAGAGTATATTCGTCGTTATTATGGGAATTCTCTAATAAAGTTTTGAGATTATTATTAAATGCGAAAGGACATGATGCTGGGCTTCTATATATAGCAAATATCTTTATTTTTTTATTATTTAAATTCATTACTATTTCCACTACATTTAATTCGTTGATCTCTATTATTTTATATGTATGTTTAATGTTATTTTTTATGTAAATTACTACCCCATCTGATTTATTGAGTTTCCCGTTGTTATAGATAATATCATACCCTTTTATTTTGTAGATGTCTATGTTATCGATTTTCCATGTCTCAGTTAAAACAATACAATCTATATTTGAATTTATTTGTTGTAAAAAAATTTTGAATTCGTCTATATTTTTATTTATACTCCTAATGTTTTGGTGCAAAATAGTAAAATTTATATTCCTTTTGTTTACTGCTAAAATCCCATTTAATTCACGAGGTGAATCTAATACATAAGTCTCAGTGTTATGGACCCTAAAATCACGTAGATACGGATTCATGATGAATCTAGGTATGGATATTAAGAAATTTACAACATGGACACTCTTCTAAGTCGAGGGGCCAATCACGACTTTCAGAGACATACACAAGGTGGGCCACGGAAAGGTAAAACAAAAGAGAAACAGAGGATTATAGGGATAACTTTTTTAACTATGTAAAGTTTAGTCATATAACATTATGAACTAAATAGATATTTTTATTATATTTCTTGTATGATTTCGTATAAAATATGTGATGTTCTATTTGATTACTAATTATTAAGACAATAGTATCAATTTAGTAGTAATTTATTTTTTTTCAAGCGTTTTTGTGGGAAAACGACCGTCCGTGGTGGTAGAGTTTGCTCTCGTCTTTCTTTGTACTTCAGACTTTTGTATAGATGTTTTATTCGTTTTTCTCTCTCTTATTTTCTCTGGAGTTTGGTTTTCGTTATTTTCAGTTAATTCTTTTTCCATTTGTTTTTCTCTTAATAATGGTGTTGGAGTGGAAGGTGCACTAACAGTTGGACGGCTTTCTACAATTTCAAATGATTTTTCTATCTCAGTAGACGTTTTCAAAACTTGATTTTCATTTAATTCTTCCGGCGTGAATGTCTCGTTGTTTATTATGATTTTTCCATTTTTGATATGAGAGTTATAACCTTTTTCTCTTGCTTGTTTGAGGTGACTTCGAAGTATTTTGTTTTTATCTTGATCTTCTTTGCACAAATCGTGATTTATGTATATATTTTTTCCCTTTAATTTTTTCACTGAGCTAAAGACTACTTTTTTTTTTAGATATGAGACGAATTCTACTTTGATTGGCGAGATCTTTTGTTTATTTACTTTATAAATGTCGTTTATATCGTTCTCACTTAAATTTATATTCAACAGATCATTTAATTTATTTATTACCGATGACACAATGTCTTGCTCTTCTATTTCTAATCCAAATATAATTATATTGTTTTTTCTGGCTAGCCGTTCTAAATGTAATATATTACCTTCGAGTTTACTGTGATTAATTTCGATTTTACTTATTTTCTCCCGAGTTATTTCACTTTCTTTTGAGATTTGTAGATTTATTTGCTGTATATTGTTTTTTAAATCATCGGTTTGCTCCTTTAAAGCTTCTAATATTTTCTTGTATAAATCATCTAAATTTGTCATTATTATTTTTGAAATTTTAATATGTAAGAATCTACACTCGAATATGATTTTATGTAGGATCTCGTTTTCTTGTGAGATTAGGCAACGTCGCATATATCGTTTCGCAGAATATGTACAATTTTAATCAGCTGTTTCCAAAATTTTAAATAAAACATTCATGAATTTGGAGAAAATTACTTTATAAATACCTGATTTTCTTATTTAATCGATTTCCTTAGGAACTTAGTATAATATACACAGTTAATTTAAAAAAATTTAAGTTGATATTTTTAGAATTTCACATTAAAATTTGCCACACGTGAATTTACACACTACTCTACCATGTTGCCAACATTTAGTTCGGTACAAATTTCATTTGAAACTAATTTTTTACAACTGCCTTTTTTGTGCCATTGATTGTAATTTTTAACTATGGTTTATTGATATTTACAAATATTATATATAAAATAAAAAACTTACGCAATAACTATATTTAATTTCTAACATATTAGTAAGTACAGACCGGCCAACAGAATGTTGACAATATGTTGGTAATATGTTGGCAATATGTTGGCAATATTTTGATACTGGTGTCATCAATATGTAGCCCGTCAACTAGAAACAAGTAGAGGGATAGGTATAGTAGAACGGAAGATATTTTGGCCTCATAAAAATTATTCAAAAACTGACTAAGTTCCGCCAAAAGTGGCGGCTTGCTTTATAGTGGCTGATTTAATATCTAACGCGTGCCGTAGGCATACAAATTATAACTTGTCAAATAAATATTTATAAAAGAAAGAGTTTATTTTATATTCAAGTGACAATAATAATATAATGTTTAAAGTAACAAAGTTAAAACAGAACTAAAGAGTAATTAATTCTTCCCTATATTTATAAGTTTAAAGTGATCATTAAAACTATTAACAGGTTAAGAGGGGTACATCCTAAAGATGTCTTCCTAAGTTAAACTTATTTATTATATCCTATCTAAATTATTGCGTCAAGTAAGTACATGCGAGAAGGGTTCGCTATCTCCTTTTGGCGGCGGCGGCTTCATATACATAACTCCTCCCGTCTTAGTTGGAAAACAACAGGGACTGTTGTTTTTCTTCGTCCTTTTCTTCCTTAACATTGGCTGTGCGATTTGCAATTTTAGATCCATGTTAATTATAGGCAGGCTGAATTGATGTTTGACTCTCGTTGGTCGATGATTTCGATATGTTCTATGATAGACTTTAATAGAATATGTTTTGGGATTATTCCTCATCTCGCTATTATTAGCGAGATGAGGCTGAATTATTTCCTGGGTTCGGACATCTTGGCATATTTGGCGTACTGTTGTATTTTCGGTTAGAATAATGATTAGATGTGCTTCGTCTATTATTTCAACGATGGCTTCGTCTATAAAAAATAGTAATGAGTCGAATTTGTAAGAAGGTAAGATTTTCTTGGTATTAATGTTACGTTTTTCTTTGGTATGGGGAAAACGTGATAAAGGTTATAATTAGTGGGGTTTAATATAGGAAAGTGAATGGAAAATTTGATTTTATTTTCGCGATAGAACACTTGTGCTGTTGCAAATTCGTAATATGATCGAGCATTAATGAATTTAGGGAGCATACTTGGTTCATAAAGTTCTATTAATTTTTTTATAAAATTGTTCATTGTCTCTACTGAGATAATTGAAGTGTGTACAATATTTAGTCTAGCAAACAATATAACATTTTCAATGTCATCAAATAATGATATTAGATTTATGCAACTCATTATTATCACGTCAATAATAGTACTCTGTAATATGACCATGTTGTGTTCTATTCTTACTTTATGTGATATTGATTATAACCTTTCTTTGATAATGATCTGATTTTCATTTAATTTTGTTAGAGTTTCACTAAATCTCTGCGTAAAGGCTTTAGTTGCTTTGTCAATTCGTGATTTATTGTCTTTTGGTTTGCTTGATTTATGGTAGGTCTTGTTCATTGTCATTACTTTTGTGTCAGATGTATGATTAGGAAGGATTTTCTTAAATTTAGGAGCAGTTTTATTTAGTTCTTTGTTTATTACGTAAGTGTCTTTTCCTAAGTCGATGTCAGGTGGATCGTTACGTTATTTATTGACGTTTGAAAGGTCTTTGGCTTTTGCATTATTCTGTTTCGCGTGTGTTTTTCTACATAGTCTGAAATTAATAATAATAAAATAATAATAATAATAATAATAATAATAATAATATTTATTTCTCCACTGTACAAAGATATATATATACAAAGGTATACAAATAGTCAATGAAGAAAACGTCACAAATATTTAAAAAAAGCAGTACAAATAAATAGTGTCACAAGAATACAAGAATATATATTATAGAAAAACTACATATATTATGTCGTATAAAATATAAAAAATGTAGAGAATAAACTATTAAAAAAATTCAGCAAGAGTGTAGCAATTTTTGCCTAGCAACAATTTTTTCATTTTTCGTTTAAAAATATGTATACTACCAGAAGCTCGAATATCTTCGTCTAGTGAATTGTATAATTTGCAACCTTGGTAAAGAAAACTTTTCTGGTACATAGTTGTTCTATGAGAATCAGGCAGTAGAAGATCTCTGGATCTAGTGTCATGCAAGTGCCTAACTTGATTATTTATAAAAATCTCTTTATGTTTATGAACATATGAACATACTTCTAATATGTAAAGACCAGCAACAGTCAATATTTTCAAGTTTACAAAAGCATTACGACAAGTATCTCTATAATTCAGATTTCACAAAATGCGAATTGCGTATTTTTGTAATATAAATACCCTAGCCACGTTGCTACTATTACCCCAGTTTGCAATTCCATATCTAAGATGGGAATGGAAATTGGCATAATACAATGTTTTAAGTATTTCTTCGCTACAGTGTTTAGACATAAATTTAAGGGCATAACAACATGTTCTTAACTTTATACATACATTTTCGATGTGGTGAGTCCATTGCAGTTGCTTATCGAAAGTAACACCTAATAGGTTATGCGCATCACAGGTATTTATTTCGAGATCCGTACCATTAAAAAGTGTTAGCATTTCAGGATTGTTATTTAATGAAAATTGTATAGAAATAGTCTTTGATTGATTTAAATTTAGGTTATTTTTTTGGGCCCAGCATAATATTTCTCGATAAACTCTTTCAGTGGTATCTTTTGCTTTATTTAACTTACTTTCTATAACTAGGATGTTTGCATCATCGGCGTAGCACACTACATGAACATTTGGTATTTTTTGTAAGTAATCAATAATATCATTGGCAAATAATATATACAACAGTGGCCCTAAAATTGAACCCTGTGGAACTCCTTGAGTGATACCACGACTTTCGCTTTCAACTCCACCATCCATCTTTACAATTTGAGTTCTATTATCTAGATATGAGGAAAATATTTGTAAAGCTGTTCCTCGAACACCATATCGAGCGAGTTTAGCTATAAGCAACTGATGATCAACCAAATCAAAAGCCCGTGAAAAATCTACGAACAGACCCACAACAGATTTCTTATTGTCTACCGCTTTAATAATTTGGTGGTGGAAATGACATAACGCAGTCTCCGTGCTTTTGTTTGTAGTAAAACCATGTTGACCAGGAGAAAGCAGCATATTTTTTTGCAAGAAGCTTATTAGTTGATCTTTGAGATGGAGTTCTAAAAGTTTCGAAAAACTACATAGTAAACTTATAGCTCTGTAATTATTAAAATCATTCGGGTCTCCTTTTTTGTATAGAGGGTGAACAATGGCTCTTTCAAATTACCTTTCTCTATGGAAAGGTTTATTATATGAGCTAATGGAGAGCTAATGACATGTTGGCATTTCTTTATCAAATTATTAGAGATATTATCATGGCCGCTGGAGTTTGAACATTTTAATTTATTTACATGAATTTCAACTTCAGTAGCGGAAACTGGAGATTACAAAGATTTATGAAAATTGGGTACATTAGATTCTAAATAGTCAAAATCGCATAAGCCATTTGTATTTGTGGCAGTAGAGAAAATTAAATTAAAACTATTAACTACATCTTCTGCCGGTATTACCATCCTTTATGAAGTGGATATCTTTAGAAGCTGAACTTGATCCTTGAATTGATTTTATTATATTCCACATGGCTTTGGTTTTATTGTCTGAATTACAGATTTCGTAATCATGATATGCACGTTTGGCAGCCGTTAATTTATTACGATATAAACTATTTAAGTATATACTATGATCCCTATAGTTTCGATTTAGTTTAGATATGTCACTATATAAATTTACCTGATTTTTCAGTTGAACTAATTCAGGAGTAATATGTTTATTTTTACGCGTTGATCTGTGATGTCAAAAGGATCAGTCTGATTCGGATTATTTCTAATTACGGAAAATGGTGTGAAAGTCGTTACTGAGTGTATAGAATTATTATAACCAAAAATTGTGTATTTCATATGCGTTTTTATGTCTTGGGTTGCATCGGTTTTAATTAAGGCTCGTAATTAAGAGAGTCGAGTGAAGTCTTTTCAACAGGACTATTACTATTTGAATTCCTTGCGGTAGTATAATGAATTGTAATTTTGTGTTTATCGCAGAAATTTTCGAAAGTATTATTTTTAAATTCTGGCCCGTTGTCGCACGTGATTTTTTGAGGAAGTCCAAAATGTGAAATGAATATTAAAATATGATCTAAAATATCTATAGCGTTAATTATAGTTGGATAGGCTTGTCCAAATCGAGAGAAACTATCTAAGATGGTTAGAAAGCTTTGATTCCGTACTCTAAATGTGTCAATGTATATGTGTTCAAAAGGACTAGTTCCTTGTGGAGTGGGTTTAAATTTTATTACTATTTATTTATATTATTTTGGATGTTAATGTTAATTAATGTAATTCGTTACATCATTTATAAGATTTGGTCAATAGTAATGTTTAAGTAAAGAGTTTTTTATCTCTAGACCTTTATGACAGGTTTTGCCTTCATGATGACATTGCATTTTCTGCAACTGTTCGTCCTTGTCGTCTATATCTTTTAGTAAGAGGTTTTATTGAATTAACTTAAAAGCTGAATTTTTAAAGTATTTTTGTATCGCGTTGGTGACCGTTCTCGAAATTGTTTCGAAAATATAAACCGTAGGTTTTCTTAGGCTTAAAATAGTCTTCTATTATTTTAATTATTTGGTTCTCGATATCATTAATGGGAATCGTAATATTCAACCTTGTTTTTAAGTTTTTTATCTTTAAAAAGTTGTATTTTCTTAAATGCCGAAATTGGCATGGTTAAGATGGGATTTTCGTGCGATGAATGTTAGGTATCTTTATCAGAGCAATTTCTGTTAAGGTCAAGATTTAGCGCGATGTCTTGCAAAATCTGAACGTTAGGTTCCGGACTTTCGGGCTTATCTTATTAAAGGTGTCTCGTCATTGGGATTTTGAAAGTCATATTCGTATAAAAAGTCTATAATGTCTTGATCACTGTCGCCTGTTTCTGGAACGACTGATTGTTTTTCAAGAGCATTTATCTCTACTCACGAAAGGGCGTCAGCGTTGGTATTAAGTTTACCTTTTTTATAATGGATTTCGTATTCGACTGATTGTTTTTCAAGAGCATTTATCTCTACTCGCGAAAGTATTGCGTTGGTATTAAGTTTACCTTTTTTATAATGGATTTCGTATTCTAATTTTTCGAGTTTTAGGCGCCATCTTATAAGGCGAGAGTGGGGGTCTTTTAAATTAAAAAACCATTGTAATGGTTTGTGATCCGTAATGATTTTAAATTTACGTCCGTATAGATAAGAACGGAAATATTTACAGAATGTTACCACGGATAATAATTCGCGCTCGATCGTGGAGTAGTTCTGCTCTGCAGGATTTATTGGTGAGGATAGATTTACATTTTTCGAATGTGTTTATATATTCTGGCGTATGAATTATTTTTTCAGCCTTTTTTAAGCATTGCGTGAATGGTTTAGTTGAGCGAAGTTTTTTATGAACCGTCTGTAATAACCGATCAAACCTAGAAAAGATTTGATTCCTTTTGCGGTTTTTGGTATGGGAAATTTTGTTATCGCAGCTATTTTAATAGGATTAGGTCGGTTACCTACATGTCCTAGGAATTCGTCATTCTTCTGTAAAAATTCTGATTTATCGGACTGTATTTTAACATTGAAAATGTTTTCGTTTTCGTATATGGGGTTAAAAATCAGTTGCATGTTGCATATTATGAAGCATGACTTATAGAAACAGTAACGACAACAGAGTAACCAATGTTTGATTGGTTGTCTAAATCACGTGGTACCGGCAGTCATGTTATTATTTTTTTATAGCGTCTTCGTATCGGGAAAATCCCAAAAGATATATTTCGTTGCGATCCTTTGAGTATTTAAAAAGTTATTAGCGTTTCAATACCCCCATGTCGAAGAGTTTTGTAAAATTTGCGAAATTAGAAAGGCTGGATGCGCGCGCAGAACCTTCAAATTTCATGCGCGCGCAAGTCTTGTCAAAACTTTAAAATTTTTCGTTAACGTCACAAATGTCACTTTTTAGTTCGGATCTGCTGACCTCATAATCGCAGCTGGACCGCAATTCACGATGTACTTTCAAGTTGGACTTTCGAACTTGGATTTCTTATCAAAACATTGGCCCGACGGCCTGTTTTCGTTTGGAAATAAGGCTTAAAATATTCGTGTTTTCGCAAAATTCGCCAGAAAATCCATAGTGCGTCTGATAGAACCTTATAGTCGATCCAGCAAAATTTTATGATTTCTTAATATCGGTCCTAGGACGGAACCGATTATAGTTTCGGGCTCGGGACGACTTCAGGACCCCGAAACAATTTTCAGTTTATCGATAGCGCCCTTCCTTCACTTGACAGGTAATTGGATGCAAACAATGTTTGAAATTTGGAAAAGCGGCAATAATTTAATAGGGCGTTTTACACTATAAAAAATTAATTGTGGAATAATGAAAATACAATGGTCTGTGCATGAAGAAACTTAAACATATAGGTTGTTTAGCAGGGTTCAATAATACAAAAAATGAATGAATGAATATTGCCATATACCCAGCTACGGACACTTGTTTCGGAGTTATTGCTCCTCATCAGCGTAGCGTAGCTTGAATAATGAATCGGTGTGAATAGGATCAGAAACAATAACTAATAACGGTAAGAAAGTAGCAGCACACAGTACTCAATTTGTACTTTCGTGCACTTTCGTGTTTCTGATCCTATTCATACGGATTCATTATTCAAGCTACGCTACGCTGATGAGGAGCAATAACTCCGAAACACGTGTCCGTAGCTGCATCATGTTTCTTTTTCAGGGTATATGGCACTATTCATCTATTCATATAGGTTTTTATTGATATAAAAATACAAGATTAATTTAATATTCATGTTTTAAAAAGTGAGATTTTTAGTCTATACTGAAACGTTAGCCGCCATGATGGTTCATATGTGACGTCACTATTATAATAAACTTTAGTAAACGAAACGCACTGATTATAAAAGGTTAACTTAAACGTTTAATATCAGTTTGACAATCAATTGAATTTGGATGGTTTGCAATTTGGTTTTATTCGGATTCTTTTAACCGATCCTACTATTTTATATTCAGTATAATCCTCCATATTGTTTTTCAACTTTAACATACAAAAAATGTAGTTCTTTTTTATTGATTTACAGCTTTTTTGGAACATTATTTACAAACTGTAACATATAACCTCTACGAACACTGACATTTTATGACAATAATTACTTTTCGTTTTTTTTATTTCTATTAGTAGATACAAGATACAAGATTTAAGTGCACTGTACTTACATTGAAATGATCTTTACAAAAATACAGTACTTACACTTCGTTTCGATAATAATTTTGGTTTTCTTCTTACAAGTTTAAACCAAATTATTGTTTCTCATTGTAATATCATTCGGCACTTATAAGCACTATACTAAATTAAAATAAACAACTTTTCTAATGTTTTTATACTAGTACTTTTGGAATTCAGCATTACACACCGTACACACCAATGATAGAGATTGTAACTCACTATTAGACAATTAAAACAGAAAACTAATTATAATACCATATAAAGCGTATCTGTATGCGTGTGTTGACCATCGTAGTGACGTCACGCCCAAACAAATAATAATAATAATAATAATAATAAATTGACTTTATTTAGGCGGGGCTCAGCCATAGGCTGCTCAGGCCCAACCTGTAAAAATTAGAATGTTGAAATAATACATTTACTTCTAAATAACTAAATAACTACAAAAGTAACAGTAAAATAATTATAGTATGTAGTAGTAGAAAATGAAAAACAAAAAGAAAAAAAAAATAATAAACATGAGACTGGTAGCTGAAAATGACGG
Source organism: Rhagium mordax (assembly GCA_963680705.1). NCBI lineage: Eukaryota > Metazoa > Arthropoda > Insecta > Coleoptera > Cerambycidae > Rhagium > Rhagium mordax. Next base: position 57,930,801 of record OY796656.1, read on the forward strand.
TAGAGATTTTATTAAGTTTTGCTGAAGTATTTTCTAACCTCTTTTTTAAAAGTGTTATAACTAACAATATTTTTTATTGGTAGTGGAATGGAATTATATATGAACGAAGCATAATATGTAAAAGATCCCTTGAAAGAAGAGGTAGAGTGCTGTGGAACATGTAGTAAATGAGTATTTCGCATATTTCGTCTATGTATCTCATCGCCAAAAATGAGTTTGAACCTAAGGTATGGTGGATTATTTGTTTGGATTATTTTGCGAACAATACAAGAGTAATGTACATTCCTCCTGATGTTCATTTTATTAAAGGAATATTTTTCATAATAAGGTGTAATATGATCTCTCTTTTTTACATTACAAGCAAACCGCATGCAGGCATTTTGTAGAACTTGAATCCTTTGCGCATCATAAACCAACAAACACGGTCCATAAACTACGTCACAATAGTCGAACAGAGATAAAATAAGTGACTCAATTAATTTTAATTTTATTTCTGTACTTACCACGAATTTGAATTTATACAGAGATTTTAGTCTAGAATATGCAATTTTTAAAACGTTGTTTACATGCTGAGTGAAGCTTAATTTATCATCTATAGTGAGCCCAAGGTTTTTACAATCATTGTGAAATATTAAAAAAATATTATTAAGAATCAACTGATTTTCCACATCCAGTTTTGCACATTGTTTTGCGGAGCCTATCAACATGGCTGTAGTCTTTGCAGGATTTAAACTTAGGGCATTATTATTGGACCATTTATTTATATTTTCCAAATCATTATTTAATTGTTGAAACGCTAACTGAGACTCATTTGGGACAAAAGACAGATACAATTGCTGATCATCAGCGTAACAATGAATTTTTGATTTAATTTCCTTTGTAATATCAGAGGTATATATTATAAATAATAGAGGTCCAAGAATGGACCCTTGTGGTACACCAGTAGTTATAAGAGCAGTATCTGAAAAAATTTTACCTTCCTCAATTGAAAGTTGGACCTGTTGGAGGCGGCCACTTAGATATTGATTGAACCAATCTAAAGCATTTTTTGACAGGCCATAATAATTTAATTTTGCTAATAGTAAGGAATGATCTATACTGTCAAATGCCTTAGAATAGTCCAACATTATGGATATAGTTACTTCAGACTTATCAATCGCCCCCAACATGTCATCTACTACATCGAGAAGTGCAGTGGTGGTACTATGACCAGGTCTAAAACCAGATTGCCTAACTGGTAAGACATTAGCATGATCGACATGTGATTTTAGTTGAGAGTATACTATTTTCTCTATAATTTTAGACATCACCGGAAGTATACTAATTGGCCGAAGTTCATTTAATGCTGATATCTTATCTTTTTTTGGAATGGGTGTAATAAGGGCATGTTTCCAACGTTCAGGTACAACACTGTGTGTCAAAGAAAAATTTACTACATGAGTAATCGCATTGCAGCAGTATGGAAGACACATCTTGAGCATTTCAACTGAAATACCATCTACTCCTTTTGCATTTGTATTAATTTCAAAAACGGTTTTACGCACCTCATCAGCAGTAACAATCTTAAAATTTAAGTCCTCTTTCAAGTTGTTGTATTTGTTTGTTTTAAAATATTGTATTGTGTCAATATTAGCAGGAGATCTATTTATTGTTGTCATGAAAAAATTGTTTATAGCATCAGGGTCAAGTAGATCTTAAGGTATTTCACTATTATGACGTTTTGTGTGTATATTTAATTTCTCTAAACTATTCCATAATATTTTAGAATTGTTTTTATTATTACTCAAAATATTTTCTATATAAGCTTTTTTTTCGCGCCTTATTGACGCAGTAACAAAATTTCTCATTTCTTTATAAAACTCCCATTTAGCATTAGTCTGTAAAAGTGTTGCATTGATGTTTTTTAAAGATATTTTGTAATCCGATAATGCCCTGTCTCTTATAACCATCATACGTTTAATATTAGGAGTAACCCAAGGATTGAATTTTTTTGTGACACGTATTTTTCTTAGGGGTGCGTAAATATTAAACAAGGAAGTTATATTATTTTCAAGAAATGCAATTTTTTCATCAATACTCTCAAAATATTGCAAACGATTCCAATTTATACTACGGGCTGAAGCATCAAATTCATCTAAATTAATATTTTTTTATATTTCTGGATAATATGAACTGAGGATTATTTTTACGAATTATCGGCATGTCCACTAAACAATAAACAAGGTGATGATCTGAAAATTGCGGCAAATTAATTACGTCTGTATTTATTACAATATCTGATTTATTAGTCAGAATTAAATCTAGGAGGGTACTGCTATTTTCTGCAATGCGTGTTGCCTTTTCCATGACTTGTTCTAAACCAAAAGTCTGCATAATATTATCTAAAAATCTAAATTCTACAGAGGAAGTATTGAAGAAATCTATATTAAAGTCTCCTAAACAGAAAATGTAATCTGAAGAGATCAAATTATCAGCTAATATATCTTCCATTAATTGTAACGATTTATAATTCACATTAGGAGGACGGTACACACATCCAATACATACCTTATTATTATTAATTTTAGCGGAAATCCATAAATACTCAATATCTAAACTACCTTGTGATATGATCTTAATATTAGAAATATTGGCAGTATTTCTAACATATATTGCTACTCCACCCCCTCTTCCATTTTCACGATCTTGCCTATAAACTGTATATCCAGGAAAATTTATCATAAAATCTGAAATATTATTTGTTAGCCACGTCTCCGATACCAAAAATAGATCAAAAGAATGGAATAATACATATTCTTTTAACTCGTCATGTTTGTTTAATAGGGACCTTATATTCAAATGAGAGATAATTAAGTTTGGCATTATATTATCATCATTATCAGCCACAATATCATATTCATTTAACAAATTCGTTTCGTGAAAAATAAAATGTTTTGTGTCGCTCTAAATTAATATAAAATAAAATGTGTTTTACTTATGAATATTTGATAATACAAAAAATCAGGTAATGAATACCAAGAAAAAAGAAAAACATATAAAAAGAACTAGGTATATGTATAAAGAAATAATTGCTTTAAAATATAGAATTTGTAGTACAACCTTGTTGATCATGGCGGTTAGCATTTTCGCGCGAAATTTAAAAATTTATATTAAAAATGCCGTTTTATACTATTTAGCAATTTCATTAAAAAAAAAAAAAAAATCGGGTGGATCATTACTAACCATATAAACTATTTAAGACACTTTCCGAAAAACCGTAAAATACCCTATTATATTCAATTTAAATCTAATTGAAAACTAGTCATTTTTGTTACTTAACGCACCTAATGCATTTGTGAGAAATACCATGCAAACGAATTTTATTGCTTTGAAATTTGGTAAACTTAGGGACGAAATGCATGGTTGTACGCCAGCAAATTGCAGTAACTCTGCAAAAAAGGGCGTTTCATTAAAAATAATGAAACGCTTCCCCAGAGTCCCAGCAAGGAGAAAATAATGGTTTATCAAAATGAGAAGAGATAGTTGGAAACCAACAGATTATACTTGTTTATGTGAGGTAGATATATTTTATGTACCTACAGTTTATTTTTATAAGTAAATGAATATTTAAACTTTACTCCTAGTAAGGGAAATGGCGTGCAAATTCAACGATGAAAGGTTCCCGTCTGACGGTGGTAAATCGAAGAGACCATATAAATACAAAAGTTTTAACATTGGAATAGTATATCACAATACAAGTGAAGACAGAAAGAATTTTGCACACGAGGCATCAGCCGAGTGCGCAAAAGCACACAAGTGAACGAATTCGTTTCTTCACCAGTGGTGTATAGCATTTTGTTTAATCCTGCCATTAAATGATGGTCGAGATGGTAGAGTACCTGCCTCTCACCCAAAAGTCCCGGGTTCGAATCCCGGTCGTGGCAGTGGAAAATACTGTGAGAGGGATTTTTCCATTATACACGGATATTGGATGTGTGTCCCTTGTCTTTAAATGTGTAGCCCCCTCCCGCACAAGGCTCAGCCTTCTGGGACAAAGGGGATCGTATTTTATTTTAAAAGGTTACGGGCCAAAATAAAAATAGATATACAGATATCATTTAAAAATTATATTACCAGTATAGTAGGCTCTTTTAAATCTGATCCTAATAAGTTTTGGTCATATATTAACAGCAAGAAAGGAGTCACCAATATATCCAATGCTACAATGAATCTACTATAAATAATCCTAATAATATTGTTAATGCGTTTGCTAATTTTTTTGAAGAGTCGTATTCTTACACTGATATCCATCAAGCGGACGACATCAGCTATAATAGTTACAGAATCAATAGCAATCTAATAATTAACTCATTTTCTGAAGATCAGGTACTGCAGGCCATTAAGCACATCAAACCCAAATTCACTACAGGTCCCGATGGTATCCCTGCTTTCATATTAAGAGATTGCTCTAACGCATTCGCATATCCACTTTTTATTTTATTTAACCTCTCCTTGAAAAATAATACCTTCCCAAAAGCATGGAAATACTCCAAAGTCTGTCCCGTCTATAAGAAAGGAAACAAAACCGAAATCACTAACTTTCGTCCGATCACAGTTATTTGCAATTTCTCCAAAGTTTTTGAATTTCTCTTGCACGATGCTCTTTATGTTCATGTAAAAGATGCGATAACGCCTCTGCAGCATGGTTTTATGAAAGGTCGATCCACTGTGACTAATCTTATGTGCATTACGCAATATATATCTGAATCTATAGACATGCAAATGCAGACGGATGTAATATACACGGATTTTTCAAAAGCATTCGATAGACTTGACCATAATAAGTTACTTCATAAACTCAACAGTTACTGCATTTCCAACGACTTAATAAAATTTTTTACGTCCTATCTTTCCAATAGATCCCAATACGTTTCTTATAATGGTTATAAATCTATCGAATACACTGCTTCCTCTGGAGTCCCCCAGGGGTCTATACTAGGCCCCTTGTTTTTTAACATATACGTGAATGACATTATTGATGATCTGGATGTGTGCTGTCTACTCTACGCAGATGATCTCAAGTTGTATTCAAGAATTGAGAGCATCGACGACTGTGTTAAGCTCCAATATAATATTTCAAAAATACATACATGGTCGGTTGAAAACAACCTAGATCTTAATATTCAAAAATGCAATATTATGACGTATACAACAAAAAAGTCGGAAATCACATATAATTATCACATAAACGATACTTTGTTAGCTAGACAAACTACATTTAAGGACCTTGGCGTAACCTTTGACAAGGGATTGTCCTTTTCTAATCATGTCGACATTATAGTTTCTGAAACTTACAAAAACCTGGGCTTTTTGGTACGCAACTGCCGTGATTTCACCGACACTGACACTATCAAACTTTTGTATTACACATTCATTCTCTCAAAGCTTGAGTATGCTTGCCTTATTTGGGATTCGCATTACAGTGTGAGCATAAATAATGTAGAATCAGTGCAGCGTAGATTTCTAAAATTTTTGTCTTTCAACTTAGACGGTATCTATCCTGCCATCGGTTTTCCGCAAGAGGCTCTACTTAGACGGTTTTCCCTGCCCTCTCTTGAAAATAGGAGGGTGCACTTATCACTATCATTTCTTCACAAACTAATTCATGACACAATCGACTGCACCGAATTAGTAGACATTTAAATTTTCATATTCCTCGGCTTACCTCAAGACAAGATCAATGCTTTTATCTACCAACTCCTCGTTCAAACATTTTGAAACACTCTCCATTATATAATATGTGCAACTACTATAACCATCGTGTGACCGATTTTGATATTTTCTTTGACAAAGTACCGAAACTTGCAATAAACTCCTGATATAGCTATTGGGCAAGCGCATTGCTAGTTTTTCTCTGTCATTTACTGTTTATTTTTTATGTATTTATATCATTTTTAATGCTTTATATTTTAGCATAGTTTATATAAGTATTTTAGTTTATAATTTTATGATGTGTTATAAAATATGATGATACCTTAATTTTGTAAGTTCATCTTGAATTTCTCACCTAGTTGAATTTTATAATATCTGTATTGTTTCCCATCCTGTAAATGAATTTTGTGTCTGTTGGGTGGTGTAAATTAAAATAAAATAAAAATAAAATAAAATAAAATAAAAAGTAATTACATGTGGTGTATTTTTTTTTTTCCGTTTCGGAACGAAAGTGCTGGACAGTCTCCCTGTGGCCTCCGACATGTGGTGTATTTATTATTATTATTTTTTTTTTTTCCGTTTCCGGAAGAAAGTGCTGGACAGTCTCCCTGTAGCCTCCGACACCACACAGAGAGAGCGCCAGCGAATAATCTACAGCAACTCCCCACATCCCGCAGGGTTAGTCACTGTAGATTCCAGACTCGTGTGCCCTAAGTAGACGAAGGGATCCCAGGATGACCGCTTTCTGCATTTGACCAGCCAACCATTCTGCCAATGTTTGGCAGGCACGCATGGTCTTCAATGCGGAGAGCAGCGTGGGCTTCATACCTCCGAGTACACCGATTATCAGGACGACCATTTTGACAGAGTAGCCTGGGTATAGCACTTGGAGCTCGTACCGGAGATCTCTGTATTTAGTCCGTTTCTCCTCCTCCTCCAAGGCGATGTTTGTCTCAGCAGGTGCTGAGAACTCGATGACATACATCACCTTGGTCTGATGGTCGAGGAGGACTATGTCAGGCTTATTGGCGTGAATTCGCCTGACGGTCGGGAACGAGTAGTTCCAGTAAATCCGGCATTTCTCGTTCTCGACAACGGACTCGATATCTCCGGGGACGTAAGGCAGCACTGGTGTTTGGTCTATCTGGTACGAGTGCCGTAGATGGTAGTATAGCACTCGTAAAGCCGCGTTATGTCGTTGGATGTAGACCGAAGTCGCATAAATCGGGCATGCAGATAATAAATGCATGAGCGACTCCGGCGCCTGACGGCAGGTCCTGCAGTTAATATCAGGTACCTCTACACCCATCACGCGACTGCGATAGACCAATGTGTTAATAACACCATCTTGGCAGGCCACAATGTATCCCTCGGTCTCCGACTTCAGCCCCGCTGACCTTAAAAATGCGAAGGTCAGCTCTGTCGATAAACCCAGTGCTTCTATGTTGTTATAGAAAACACCGTGCAGGGGTTTATCGACGTGCTGCCTGAACAGATTTCTCTGTTCGGCAGCTTTGATGTGGGCTGTCAGACGATTAGGCGGAAGCTCAGTGACTGAGTCACCTCGCCGGCCTTCTCGCCTGTAGTCGAACACGAGACCGAGTTCATCTGCGGCCCTCTGTGCTGCCCTAAACAATAAAGCGCCAACTCCCACAGCTTCATGATCTCTCACTAACTGTAGGAGTGGGTCCGAGCTCCTGATGACATTACATGCCATACTCAGTGCCACTCTGCCATGCATGCACTCCAGACTCAAGAGTCCTCGGCCCCCCCGTTGACGTGGGAGGTATACACGAGGAACGGACGATCTAGGATGAATACTCCTATGAATATTCATCATCTTGCGGGTATTCCTGTCCAATTGACGCAGCTCATCTACTCCCCATTTGACTACGCCAAAGGAGTAGAGCAGAATCGGAACGGCAAGCATATTAGTGGCAGACACCTTGTTCTTCCCCGAAAGTTCTGATGACCAGATCTTTCGGAGTCGGTGTCTGTACTTGCCACGGAGAGAATCCTTTATTTGGTTCACATCCTGGATGTGGCGTTGTTCCACACCCAGGTATGTGTAGGTCTCCCCGGCATCCAAATGTCGTAGGATGCTTCCGTCTGCGAGCTGCGCATCTTCGTGGAATTCCCCGCATCGTCCTCTCTTGAGGTGGACGACTGCGCATTTGTCCAACCCAAACTCCATTCCAATTGCCCGCGTGTATTCCTCGACCACCCTGAGAGCATTTTGAAGTTCTCGCTCTCCGGAGGTATAGAGTTTAAGGTCATCCATATAAAATAGATGGGTGACCTTATGCCTCCGGTTGCTGGGTGGCCCACACTGATACCCGCGGGTTTGGCGGAGTCCAACAGATAGCGGCAGCAGTGAGATGCAGAAGAGGAGCGGACTCAAAGAGTCACCCTGAAACACTCCTCTCTTAAATGTCACCAACTCTGTCGAAACTCGCTCGGCACCGGATGTTATGGTGAAGCGAGTTCTCCAGAGCGGCAACAGTTGGTCAATGCATCTCACTTGATATGCATTGTTTTTAAATGGTGCTGGTACCGCAAGACATCCGAGCAAGTGTAACACAAGCTCATGGGATGTTGTATCAAATGCCTTGCGATAATCAATCCAGGCCATTGATAGATTCCGCTTGTACTGCACAGAATCCTGTGTAATACAGCGGTCTATCAGCAGGTTTTCCTTGCAATCTGCCAGGCCCTTCTTGACACCACACTGTTCGTTTATCTGTTGGTAGACCGGATCAACAGACCTCAACATCCTGGTATACAAGATACGAATAAATAACTTGTAGCAGGAGTTGAGGCAGGTAATCGGCCTATAATTTTTTGGGTCAGACAGATCCCCTTTTTGGGGATTAGCACAGTTCGCCCCTCGACAAACCAGTCCGGAATTTGCTGCCCCTCGTTCAACCATGAGTTGAAAACTCGGGCCAGATGGCGGTGGGTGGAAGGAAACTTCTTCCACCACCAGTTGTTTATACCATCTGGACCCGGGGCAGCGAAGTTCTTGGTTCCAACAAGTGCTTGTTGAACCTCTTCCGTACTGATTACCGGGCACACTTCGTCTGGCTCTTGTAAGACTCTACGACAGAGAGCCTCGAAGTGTGCTATAGCTGGAGTGTCATTATCGAATGGACTCGCGACTTCGTAGATTCCTTTCCAGAAGGCTTCGACATTATCAACAGTTGGCGGATTCTCGACAACACGCTGTAGCTCTTGGAACAGGCGAGACGGGTTTGTTTGAAACAATTTGTTTTGTTCCAAACTCCGCATTCGCCTGACCAAAGTTTTCTTAATAGCCATAAGCGCTCGAATCCTATCTAGACAGTGCTGCTTGATGGTCTGCAGCACTGTGCGATTTAGAGTGTGGTGTTGGCGTCTCAGTCCGGCTGCCACTCGCCGGACCTTCGGTGTAAATGGTCTACCTGCGACTATATAATCCACCACATTCTGGATTCGAGAAGCGTGTTGCCTTGCTGATCGAATTTTAGCTTCGATCTTCTGTACGCGCCGCTTAGCTTTCTCGACCCTATCAACTGCGCTTGCCAGGCGCTGTTGTGGGACGAGTTGCTTGGCGGCAGCGTACACCGCGCTGTTGATCTGCCAGATGTTGGCATCTTCTGGAAGCTCTTCACTAATCAACGAATCCATTCGTGCCAGGTCTTGTGGCTTTGGGTTAACCCTGGTGTTAAGGTTAACCCTCGTCCTTAAAGCGATATCGGTGTACTCGGGAGGATGTTCCTCGTCAGGTATTTGCCGCGGTGGAAGTGCGGCAGGCACTTCCTCACGCTGACGAGGTGCCCTTACAAAACCTGATCTGCGCAGGAAGGATACTTGATCTCTCAGATGTTGCTGAGAGAAGGCGCGATACTCCGGGTGCATACCGCACCACAACCGGTGTAATCGCGCCATGTACCCCCTGCGCTCAGGCTCGCTGCTCTCATAGCAGGTCAGCAAGTCATCCCTTAATTCCCTCGTCCACCTAAAGCGTCCATGTCCAATGCGTAGGTCGTCAACGTTGAGACCGTCCGGTGAGGCCCCTCCCATCTGTCTCTGACCCCCATCCGGTTGGGGTCGATTGTGAGGGGCCATTTCTGGGGTCTGTGGAACCAGAATAAGGGGGTTTCAGGGTGGTTAGCCCTGAAACCCCACGTCCGACATTTGTCAGAGAGGGTTGCCCCTCTCTGTCCAGGGTGCACCGCGTGGAGGTTGCCGGTCCGGTTTCGCACCCCTTATTATTATTATTATTATTATTATTATTATTATTATTATTTTTTTTTTTTTTTTTTTTTTTTTTACCGTTTCCGGAAGAAAATGCTGGACAGTCTCCCTGTGGCCTCCGACACCACACAGAGAGAGCGCCAGCGAATAATCTACAGCAACTCCCCACATCCCGCAGGGTTAGTTACTGTAGATTCCAGACTCGTGTGCCCTAAGTAGACGAAGGGATCCCAGGATGACCGCTTTCTGCATTTGACCAGCCAACCATTCTGCCGATGTTTGGCAGGCAGGCATGGTCTTCAATGCGGAGAGCAGCGTGGGCTTTATACCTCCGAGTACACCGATTATCAGGACGACCATTTTGACAGAGTAGCCTGGGTATAGCACTTGGAGCTCGTACCGGAGATCTCTGTATTTAGTCCGTTTCTCCTCCTCCTTCAAGGCGATGTTTGTCTCAGCAGGTGCTGAGAACTCGATGACATACATCACCTTGGTCTGATGGTCGAGGAGGACTATGTCAGGCTTATTGGCGTGAATTCGCCTGACGGTCGGGAACGAGTATATAATAATAGAATAATAATAATAATAAGGGGTGCAAAATTCGGACCGGCAACCTCCTCGCGGTGCACCCCGGACAGGGAGGGGCAACCCTCTCTGACAAATGTCGGCCGTGGGTCCTCAGGGCTAACCATCCTGGGGACTCATTTCCTCTGGTTTTCGACCGTAACAGAGGACAGGCCCCTCACAATCGACCCCAGTCGGATGGGGGTCAGAGACAGGTGGGAGGGGCCTTACCGGACGGTCTCAATGATGACGACTTTGCTATTGGACATGGACGCTTTAGGTGGACGGAGGGATTAAGAGATGATCTGCTTAACTGCTACGAGAGCAGCGAACCTGCGCGCAGGGGATACATGGCGCGATTACACCGGTTGTGGTGCGATATGCACCCGGAGTATCGCGCCTTCTCTCAACAACATCTGAGAGATCAAGTATCCTTCCTGCGCAGAACAGGTTACGTAAGGGCACCTCGTCAGCGTGAGGAAGTGCCTGCCGCACTTCCACCGCGGCAAATACCAGCTGACGAGGAACATCCTCCTGAGTACACCGATATCGCTTTAAGGACGAGGGTTAACCTTAACACCAGGGTTAACCCAAAGCCACAAGACCTGACACGAATGGATTCGTTGATTAGTGAGGAGCTTCCAGAAGATGCCAACATCTGGCAGATCAACAGTGCGGTGTACGCTGCCGCCAAGCAACTCGTCCCACAACAGCGCCTGGCAAGCGCAGTTGATAGGGTCGAGAAAGCTAAGCGGCGCGTACAGAAGATCGAAGCTAAAATTCGATCAGCAAGGCAACACGCTTCTCGAATCCAGAGTGTGGTGGATTATATAGTCGCAGGTAGACCATTTACACCGAAGGTCCGGCGAGTGGCAGCCGGACTGAGACGCCAACACCACACTCTAAATCGCACAGTGCTGCAGACCATCAAGCAGCACTGTCTAGATAGGATTCGAGCGCTAATGGCTATTAAGAAAACTTTGGTCAGGCGAATGCGGAGTTTGAAACAAAACAAATTGTTTCAAACAAACCCGTCTCGCCTGTTCCAAGAGCCACAGCGTGTTGTCGAAAATCCGCCAACTGTTGATAATGTCGAAGCCTTCTGGAAAGGAATCTACGAAGTCGCGAGTCCATTCGATAATGACACTCCAGCTATAGCACACTTCGAGGCTCTCTGTCGTAGAGTCTTAGAAGAGCCAGAAGAAGTGTGCCCGGCAATCAGTACGGAAGAGGTTCAACAAGCACTTGTTGGAACCAAGAACTTCGCTGCCCCGGGTCCAGATGGTATAAACAACTGGTGGTGGAAGAAGTTTCCTTCCACCCACCGCCATCTGGCCCGAGTTTTCAACTCATGGTTGAACGAGGGGCAGCAAATTCCGGACTGGTTTGTCGAGGGGCGAACTGTGCTAATCCCCAAAAAGGGGGATCTGTCTGACCCAAAAAATTATAGACCGATTACCTGCCTCAACTCCTGCTACAAGTTATTTACTCGTATCTTGTATACCAGGATGTTGAGGTCTGTTGATCCGGTCTACCAACAGGTAAACGAACAGCGTGGTGCCAAGAAGGGCCTGGCAGGTTGCAAGGAAAACCTGCTGATAGACCGCTGTATTACACAGGATTCTGTGCAGTACAAGCGGAATCTGTCAATGGCCTGGATTGATTATCGCAAGGCATTTGATACAACATCCCACGAGCTTTTGTTACACTTGCTCGGATGTCTTGCGGTACCAGCACCACTAGTGAGATGCATCGAACAACTGTTGCCGCTTTGGAGAACTCGCTTCACCATAACATCCGGTGCCGAGCGAGTTTCGACAGAGTTGGTGACATTTAAGAGAGGAGTGTTTCAGGGTGACTCTTTGAGTCCGCTCCTTTTTTGCATCTCACTGCTGCCGCTATCTGTTGGACTCCGCCAAACCCGCGGGTATCAGTGTGGGCCACCCAGCAACCGGAGGCATAAGGTCACCCATCTATTTTATATGGATGACCTTAAACTCTATACCTCCGGAGAGCGAGAACTTCAAAATGCTCTCAGGGTGGTCGAGGAATACACGCGGGCAATTGGAATGGAGTTTGGGTTGGACAAATGCGCAGTCGTCCACCTCAAGAGAGGACGATGCGGGGAATTCCACGAAGATGCGCAGCTCGCAGACGGAAGCATCCTACGACATTTGGATGCCGGAGAGACCTACACATACCTGGGTGTGGAACAACGCCACATCCAGGATGTGAACCAAATAAAGGATTCTCTCCGTGGCAAGTACAGACACCGACTCCGAAAGATCTGGTCATCAGAACTTTCGGGGAAGAACAAGGTGTCTGCCACTAATATGCTTGCCGTTCCGATTCTGCTCTACTCCTTTGGTGTAGTCAAATGGGGAGTAGATGAGCTGCGTCAATTGGACAGGAATACCCGCAAGATGATGAATATTCATAGGAGTATTCATCCTAGATCGTCCGTTCCTCGTGTGTACCTCCCACGTCAACGGGGGGGCCGAGGACTCTTGAGTCTGGAGTGCATGCATGGCAGAGTGGCACTGAGTATGGCATGTAGTGTCATCAGGAGCTCGGACCCACTCCTACAGTTAGTGAGAGATCATGAAGCTGTGGGAGTTGGCGCTTTATTGTTTAGGGCAGCACAGAGGGCCGCAGATGAACTCGGTCTCGTGTTCGACTACAGGCGAGAAGGCCGGCGAGGTGACTCAGTCACTGAGCTTCCGCCTAATCGTCTGACAGCCCACATCAAAGCTGCCGAACAGAGAAATCTGTTCAGGCAGCACGTCGATAAACCCCTGCACGGTGTTTTCTATAACAACATAGAAGCACTGGGTTTATCGACAGAGCTGACCTTCGCATTTTTAAGGTCAGCGGGGCTGAAGTCGGAGACCGAGGGATACATTGTGGCCTGCCAAGATGGTGTTATTAACACATTGGTCTATCGCAGTCGCGTGATGGGTGTAGAGGTGCCTGATATCAACTGCAGGACCTGCCGTCAGGCGCCGGAGTCGCTCATGCATTTATTATCTGCATGCCCGATTTATGCGACTTCGGTCTACATCCAACGACATAACGCGGCTTTACGAGTGCTATACTACCATCTACGGCACTCGTACCAGATAGACCAAACACCAATGCTGCCTTACGTCCCCGGAGATATCGAGTCCGTTGTCGAGAACGAGAAATGCCGGATTTACTATTTATATTATTATTATTATTATTATTATTATTATTATTATTATTATTATTATTTTTTTTTTTTTTTTTTTTTTTTTTTTTTTTTTTTTTTTTTTTCCGTATCGGAACGAAAGTGCTGGACAGTCTCCCTGTGGCCTCCGACACCACACAGAGAGAGCGCCAGCGAATAATCTACAGCAACTCCCCACATCCCGCAGGGTTAGTCACTGTAGATTCCAGACTCGTGTGCTCTAAGTAGACGAAGGGATCCCAGGATGACCGCTTTCTGCATTTGACCAGCCAACCATTCTGCCGATGTTTGGCAGACAGGCATGGTCTTCAATGCGGAGAGCAGCGTGGGCTTCATACCTCCGAGTACACCGATTATCAGGACGACCATTTTGACAGAGTAGCCTGGGTATAGCACTTGGAGCTCGTACCGGAGATCTCTGTATTTAGTCCGTTTCTCCTCCTCCTTCAAGGCGATGTTTGTCTCAGCAGGTGCTGAGAACTCGATGACATACATCACCTTGGTCTGATTGTCGAGGAGGACTATGTCAGGCTTATTGGCGTGAATTCGCCTGACGGTCGGGAACGAGTAGTTCCAGTAAATCCGGCATTTCTCGTTCTCGACAACGGACTCGATATCTCCGGGGACGTAAGGCAGCACTGGTGTTTGGTCTATCTGGTACGAGTGCCGTAGATGGTAGTATAGCACTCGTAAAGCCGCGTTATGTCGTTGGATGTAGACCGAAGTCGCATAAATCGGGCATGCAGATAATAAATGCATGAGCGACTCCGGCGCCTGACGGCAGGTCCTGCAGTTGATATCAGGGACCTCTACACCCATCACGCGACTGCGATAGACCAATGTGTTAATAACACCATCTTGGCAGGCCACAATGTATCCCTCGGTCTCCGACTTCAGCCCCGCTGACCTTAAAAATGCGAAGGTCAGCTCTGTCGATAAACCCAGTGCTTCTATGTTGTTATAGAAAACACCGTGCAGGGGTTTATCGACGTGCTGCCTGAACAGATTTCTCTGTTCGGCAGCTTTGATGTGGGCTGTCAGACGATTAGGCGGCAGCTCAGTGACTGAGTCACCTCGCCGGCCTTCTCGCCTGTAGTCGAACACGAGACCGAGTTCATCTGCGGCCCTCTGTGCTGCCCTAAACAATAAAGCGCCAACTCCCACAGCTTCATGATCTCTCACTAACTGTAGGAGTGGGTCCGAGCTCCTGATGACATTACATGCCATACTCAGTGCCACTCTGCCATGCATGCACTCCAGACTCAAGAGTCCTCGACCCCCCCGTTGACGTGGGAGGTACACACGAGGAACGGACGATCTAGGATGAATACTCCTATGAATATTCATCATCTTGCGGGTATTCCTGTCCAATTGACGCAGCTCATCTACTCCCCATTTGACTACGCCAAAGGAGTAGAGCAGAATCGGAACGGCAAGCATATTAGTGGCAGACACCTTGTTCTTCCCCGAAAGTTCTGATGACCAGATCTTTCGGAGTCGGTGTCTGTACTTGCCACGGAGAGAATCCTTTATTTGGTTCACATCCTGGATGTGGCGTTGTTCCACACCCAGGTATGTGTAGGTCTCTCCGGCATCCAAATGTCGTAGGATGCTTCCGTCTGCGAGCTGCGCATCTTCGTGGAATTCCCCGCATCGTCCTCTCTTGAGGTGGACGACTGCGCATTTGTCCAACCCAAACTCCATTCCAATTGCCCGCGTGTATTCCTCGACCACCCTGAGAGCATTTTGAAGTTCTCGCTCTCCGGAGGTATAGAGTTTAAGGTCATCCATATAAAATAGATGGGTGACCTTATGCCTCCGGTTGCTGGGTGGCCCACACTGATACCCGCGGGTTTGGCGGAGTCCAACAGATAGCGGCAGCAGTGAGATGCAGAAGAGGAGCGGACTCAAAGAGTCACCCTGAAACACTCCTCTCTTAAATGTCACCAACTCTGTCGAAACTCGCTCGGCACCGGATGTTATGGTGAAGCGAGTTCTCCAAAGCGGCAACAGTTGTTCGATGCATCTCACTAGTGGTGCTGGTACCGCAAGACACCCGAGCAAGTGTAACAAAAGCTCGTGGGATGTTGTATCAAATGCCTTGCGATAATCAATCCAGGCCATTGACAGATTCCGCTTGTACTGCACAGAATCCTGTGTAATACAGCGGTCTATCAGCAGGTTTTCCTTGCAACCTGCCAGGCCCTTCTTGGCACCACGCTGTTCGTTTATCTGTTGGTAGACCGGATCAACAGACCTCAACATCCTGGTATACAAGATACGAGTAAATAACTTGTAGCAGGAGTTGAGGCAGGTAATCGGCCTATAATTTTTTGGGTCAGACAGATCCCCCTTTTTGGGGATTAGCACAGTTCGCCCCTCGACAAACCAGTCCGGAATTTGCTGCCCCTCGTTCAACCATGAGTTGAAAACTCGGGCCAGATGGCGGTGGGTGGAAGGAAACTTCTTCCACCACCAGTTGTTTATACCATCTGGACCCGGGGCAGCGAAGTTCTTGGTTCCAACAAGTGCTTGTTGAACCTCTTCCGTACTGATTGCCGGGCACACTTCGTCTGGCTCTTCTAAGACTCTACGACAGAGAGCCTCGAAGTGTACTATAGCTGGAGTGTCATTATCGAATGGACTCGCGACTTCGTAGATTCCTTTCCAGAAGGCTTCGACATTATCAACAGTTGGCGGATTTTCGACAACACGCTGTGGCTTTTGGAACAGGCGAGACGGGTTTGTTTGAAACAATTTGTTTTGTTCCAAACTCCGCATTCGCCTGACCAAAGTTTTCTTAATAGCCATAAGCGCTCGAATCCTATCTAGACAGTGCTGCTTGATGGTCTGCAGCACTGTGCGATTTAGAGTGTGGTGTTGGCGTCTCAGTCCGGCTGCCACTCGCCGGACCTTCGGTGTAAATGGTCTACCTGCGACTATATAATCCACCACACTCTGGATTCGAGAAGCGTGTTGCCTTGCTGATCGAATTTTAACTTCGATCTTCTGTACGCGCCGCTTAGCTTTCTCGACCCTATCAACTGCGCTTGCCAGGCGCTGTTGTGGGACGAGTTGCTTTGCGGCAGCGTACACCGCGCTGTTGATCTGCCAGATGTTGGCATCTTCTGGAAGCTCCTCACTGATCAACGAATCCATTCGTGCCAGGTCTTGTGGCTTTGGGTTAACCCTGGTGTTAAGGTTAACCCTCGTCCTTAAAGCGACGTCGGTGTACTCAAGCGGAAGTTCCTCGTCAGCTGGAATTTGCCGCGGTGGAAGTGCGGCTGGTACTTCCTCACGCCGACGCGGTGCCCTTACGTAACCTGTTCGGCGCAAAAAGGATACTTGGTCTCTCAGATGTTGCTGAGAGAAGGCGCGATACTCCGGGTGCATATCGCACCACAACCGGTGTAATCGCGCCATGTATCCCCTGCGCCCAGGTTCGCTGCTCTCATAGCAGTTAAGCAGGTCATCCCTTAATCTCTCCGTCCACCTAAAGCGTCCATGTACAATAGCAAGTTCGTCATTAATGAGACCGTCCGGTAAGGCCCCTCCCACCTGTCTCTGACCCCCATCCGACTGGGGTCGATTGTGAGGGGCCTGTCCTCTGTCATGGTCTTGAACCAGAGGGTTTGGGATCACAGGGTGGTTAGCCCTGAGATCCCACGTCCGACATTTGTCAGAGAGGGTTGCCCCTCCCTGTCCAGGGTGCACCGCGAGGAGGTTGCCGGTCCGCATTTCGCACCATTATTATTATTATTATTATTATTATTATTATTATTATTATTATTATTAAATGTTAAAGATTTATTAAATTTTGTAAAAGCTACTTAAGTTTATGGTTTTGTATGAAGTGCAAATCAACGTAGATGGCAAGTTGCGTTGCTATGGTTCGTGTTTATATTTATAAACATTTGTATTGTCAAGAAAATTATTGACCTGACGCGTGGTGAACATTTTTTATAAAATTGTGAAGTAAATGATGATATTACTGTGCCAGCAGACATTCTAAAAGAAGCTAATGCTGCTACGTTTCATATATTGCTGGAGAAATCTAAAACAAGGTATTTAAATGAAATGGAAAAATTTCGTCTGAATTTTATTGTAGTTTGACAATTGGTAATTGGACAGTAGGATAGGCAGAAGTGACAGTTGAGTGGGCGAAAGTGACACAAGAGTGGGCGAAAGTATTTTCACTCACTACTTTTGCCCACACGTTGCCATATAAACAACTTGAGTGAACAAAACAAAGGGTTTCGAGTATTGTATCCAAGTAAGAAACTGTATCTTTCAAGAGCAGGATTAAACAAATGTTTCTGGTTTCCTAGTAGGAGGTAAAAAATCAGTTTCATATTGCATATTACGAAGCATGACTTAGGCAGATTGACGTAAGGCGTGAGATTTTAGCGGTTTCAGAATGATAGACGTCAAAATTAAACTTATTCGTTCACTCCTCCTGAGCCTAAAATCAGAGCGTGACCGTGGCACATTCACGATGTAGTTCTATTAGGTTCAATCCTCTGCCTTGGATTTCTTACCAGAACAGTCTCTCGGAAATTCGTTTGGAAATAGTGTTTCAAGTTTTCGTGTTTTTGCAATTTTTTTAAATTTTCTCAATGCCTTGCAATTTGAAAAATCATAAGGGTGGATTTAAGACTGGGGTTGCTCTGCCAGTGTGTCGATATCTGATTTGTACGTATTACCAAATGTTAGAGGTTTGAGTGCCATTACTTTAACATGAGATAGATTAAGCAAAAGTATACAAAAAAATGTTTCATGGGGATTATTGGTTCGTTAAAAAAGTCATGCCCAACAATCTCTAACACAACATTGAGAAGTAAGTCGAACAGCTTATTTCATTTTTTCTCGTCGAAATAGCATAGCTGAAAACTAACTAACTTAAAATAATATGTATGTCGACTCATCTTTCAATCTCCTCTCATATCCAACGATATGTCACAGGATTACATTATAGTCAAAATGCACCGAAATTCGTAAAATAACCAAGAAAATTGCGAAGTCTTGTAACTCTATCCTTATTATTTTTGTACTTTGAAGGTGGATTTTTATTGCATCCAGTTATAAGGCAGACAAATGAAACTTATAAAGACATTTGTGCGACGTATGTTAACTACGTGAAAACCAAATTTAGGCAAAATTCAGTAATCGTCACCCTCCCTCAATAAAAGTTTTTGTCAAATGATATAAACAGAAATGGCTTGGCAATGAAAAAAATCCACAAGAGTGGATAGAAGAAAATTAACGGCTCTTACAACCTGTGACAACACTTTTTGTGCCAACAGCAGAATCAATATTGCAGCTTATCTCCTGCAACCGCAACAGAAAAGCAGGTTTAAGATGCTCACAAATTTTCGGAAATTGTCAGGGAGTCGGTACAACGTCTAAATTCATACATGGATAAAATTATCGAGGATCTGAACGACGCAGAATATTTAGATGCTATCGACTCCGATCTTCTTTAGATACAAAGTGTGTTTCATTCAATATAATATAAAATTTTAGACTACTCGAAAATCCGCACTTATTCAATGATTATGTACTTTTTCATTTTGCAAAATACACTCACAGATAAACAAGCAGAAAAGGAAACAAACGTAAAATTGGTAAAAATAATTAAAAGATCGAACGAACTTACCTAAGTGAAGTTCGATCTTAATAATATGAAGCGCTTCGTCCTCCATGATCATCACTATGTAGATGTTTAAAGCCTTAGTGACAAAAAAGAATTTATTTAATTATTGTAGTTTACACTATAATAAAATAAAACAATGAACATACAATGTAATATAACATTTGAGTAACAAGTTATATGAATACTGGAAAGTAAATAAGTCCTAATAGATATAAAGGCAAAATCTAGATTATGACGATAGGATCGCCTTGGCAAACGATTCTCTTTGAATAAGTGGTCTATTGTAAAACATAGCAAACACCTTTGAGCTACCGGACCACCCCGCCGTATTCCGGATAACATCTAGGCTCATTCCCAAACGTTTTGCTGCCGAAGTACTCGCATGTCTGGTTGAGTGCGCTGTAAATATACTTGGGTCTAACCCACTCTTCCCTAAGACGCATTTTAACCATTTACTAATTGTTTGGGAAGATGCAGGACGATGTGGTTTCTTGTATGTGATAAACAATTTGTTGCAAACATGAGGTCTAAGGTTCAATGTTCGAGCAATATATTTAGTTAGGGCCTTAGCTACATATAGTTCAGGTCTTTCAGGAAAATAAGGAAGGAACAGAATTGGTTGGTTTACATTTTTCCCAGATGTTTTGATTCTATCAGGTATCTTGATGTCAATGCCGCCCTCCACCTCTACTACATCTATTAACGAAAGAGTTTGAACCCGCTGTGCAGTTGCTAATGCTATTAACATCGCCAACTTTTCCCCTAGGCACGCAATATTGATTGTTTCATTATTTAGTGTTGATAAATATTTTAATACAATACCCGGATCCCAAGTGTATTTGTACTTGGGTGTTAGCGGTTTTATCCATAATATGCCCTTAAAGAAACGTTTTATGGTAGGGTTAGAGCCTAAATCTGCCGATATTATCAGAGCGGATCGAGCACTATTTAAAGTACCGTAGGATGCGCCTCTGTCAAGAAGGGCAGAGAAAAAATCCAGTATAGTGGGTACGTCATAGCGGTAGACATTCAAATTCCTCTCCTGACAGTAGGTCCACCATTTCTTTAGTTCCGAGTTATATTGCTTGAGAGTGTTCAGCGAGATGGATAAAACCATAACGTCCACTGATGCACCGGAGAGGCCTTCTAGCTGGAATGCTGTTTTGATAAGCGCCCTGCCACCAGGGTAAGACTCCTCCATAAGGGGTGGTGGACTCTGTCGGGGGAATACCACTATTCCCTCGGCTTCGTCCGTAATGATCTTTTGAAGCACCCGCGGTATCACTGCAAAAGGCGGGAATGCATAGAAATAGTAATATTTCCATGGAATAGTAAATGCGTCGATTGACATGGCCTCAGGATCTCTTCTCCACGAAACAAATAAATCACATTTTGTATTAGTTCGATCTGCAAACAGGTCGACCTGAGGATGGCCGAAAACATCTACAATCTTATTAAATGCAAAGTTTGACAATTGCCATTCAGTTTCCGGTTTTAACCTCCGTGATTCCCTGTCTGCTTCAAAATTAACCGAAGATTCTACATATAATGCGAAGATCCAAAGGTTTCGGAACTCGCACCACGACCAAATTTCTCTCGCTAACTCGCTTAACTTTTTATATCGGAGTCCGTCCATACGATTTATGTACGATATAGCGGTAGTATTGTCTATCTTAAGTAAAATATGGCAATCACGTAAATTTTTAGCAAAACATTTTAGGCCAAAGAATGCGGCTGTAAGTTCTAGGATATTTATATGGGAACGTTGTTCTCTTATATTCCAGAAACCATGAGTCGTATCATTACCACATACCGCCCCCCACCCTGTTTTTGAAGAATCACTGTAGATGGTTAGTTTGTAATTCTTACATGTTATGTGTGTTTTTGCACCTTTTATGTTTTCGTACCACCAAGAAAAATCTTTCGCGAGCTCTGGGGTTAGTTTCATTCTCCGGTTGTAGCTATTTGGATTATCTCGTAGTGCTAAATATTTTGCTCTTCTCTAGTCTCTTTGTATGCGCCCAACCGTATGGTACTGCAGGGCAAGCAGATGTTAGGAGACCCAGAAGTTGTGCTAGTTCCCTGATTATACAATTATTTTTCATTTTAAATTTAGCCATTAATGCCCGAATTTTTTTCTTGTTTTGCTTGAGGTAAACCTAACGTCAATATTTTTGTGTCAAATTCAAACCCTAAAAATGTGCAAAGTTTGGTAGGGGTCGTTTGACTTTTTTTGTAATTGATAATAAATCCCAATGTTTCTAATATTTTTGTCGTCACCATTATATTGAGTTTGCAGCTTTTATAATTGCTACCTATCAACAGGAAATCGTCGACATAGACTACAGAGAGGAAACCTCTGGATCTGAGATATGAGAGAATCGGCTTCATGAGTTTGGTAAAAACAAAAGGTGCAGTGCATAATCCGAAAGGAAGGGTATTCGTATAGAAAATTACCAAATTTAAATCTAAAGTACTTTTTATGCGAGTTTGCAATCGGAATTAAATAATAAGCCTCTTTTAGGTCGAGTAATCCCATATAGCAATCCCGGGAAAGGAGTTTTACAGCCATTCTCCAATCCTTTAATTTGAAATGTTGGGGAGCTAAGAATGTATTTAATTTTTTTAAATTAATCACTAGTCTATTTGTTCCGTCCGATTTCGGAACCAGAAAAATATTCGAAATAAATTGGCCGACACATGGTGAGCACCTAGAGACGGCTCCCACCATCTCCAAGTGTTGTATCGCAATCCTAATATTTTCAGATTCAGCTTCTGACCATTTTATCATTGGAGGTTCCAACAATGGAATAGGTTTACAAGAAAATGGTATGCGATATCCGTGAATCCAAGTAAGTATCTGCACATCAGACGTTATGCCTTGCCAGGATTGTACAAAATTTTTAAGTCGACCCGCATATCTACCCACGGTATCATTCAATAGGGTTTTTTCCTCCAAGAAGGTTTGCCGTCTGTTCCTCTCTTCTGTTGAGGAGGCCTGTAGGAGCGTAGATTGTCCCCCTGATTGTCCGCTCTTCTGTGTGTTTGATAGCGCCTCTCCTGTGTTTGTCCTCGTCCGTCCTTTCGAGGCGCTCGGGGTTGTTGAATGGACGAACGTCTGAAGTTTAAATGCTGTTTTACAGCTAGTTTTTCTCTACCTAGATCTAAACTGGTTCTTTCCAAAGACTTCGCCTTTGTTAATCTTGCTCCCAAACAACCAATCAGTAATAGGAGCTTCGGCTAGGGTCTCCTTATATTTCTTATTCAGAGTAGAACTAATTAGTATTCTCCTAGATTCTGACTCGGTGTGGTGTACATCTGCAAATAGTCTACCTGCATCGCTAGCTAATTCAATCAGATGATGATTGTCTAGAGTAGGTTCCTGTTCAAGTAACAGGCTTAGTAATTCCCCCAAAGCTGACAGACCTGCTGCAACTTGACTTTGTGAATTTATCAATCGAGCATCTCTTTTCAATGCCGATTCAGAAGCAGGGGCCTTAACTTCCATGTTCAATTTAGGTGGGTGCAATATTGAACAGTTACTCGCTGGAGGGTATTTTCCTACTAGCAACTTTTTTACTTCCGAATCTAATCATATAGACATTTATGGCTGTCGATAACAGTGACTTTTGTGCCATCTATCGATCGCTATCTTTTCCTCTCGGATGAATTATAAGGGTTGTCTGTATCATCGGCAAAATCGACACACCTTTCTGTGGTCGTACCATAACTTTATTTTATGGTAGTGCCATTAGACATCTTTTAAGCCCAACATCCAATTTTTGTATTGCCTTAAAGCTCGTTTAAGATAATAAAGCGCAAACCTGGAATATCCCCCTCGGACTCGTCAGAATCGTCAGAGGATGAAATTATTCTGCGTCTCGACGGTGGCAACTTGGGTGGAACGTTGCGCTTTTTCTGTGGTTGACGACTGTCACCTTCTAAATTGTTGATACGTTGTAAAGGGCGCCTTGGGTCCAACTCATCGTCCATCGATGCACTGGATGAAGAATCTATAGATGACATGCTGTCGGAACGGCGTTTTCTCTTTACCATTATCGTAAATACTTCTATTTAATAACGCCGACAGTTTTGTGACACTCACTCTTAGCACAAAATAAACAGAATGAATGTAGGTACACAGAAGCGAGGTAACTAAGTGACGAGTGTGGATAAATTCGAATTCTTTAAATTTGTGGCACCCTCTAGCAGAAAGTAGACGTACTACATAGTGATGATCTTGGAGGACGAAGCGCGAATATAATTTAATAAAAAAGTAAAAAATTTATATTTCCCTATGAATGAAAATATAATAAGTCATTCTTATTTTTTGAAAATTTCTCATGGTTCAATTGACAATTTTTATTATGCATGTGAAAACCTAGCTCATCCCACGTTTTCCAGTAGGCGGCTCCGACCCACCCCTTACGGTTTCTTGAAATATATGTCTTTTTAAACGTATATGTCAAGTTTCAACGAATTCGCTATGTTCTTGTTTAGTTTGCACACTTTGTCTGTACTTCTGTACTAGCTGCGTTTAATAGTTTACGATTAATCGATAAAAAATGTTGTTGGTGAAAAAAATTTGTATAATACCATTTTAGTTTTAATTGTGAAAATGTTTTTGTGGGTGTTTTTGTTGATAAAATAACTTAATACTGATACGATTTTACTTTTTGAAAATGTCTTGTGTTAATGAAATAACTATTTACTACTTTGTAACAAATTTTCATTTTTATCACATCCGAAATTTCATAAGATTTGCGTTCTACTTCGTCATTTCCAATGTCTCCTCTGGTTGCATCTTTGTGAAGGACTGTGAATTTTTAAATTTGCGTCGCGCAATTTGGAAAATACCTGTTTTAAATTAGAAAGGTGTTCTTGCAAAGATGTATTGAAAATGATTATCTCGTCCATGTATACTAGACAAACTTTATTTTAAAGTTCCTTTAAAACTTTATCCTTTACGCGTTGAAACGTAGCGGGTGCATTTTTTAAGCCAAATGGCATACGAACATATTCGTAGTGGCCATTTTCCACGTTAAATTAAATGGTATATTAAATCTTTATTTATATAACAGCTTCTGTACATTTTTATATTTTTTGATATTCTATTCTGTTAATATTCATCACCATGACTTATTATTATTTTATATAAAAATAAACATAAAAACAGTATGCCGACGAAGTATATGTAAGTGAGTACGCCACATATACTCCCCCTATGTGGCGTACTCACTTACATATACTTCGTCGGCATACTGTTTTTATGTTTATTTTTATACAAAATAATAATAAAGTCATGGTGATGAATAATAACAAAATAGAATATAAAAAAATATTAAAATGTACAGAAGCTGTTATAAGTACATATAAAGATTCAATATACCATTTAATTTCAATATTCTGATTATATTTTATTATTATACAACAATAAATTAATCGTACAAACTTCAAATTGGTATAATATACTTTGTTTATAATTTTATTTTCCAGCTCGTAAAACATCTCATTCTTTTAACCTTCGACAGCACTCAAATTAAACTTCACTTCCTTTCCTTCGCAGTGTTTGATGGACACCAATATCCTGTTACATCTACAATGGGACAAATACCATTATTTAATTTTGACGATTGAACCAATCTCACCTGTTGAAAACCATACATTGTCCATATATCGAGTGTTAAGTGTGGCTCTCCGCACCTTGTATTGTAAATTGTGGGTATAATCTTCACTCAGCACACTTGAATCGGTCAAGGCATCAGTGTTTTATGGTTGTATGATTATAGAGGCCAGACCAAAGAGGTAAAAGATACAGGAGGGAATATGAGACAAAACACGGCAAGACGGAAGTGGCCATTGTGGCTTCTTAAAATGGCGGAGATGACGTAATTGACGTAACGCCTCGGTCTGCATCAGTGGCGTAGCGTTAGAAATAATAAAAATGCGTTTAATTTTAGAATAATGCACATGTATTTAAAAAAAAACATCTTCAACTACATAATTATAATAATACAAAATAAATGATCAAAATAGCTTAAACACCTAAAAGAAATAGTATTTCACATATAATTTTATTAAGACGGCGTTTTAAACAGGTATTCAACATAAAACTAAAAATCGCTTTCTAAATTTTTGTGTCTTATAACCGATAACGAAAAGAAATAGCTTATTGTAAATTAAATGCAGATTTGCTAGCTTGACTTATCAATTCAAGATTCAATACGACACGCCACTGAATACTTGACCTTGACTTGTACGGTGTGCAGGCAAAAATATTAAAGAACAAAGTATAAAAATACTCACAGGTGGAAGGTAACCCCATATATTCGGGCTGTATGCGAAACCCCACAAGCTACACAACTAACCATTATCACAGACTAATAATAATATACCATTATTTCAGTCCTCAACGAATAATGCACAAAACAACGCATGAACTCCGCCATGAACCAAACAAAACTAACCTTCCGCAAAGTGGCTTATCAAAATGGCGACTTCCGTCTATTTGATTTTCAATGATGGATATAGGAACTTTCCTTCCTGTATTTTTTACCTCTTTGGGCCAGACATATCCCATCAGGACTTGTTGAACTGATTTGTAGCTAAAACAATACGGTATTATGAACTTAACCTCCCTTAGATTCGACACAGTTTGCGTGCTTATCGTGTCTAAGTCATGTGATTAGAGGTATTGTGGTTAGTGCTTATCTACCTTGTCGTTTTATGGTTTAAATTGCCAGGATTTATCCTTACACTTGGAGTAGTTTTCCACACACACCAAAACACTTTTGCACACACTCGACGCGCGTTTCGCCAACCAAGTTGGCATCATCGGGAGATGATTAAAACTAAGCTTAACCTAACAATGGGACCTATTTATACCTAAAAATTCGTTACGCTTCGACAAACAATTACCGCGATAGTAACAAAAAAGGCGGGTAAAATATTTAGCTTCGTTGAAGCGTTAACGCTTGACTAACATAAATAGCGGGCTATTTGGAATGGGCCGCTATTTATGTTAGTCAAGCGTTAACGCTTCAACGAAGCTAAATATTTTACTCGCCTTTTTTGTTACTATCGCGGTAATTGTTCGTCGAAGCGTAACGCATTTTTAGGTATAAATAGGTCCCATTGTTAGGTTAAGCTTAGTTTTAATCATCTCCCGATGATGCCAACTCGGTTGGCGAAACGCGCGTCGAGTGTGTGCAAAAGTGTTTTGGTGTGTGTGTGGAAAACTACTCCAAGTGTAAGTTCTACACCAAAGGTTCCAACCCCTCTTCAGGAAGGATTTATCCTATTTAGCAGTCATCTGGGAGTTGTGTTTTGTTATCGCCATTTGTAACTGTCAGTTGCTCTGTGCTGCTGAGTGACAGATAGATGCGCGAGGTTGCGTTCGGTTGTCTACTGTGACGGAGTGGTCGAGTGTTTGCCGAGTAGGATCCTCTCTGAAATGTCCATAAAATACTTGCTGTGTTGATTTGACTGTGACGGAGTGGTCGAGTGTTTGCCGAGTAGGATCCTCTCTGAAATGTCCATAAAATACTTGCTGTGTTGGTTTGTAACTAATGCTTTGTATGAGGAACGACTGATATCGTGGGTTCAGGGTAAATCATCTTATTACTTATCATCTCAAGACACGTGAGGGACTTTTATTAGAGTTTTGTTCAGTGTGGGAGTGGGTCGGTGTACGAACGCACCTGATCACTGTTTCCGACTGTCGAGAGGGACGAGCCATTTTGTTTTCTTTGGCCGGCGTGTGGATTGAGGTGGCGTGTGCCGTTTTGCAATTGTTAGTTGCTCCATTTGGGGATTCAGGCATATTATCCACCAGGAATTAGCTGCTCTTATGTTGGTTTTGTTGTGGAATATTTTCTGGAAAGTGCAGCTGCGAGTCTTCCCGGATTTGAACAATCCACAGGGACGGTGAGTTAAATTTTTTAAATTTTTTTTATGGTGGCTTGGAATCTATCGTTATACTATCCGTTTTATTATATTCAGGTTGACGTCTTCCTACCCAAAGTCCTCTTAGGGACAAACTCGTCTAGCAAGGACCACATAAAGCCCATCCTACATCTCAGGTATGGCAAGTTCGTTCTTTTTTGTTGTGAGAGTCTACAGTGTTAGTTACTGGGGCACATGGAGGTAAGGTTTACTTTCTTCTGTTTTAGGGCTGCTTGTTGGTTGTTTGACCGTTACTGGTATTGATCTACTTACTGTCTGGAGTCGGTGGGGCTACCGGTTGCTTCTGGGTGTACCGTTTATTCGCTGTATGTTGGTGGCTTACATGGTTGCTACTTGGTTGCAGCTGTTGAATTATTGGTGTTTGTTGATGTCTGTCCGTCTGGAGGACGATGTACTGGTGAGAAGGTTATGGCTTCATATGGGCTACCACCTGTTCGAGATCTGGTTGGCTGCTGGAGCCTCGTTCATGTTAGCTTGTGTTCCTGGGTTTTGGTTTATGGTGGCTGTTACCGGTAAGGTGACGGAAGATAGCTGAACTCAGGTAACTGACGAAATTCTGTTTAATAACTCCCGATGTGTTTCCAGAGGAAACGTTAACGTATTCGGATTTAGTCAATTATTTTCCATGATTCCGAGTCACTAGTGTACCATGTACCTTGATACTTTGTTCTTAATTTATTTTTGTCTACTTAACCTTTTGATAAATTTAGGCAGAAATCACAGATTGTTTTTTTTATTTGTATACATGAACACCTTGTATGGTGATGTTAATAGTATATAGCTATAGTGTTGCAAATAGATTTATTTGTTGTATAAAAACATAGTAACTAATAACAAAATATATTATTGATTGTCAATTGATATATAAATACTGTCAATAAAGTTTTCACTAGTATTTTCTCAACTATTCTTAACTTTCAATTGGTTATGGGCCCAGAACCGCTGTTATAATCATTTACCTAAAGTTGAGAAGAAAGTACCGTTGTTCAGAGTAAAGGAAGTGTGAAAGATGTCGAACATATTACCTTGCATTGAGAAGTTGAAAGGACGTGAAAATTTTGATTCCTGGAAGTTTGCTGTGAAGAATTATTTGGAACACGAAGATTTGTGGACTGCAGTAACAGGTGAAGAACTGGATCAAAAGAAAATCATTAAAGCTAAGACTAAGCTCATTTTGTTGATAGAACCTATAAATTACATTCATGTGCAAAATGCTACAACTGCTAAACAGGTTTGGGATAATTTAGTTAAAGCTTTTGATGATTCTGGTTTGTGTCGGCGTGTTGGTCTATTAAGAGTTTTGATCACTACTAGTCTTGCAAACAGTTGTTCACTAGAAGATTATATTAATAAAATAGTGTCTACAGCACATAAGCTTAATTCTATTGGGATGCCTATCTCAGATGAATGAGTTGGCACATTACTGTTGGCTGGACTTCCTGATGAATATCGACCAATGATTATGGGAATAGAAAGTTCAGGTGTTGTAATTTCGGCAGATTCCATCAAGACAAAGTTGCTCCAAGATATACGAACTGAACCAGGCGACAGTACCGAAGAGACGACCGCATTTTATGGTTATAATAATAGGAAATTTAAGAAGAAATTCGTTTCTAAAGGTCCGAGATGTTTTGGTTGCAACAAGTATGGTCATATCAAATCAAAGTGTCCCGAAAATCAACCAAATGAACCGAAATCAAATAACTTGTTATATACCTCGTTAACTGTGCAGAAGACAAATCAAGATGAATGGTTTATTGATTCCGGTGCTTCTACGCATATGACCATGAAAAGAATGTGGTTGAAGAGGTCGAGAGAAGTGACAGAAGAAGTTAAAATTGCAGATTCAACTACTTTGCCAGTATGTGCCAAAGGAGATGTCGAATTAAAGGTTTTATTAAATAACGAAGAAACTGATATCACTGTTCAAAATGTTCTACATGTGCCAAAATTAGATGTAAATTTGATATCCGTCAGTCAACTAGTCAAAAATGGAAATATAGTTCACTTTGATTCCGGAAAGTGTTCTATTTATAATAAGAAAAAAGAACTTATTGCTACTGGTACCCATGTGCATAATATGTTCAGACTAGATACAACCGGTGTAAATATCGTGAACGTTGCAAGAGAAAATGTATATTCCTATGAAGTGTGGCATCAAAGACTTGGACATGCCAATTTTGACATTGTCAAGAAAATGAGAGATGGTGCAGTAGCAGGTGTGAGCTTTATAGAAAATACAAATAAGCAATATTGTATTACTTGTCTAGAAGGTAAACAGCAACGTCAATCATTTCCTGTGTCAAGTTCTACAACTTCGAATCTTTTGGAATTAGTACATTCAGATATATGCGGACCAATAGAAGTTGCTTCTATGAGCGGAGCGAGATATTTTTTGCTGTTTATGGATGACCTTTCAAGAAAGATTTTTGTATATTTCCTTACTGCCAAATCGGAAGTACCTGAGAAGTTTATTGAATTCAAAAATCTGGTTGAAAATCAAACAGGACAAAGAATACGTATATTACGCTCTGATAATGGTACCGAGTACACTAATTATAAGATGAAATCGGTTTTTAGAAAGTATGGAATAGTTCATCAAACTACAGTTCCATATACTCCACAGCAAAATGGGAAAGCCGAACGAATGAATAGAACAATTATAGAGAAAGCACGATGTTTACTATTACAAGCTAATTTTCCAAAACATTATTGGGCAGAGTGCGTTTTAGCTGCAGCATATCTCATAAACCGAACCTCGACAAGAATTTTGAAGTACAAGACCCCGGAAGAAGTGTATTTGAAAAAGAAACCAAATCTAAGTCATTTGAAAATAGTAGGTTCAACAGCAATGGTTCATGTGTTAAAACAGAAAAGGAAGAAACTGGATTCGAAATCTGTAAAAGGGGTTTTAGTTGGTTTTTGTGAAAATACGAAAGGCTATAGAATCTACATTCCCGAAAAGAAAAAAGTACTTATAAGTAGAGATGTTGTTTTTCTTGAATGCGAGCCATATTTTCGCAATGTGAAAGAAAATAAAAATGCCAACGTATTTCCTATTTACCTGACTGATTTAGAAGATTCTGCTTGTGAAAGGGCTGATGAAGATTTTCCCGAAATTGTGTCGCAGGAAGAATGTTCAAATAATGACAGTGACAACGAAATTCGTGATATAAAAATTCTGGAACTTCAATCTGACAGTGACCATGATGGGTTAAAAAATAACGATGACAGTCTTGACAGTGACAGTGACAATTTTCATCAAGTCAGAACCAGAAATATTCCTAAGAAATTTGATGACTATGAGCTATATATTGCAAAACACATTTCAAGATATTGACTGATGGTCGAGATGGTAGAGTACCTGCCTCTCACCCAAAAGTCCCGGGTTCGAATCCCGGTCGTGGCAATGGAAAATACTGTGAGAGGGATTTTTCCATTATACACGGATATTGGATGTGTGTCCCTTGTCTTTAAATGTGTAGCCCCCTCCCGCACAAGGCTCAGCCTTCTGGGATAAAGGGGGTCGTAATTACATGTGGTGTATTTATTATTTATTATTATTTATTAATGTGAACGACCCTGTTTCCCATCAAGAAGCAATTAATGGAGATAATGCAGAGAATTGGAGAATAGCTATCGAGGAAGAATATGCTTCGTTATTAAAGAATGATACGTGGGAAGAAGTTGTTTTGCCTCGAGGAAAGAAAATCCTAGGTACAAAATGGGTTTTTAAAACGAAATTAAATCAAAATGGAGATATTGTGAAATATAAAGCACGTCTAGTAGCCAAGGGATACAATCAAAGAAAAGGAATCGATTATGATAAAGTATTTTCACCAGTTGTAAGATATGAATCTGTAAGATTTTAGCCGTCGCAGCTAGATTGAATTTAGATATTGATCAATTAGATGCAATTAGCGCATTTCTGCAAGGGGATCTCAATGAAGAAATTTATATTAAACAACCAGAAGGATTTGATATTGGTAACAAAGTTTTACGTTTAAAAAAATCTATTTATGGACTGAAGCAATCATCTCGAATGTGGAATCTGAAACTTGATGAAGCGCTAAAGAAATTTGGTTTGAAACAATCCAAAAGTGATCCTTGTATTTATTATCTAAATACAGATGGAAATATTTTAATTGTCACATTGTATGTTGATGATTTACTGCTTATGTCAAATCTGTCAAGTTTGAAAGAAAAGTTAAAAAAATGTTTGTCAGATAAATTTTATATGAAAGACATTGGACCTGCTAGTTTATTCCTTGGGTTACATATTGTTATAAATAAAAAGGAAGGAACGATTTGTATTGATCAACAGCATTATATTAAACAGATGTTAGAAAAATTCGAGATGGAAAATTGCAATCCGTGCTCAACTCCCATGGACGCAAATCAGAAGTTGAGTCAGGAAATGTGCCCAAAAACAAGGGGAAATGCAGAGGAAATGGTGAATGTTCCATACCAAGAGTTGATAGGAAGTTTATTGTTTTGTGCACAAATATCAAGGCCAGATATTAGTTTTTCTGTGAATTTCATGAGTAGGTTTAATAGTAATCCAGGAAAAGCACACTGGACAGCTGCTAAACGTATTTTAAGGTATCTGAAGGGGACGATAAATAAGCAGTTATGTTTCAGTAGATATTGTTCTTACAATGAAAGATTTATTGGTTACTGCGACTCTGATTATGCTTCAGATTTAGACGAACGAAGATCGGTGACTGGGTGTGTTTTTATGATGCAAGGGGGAGCAGTTTCCTGGTGTTCCAAGAAGCAGCCTGTTGTAGCTTTATCGACAGCTGAATCAGAATATATAGCCATCAGTGCAGCTTTACAGGAAGAAAAATGGTTAAAAGGATTGGCAAATGAAATTATATCCTTAGAGAAAACATTAATTTTCTGTGATAATCAGAGTGCAGTTTGTATGGCAGAAAGTAATAAGTTCAATTCACGTACAAAGCACATTGATGTACGACATCATTTCGTGAAAGAAATTGTCGGTCGAGGAGAAATTGAGCTGCATCACAAACCAACAACCGAAATGGTTGCAGATGTATTGACCAAGCCTTTGCCAGTTAAAAAGACACTTTACTGTTCTAATTTAATGGAACTTAAAGATTAGTATAGTTACTTGTTTTAGGAGGAGTGTTGCAAATAGATTTATTTGTTGTATAAAAACATAGTAACTAATAACAAAATATATTATTGATTGTCAATTGATATATAAATACTGTCAATAAAGTTTTCACTAGTATTTTCTCAATTATTCTTAACTTTCAATTTATAAATCATTAGTATTAGTATGGTGTGGCCACATCGATAGGGCACTTTTATGGTATCTATTGTCATATTGACGTATCAAGAATTTAATGGGGGGAACATATTTTTTTTAACGGGATTTTAATTAGCGATAAGGTATTTTTGATTTAGTTACACCGCGAGCGGTGCCTATATGGTTGTTTTGTTTGGTAGTAGATAAGCTATGGGGCTTCTGGCTCAAAATCCCATGTTATTTCTTATGGAGGTTCATTTGGGACTTTTTTCGACCCAACTGGGCACCCCATAATTGCCTACCCCCTGGAGGTCGAGGTCGAGGTCAGGGTCATGAGAGGTCACGTACCATTAATTACTTAATAGGTTATAATTATAATATATTAATAATAATATGTAAAGGGGTTGAGGAATTATTTATTTGTATTTGAATAGTTAAGTCATTCGATGAATTAAATAAAGATGAAAGGGGTGCGTTGACGAGACGCGAGCTCTACACGTCCACGGTGATAATGAGAGCAGCGCCACTACTGACTGTTTCATGAACTAATTCAGATCACTGGAAGATATGAAGCAGTTAACAGCTCCTACGTAAAAATATGCTACGGCGAATATAGGCATTTTAAAATATCTATTTATCTTAAGGGGTTATATTATATTAGCAGAGAATAAAAACACAATTGAATAGTATGCTATGCGAAATCTCTTAAGTAGGTCAACGAGTTCAAACTTATCACAATGTGTGGAATTCTGCAGGGGTCACAATAGGTTATCGGAGTTTTGTGAACATTTGCATATGATTTTAAAATTATTTATTTAGTTGATTTCTCAATGTAATTATTTTGCAGGGGAAAAATTGTTGTAAAGATGTCTGTGTGTGTGTGTGTGTGGCGCACATTTCCATTGCGTACTAATACGACAAAAACCGAATGACACCCTACTGCAATTTCAAACATTTAATTTAAGTTTTAGGAAACTGTAGCCGGGGCAAATAAGATAGTTAAAAATTAGAAATACTTTTTAAATACGTAAGTGTATTCAGTAAGTAATACATATATACAAATTAAGTTATTTAATCAGTACAATAACAAAGAAAAAAATCCTTTAATTTAAAAATCGCTGTGTCTAACATTAGAATAAGTATCATATTATAGCAGTGCAGTTCATCCGAAATCTAGTCAATAGGATTCAGATTGGGTTATCACAACAACGTATGAAGGTGGAAATATTTAGGTAATAACGGAAAAGGTAGGTATAGGTTATAAAAATGCCTAATGATGCATACTGTATTGAGGTAATGCTAGGCTCTCAGAGAAGTGTTTCGTCTAGGTAAATTTTAATTAAGCGTCCCCACCCAGTATACCTTACTGTGAGATTTTTAAAATCTAATAGTGACGCTCTAGGTAGTGCAAAAGTGTAGGTACATACACGTATTTTTAATTCCAAAGACAAATTATTATTAAGTTCGTATACGATATGTAATACGAAATCGTCTTTAGTTCGATTCTATAGGGTATTTGTGGTAAAAAATGTTTATTTTACACGAAACGAATTTTAAACACAGTTTGGAAAAAATCTAGGTAGCAATTACTGTTATCAGTTATAAATTAAGCAAGCCTTTCTATGAATTTATGATACATTAAATTACACAACGTTCTAGAAATTTTTTTATAAGGAACCAAATTGTTGTTTTCAAATTAATCAAAACTGATTTATGAATATCGTAAGAGGTAAAAAACAAAAACTTTTATAAGTTTAAACTAATAAGACAAATATTTTTTTAATTCTTTTATTCATATTGAATTTATATTCATATTTTTGTCAGCTGTTGTCTTAATTCAGAAGAGGAAATATATTGGTAAACTAATGGGTGTTATCCCAAATGAAACATTCATTATAGATAAGCATTCTTTATTAATAAATTATATAGGGTTCACGATTTACATTTTCAGTTTCCTCAATTTACAGAGGTTGCATAATACAATATAAAATATAGGTCACTATATTTTTAAATAATATAAGGGTATATATTGGGATTAAATATTGTAGAGTATATACAGAGTCCTCGATTTTACTGAGGCTTTTTATAGAAATAAAGGTGTTGCAAAATAAATATACTTGAAATAAGTATCATTAAAGTGCTCTTCCGAAATCTGGGTAATGCAGATCTTTAGTTTTAAGAAAATTACATAAAAAAATTCTTATATTGTCTCTCGAGGTATTTTTGTAAAGTAGTGCCCTTCTGGTTCGGAAATGTTTGTGTAATGACTAGCGTAGATTTTTCTAATGAAAAAAGCTATTCTACAGCATTTCAGTGCCCCCCGCGTTTTATAAAACAATGCATACATAACAAAAATTAATATTATAAAAATATGAGAAGACGATTGGACAAAGACTTTATTTATACGAAATATTGATCTCCCCAGCTCGAGGTCGTAGGTCTTATTTCAATCGTAAGACGCAAGGTGATTTACCATTTGAAGGGGACAGGGGAATGACGATGAATGTCACATAATTATCAAAATTAACTTTATACAGCCATCTTCTGGCTAAAATACACCCGTGGTGAGAGTAAAATCGGTAAGAGTGATATTATTAAATTTAGTTTAAGCAAAAAAGGCAACAATGATGAATGTCCATGCGTAACAGGTCAAAAATGATAAAAGGTTGTTGTGAACGACTATCTGTTTTATTTACATTTCAGTAGAATCTCCAGAAGCACGGAAATATTATGAACAACTCCCTCTAAACAGGATAATAACGAAAACGATGTTTCAATAATATGTTTTTAGTTTAATTAGGGTTACCATGTTTTATTTTGAAAAATAACTGACATTGTCAAACTAGGCATATAGAAAATACCATTATACAATACCTACTAAAAGCAGCTAGAGGGGCAAACAAAGATAAATTAGGTTTTAAAACAATGTATTATATATAAGTATTTGTAAATATTATCACTACCACTATCAGTTTATGTTAAATTTCAGAAAAAAAGACTAAGGAAATAGTTAATATCAAAATTTTTATTCGTTTTAATAAAAAAGCACAAAATGATTAATGCAAATGAGGGAAACATTTTATTACTTGCGAATAATTAAAACAATATTTTCTATGTATTATCGAAAGCTGCTAAATAAAACTATTTTTATTATAAAAGACAAAACATATAGTCATTAACAATAATTTCAGAAATAACCAAAAACAAAAAAAAAACCTCTTGCGTCTTGTTATAAAATATGTTAAGTGGCGTAATTATAAAACAAACACTAACAGAGCAATCGTTCTTTAAAAATGTATTCCTAACCGTCTCCGAAGTCACAGAAGTAACCCCAGAAAATCCTAGGTGTATTACAAAACCTACGTGTTATTTCTGCTCTTTAAAAGTTATGTCTTATCTAGAGATATAAAACATAGATTAAGCGATTACCCAGTATTTTGTTACATTTTTGCGGCTAAAAGTTGATTTCAATATTTAGAAAGTAATTTTTCTGCATAATTTAAACAAATTAAATAAAAAGTCATTCGTGTGAGAGAATATAAAATTCGATTCATATAGATATATAGATATAATCATTTTTCAACATCAAGTTGCATTGCGATCCACTGTTGTAATTGCGATGAATGAAATAGACTACTAAGCAAATAATTTTATTTCAATGAATTTTTATACAAGGAGACAAAGAATCAGTGTGTGTTTTAACCAGCATCGGTAAACTTCATTCAGTTTTGTGCAGAACGCAATGCAAAATAATTGACACATTTTTTTTTTTTTCATAGGATATATTGTTACTTAAGAAAATAGTGTAGTATTAAACAATATAAAAACACGAGCACAGGGTAAGTTTAAAAAAAAAACTTTTTAAGTTTAAGTATTTAATTTGATAGGTTGAAGACAATGTCGGTTAATTTTTTAAACACTGTTACTTTGTAAATTATTTTTCTACAAGATAGACTTTAAAATTACATTATTGCATATTTTTCTCAAGTTATAATGAAATTATAAAGCAAAAATTCTTACACTTAACTTATCTTTAAAAATCACTTGGTGTCAAAAAGTACTAAATTAATAATGGTATATAGCGACTTGAAGATTTTTTTTGTAGATTTTTAAACTTTAGGATAATTAAAAAGGAATGCTTTTACCCCTAAGAGAGTAAAAAACCACCCCAGAAGTTCAAATTTAAAACAGATTCAAGTAGTTATTGAAAAGATTCATGTTCTTAAGGTCGCTTATTAGCGAATCTGAAATCTAAAATAGGGATTGCGCCCCTAATAACATACATATTAGGAGTATAATGGAAAAATATCTAGCTCCCACCCCTAAGAGGGTGAAAACATCAAAATATTTGAATAAATTAATGAAACTTATTCAATTTTAAATTTACTGGGACTAAAAATGAACACTTTTATGTAAAAAATCAAAATTTTATAATTTTTTTCCTTGTATAATTCTTGGTTTAGCAGATATCAAAATTTGTCAAAAAACAATTTGAAACTCATATCCAATGAAAAACATCCTTAATCCTTTTTTAATATTCCATATTTACCCATTTTAAAACTGTTTTAGAAGTTCGCAGTGAGATCTATCTAATAATTAGTCTGTTTTTTAAGTTTCATTAAAAAATTTCAATAATTTTAATACAAGGTATCTTTAATTTTCATAACATTTTAAAAGTGGCAATTTAATATTATTACAATTTTTCTATATATCGGTGTATATACTTTAAAAAAAAAAATTCGCTTATACAGACTGAAACTTTCTAGATATCTACACCAAAAACATCATAGTATGACCATTGGAATAAAAATTGCAGGACCAAGAAGATTTTCATTGTTTGTATTGCTTTTTACTAACAAATTTCGGAATCGTTCAAACTGTTGATGAGACAAGATTTTTTTTATATCTAACCACCAACAGTCTGTCGAACGTAGAATAATATTTAACCTTCAAGAGAAAAAAATTAATTACACGTTTTTAAACCGAAAACCTATAGGTACGAGAAAGGTCTTCAGACTATCGAACGTAAAATTATAAAAATTTACTAACTTACAAGAATATGAATAAATAATTTATATATACAGTATATCCTCGGATAGGGTTTACAAGAGGTGAAATAGCTAAAATGTTCAACTTTTCGAGGAAAAGTCATTCCCGACAAAAATTTTTGCTCCATTAGAAAATACGATTCACGATAAGAAACCTCATGTTTTTAAACAGGGGGTCCTAAAAATTATAAAAACTTGGAAAATGCTTAAGAGTAAATTGGCTGTATTCTTAATTTTTTAAACAAAATGCTAAATGAATTCCTTCAACAATCTAAGCGCAATAGGAAACAAGCATTGTAATTCTAACAAATTTTCATATAAAAATTTTTTAGTATGCTATTTTCAAGATGTTTTATTTCATAACTAGATATTAAAATATAATTTATAAGCATATTTTATTAAATCAAGGGTACCAAATAATTTTCTGTGTATCATATAAAAAATTTGCCGAAATTATACAAACGACAATTGGTTGAGTCAATGAAGCTTACAAATCGGCGAAAACTTAGGAATTTCTCAGGAACAGTACCCTTATATGATTATTTTTTTAAATATTCATTATACATATTACTTAAAATCTGAAATATTCCGACATAGAAATTTTTAATACTAATTTTGAAAATTATGAATTATTGTCTTTATGCTTTGATAATTAATAAATTTCATAGACGAACTAGCATTTTCGACGAAAAAAAAAAAAGATTGTAGAGGTTTTTGGTCACTAATTAATACATTGTCAAAAAAAGGTCTTCAAAAAAATTTTCCTTTGATATTATCATTATTATTTAAATTCTAAAAGATTCATTTATAAAAAATTTACGAACAGTTTTCAAAATTAAAGAAAGAGAATTCTTGGTTCATAATTTTTTTCCAGAGAAAATTAAATGTATAGAATATTCCAGTTCAGGAGTAGAAAATTTGGGATAAATAGATTTATAATGAATTCGATTAGGTATAGTATTTTTCAACATTGATACATAAATTTTGTGTATTAATTTCAGAAATAATCCATAAAAATATCCGTACAGTATTTTGTTGCTGGTTCTGTAATATAAATAATAAGAGAAGTAAAAAAATTTTTTGAAATGCATATAGACCTGAAACTTCCAGAATTGGTTAATAAATACATCCTAAATTACATAACAAAAAATCAAAATTAATGGATAAAATTAGATATATATAACAGAAAACAGTAAATAACGTATACATACATCATGCAAGTGTATAAGTCATATTGGAGTAAAATCTGCTCTCAAACAGAAAATAATACGAAGGACATGCTAAACACTGAACAATGAAATAAATATTTAAATAAATATTTTGAGCACAGTAAATAATTTCACGAGGCACTTATATGCTTGCATCATGTATAGGGTAACAAATATTTCTCATGCCAAAACCTTAACAAACTGTTTTTTAAGTTATAAAATACGTAGTTTGCCGTAATATAATAACTTGAAAGTTGATAAAAAAAAATATTATAGTATGTTCAGGTATCTTCAGCAAAACTCGGTATAAATTAAGTATAAGTCACATGCATAGTAAAAATTAGCCATTTTATTATTGTTTAATTATAAATAAAAAACCTTAGTATTTATCCAAATATGCTGATATTTATATATATCCATTCAACTTGTGATTAGCTTGACTCTCGGTTTTTACAGTTGCTGCAAGAGTAGGAGTTTACCACAAGCGTAGGAAAATACATTATTTTCTAGATAAAGAGACGTAATTTCTACAATTCTTATTGGTATCAATGAAACAAACGCTTTTAAATAGATTAATTTATTAAAAAAAGAATCATCAATTTACAGAGTTTGTATATACAGAAATATATATTAAAATATATGATATGAAAACATAGCTTATATTCTAAGTTTATCACTTTACAATACAAGTGAAAATTAATGAGTTTTACATGTCATAAAATTAGATGGTTTTATATTATGAACCCAATTGAGGCGTAAATTTATTAATGTTCACTTGGAGATTTAAAATTGCTTCAAGTGCCCAGCAGCTGTCTTTTTCTTGAAATTCTTCTAATTCTAGGAGAATAGGTGCTTGAATGTTTTCTGTGAACCATTTTTCTAAATCAGTGTCTCGATAGATCGAGGCATTTTTTGTATTAATGTCTTTAAATTCTTTAATTTCCATATCCACCTTAGTTATGGCGAACAGGCCACAGAAAACGGCATTCACTTTAAAAGACTCATCTTTTTTCAGAGCATTTTGCATACGTAGGTGGAAGAGGGCCTCGCAATCCTTAAGGAACAACTTGGGATCTGTATGTTGTAAGTTTGTAATAGCCCCAGTTCTGATGCGGCCGGAAAATGCTGTTGCTGATTCCCCCCAGCTAACACGATGTTTACTCGTTTCCTTCCTTGGCGTTATCCCTGCTACACGTTTCTGCTCAAACTTAATTTGTTTTCTGAAGCTTTTGATTTGAGCCAAAGATGACAATAGACCTTGCTTCTCTCCAATAGTGTTGGCGGTTTTTAGTTGGAGCTTTATATTCCGTACAGCGTTAGTACATTGCCTAAGCCCATCCTTAGCAGTATCTTCACTATACTTGGTGGATAGAACACCAAGCAGAGCAGCGATGCTCACACACAAATATATTAAAAAATCTTTAGCTGACATGTCTGTTTGATGATTGACTGTTGAATGACTAAACGGCTGTAGTAGTTGAGGTTTTATTAATGCTGGGTCGATGAGTGCGAACGGTAAGATATAACATAAAAATTAATTATATGTTTAATCATTTTTCTACAAATTCCTAAGTTAAATTTTTCTTGGAATTTCGCGCTATAAGTTTCAGAACAATTCCACCTCTTCCCAATATTATCCCTAAATTAAACAGATCATTAGGTATGTTAGGTTAGGTACGGGAAGACGCTCGCGACTGCCCGAACCTAACCTAACATACCTAATGATCTGTTTAATTTAGGGATAATATTGGGAAGAGGTGGAATTGTTCTGAAACTTATAGCGCGAAATTCCAAGAAAAATTTAACTTAGGAATTTGTAGAAAAATGATTAAACATATAATTAATTTTCATGTTATATCTTACCGTTCGCACTCATCGACCCAGCATTAATAAAACCTCAACTACTACAGCCGTTTAGTCATTCAACAGTCAATCATCAAACAGACATGTCAGCTAAAGATTTTTTAATATATTTGTGTGTGAGCATCGCTGCTCTGCTTGGTGTTCTATCCACCAAGTATAGTGAAGATACTGCTAAGGATGGGCTTAGGCAATGTACTAACGCTGTACGGAATATAAAGCTCCAACTAAAAACCGCCAACACTATTGGAGAGAAGCAAGGTCTATTGTCATCTTTGGCTCAAATCAAAAGCTTCAGAAAACAAATTAAGTTTGAGCAGAAACGTGTAGCAGGGATAACGCCAAGGAAGGAAACGAGTAAACATCGTGTTAGCTGGGGGGAATCAGCAACAGCATTTTCCGGCCGCATCAGAACTGGGGTTATTACAAACTTACAACATACAGATCCCAAGTTGTTCCTTAAGGATTGCGAGGCCCTCTTCCACCTACGTATGCAAAATGCTCTGAAAAAAGATGAGTCTTTTAAAGTGAATGCCGTTTTCTGTGGCCTGTTCGCCATAACTAAGGTGGATATGGAAATTAAAGAATTTAAATACATTAATACAAAAAATGCCTCGATCTATCGAGACACTGATTTAGAAAAATGGTTCACAGAAAACATTCAAGCACCTATTCTCCTAGAATTAGAAGAATTTCAAGAAAAAGACAGCTGCTGGGCACTTGAAGCAATTTTAAATCTCCAAGTGAACATTAATAAATTTACGCCTCAATTGGGTTCATAATATAAAACCATCTAATTTTATGACATGTAAAACTCATTAATTTTCACTTGTATTGTAAAGTGATAAACTTAGAATATAAGCTATGTTTTCATATCATATATTTTAATATATATTTCTGTATATACAAACTCTGTAAATTGATGATTCTTTTTTTAATAAATTAATCTATTTAAAAGCGTTTGTTTCATTGATACCAATAAGAATTGTAGAAATTACGTCTCTTTATCTAGAAAATAATGTATTTTCCTACGCTTGTGGTAAACTCCTACTCTTGCAGCAACTGTAAAAACCGAGAGTCAAGCTAATCACAAGTTGAATGGATATATATAAATATCAGCATATTTGGATAAATACTAAGGTTTTTTATTTATAATTAAACAATAATAAAATTGCTAATTTTTACTATGCATGTGACTTATACTTAATTTATACCGAGTTTTGCTGAAGATACCTGAACATACTATAATATTTTTTTTTATCAACTTTCAAGTTATTATATTACGGCAAACTACGTATTTTATAACTTAAAAAACAGTTTGTTAAGGTTTTGGCATGAGAAATATTTGTTACCCTATACATGATGCAAGCATATAAGTACCTCGTGAAATTATTTACTGTGCTCAAAATATTTATTTAAATATTTATTTCATTGTTCAGTGTTTAGCATGTCCTTCGTATTATTTTCTGTTTGAGAGCAGATTTTACTCCAATATGACTTATACACTTGCATGATGTATGTATACGTTATTTACTGTTTTCTGTTATATATATCTAATTTTATCCATTAATTTTGATTTTTTGTTATGTAATTTAGGATGTATTTATTAACCAATTCTGGAAGTTTCAGGTCTATATGCATTTCAAAAAATTTTTTTACTTCTCTTATTATTTATATTACAGAACCAGCAACAAAATACTGTACGGATATTTTTATGGATTATTTCTGAAATTAATACACAAAATTTATGTATCAATGTTGAAAAATACTATACCTAATCGAATTCATTATAAATCTATTTATCCCAAATTTTCTACTCCTGAACTGGAATATTCTATACATTTAATTTTCTCTGGAAAAAAATTATGAACCAAGAATTCTCTTTCTTTAATTTTGAAAACTGTTCGTAAATTTTTTATAAATGAATCTTTTAGAATTTAAATAATAATGATAATATCAAAAGAAAATTTTTTTGAAGACCTTTTTTTGACAATGTATTAATTAGTGACCAAAAACCTCTACAATCTTTTTTTTTTTTTTTCGTCGAAAATGCTAGTTCGTCTATGAAATTTATTAATTATCAAAGCATAAAGACAATAATTCATAATTTTCAAAATTAGTATTAAAAATTTCTATGTCGGAATATTTCAGATTTTAAGTAATATGTATAATGAATATTTAAAAAAATAATCATATAAGGGTACTGTTCCTGAGAAATTCCTAAGTTTTCGCCGATTTGTAAGCTTCATTGACTCAACCAATTGTCGTTTGTATAATTTCGGCAAATTTTTTATATGATACACAGAAAATTATTTGGTACCCTTGATTTAATAAAATATGCTTATAAATTATATTTTAATATCTAGTTATGAAATAAAACATCTTGAAAATAGCATACTAAAAAATTTTTATATGAAAATTTGTTAGAATTACAATGCTTGTTTCCTATTGCGCTTAGATTGTTGAAGGAATTCATTTAGCATTTTGTTTAAAAAATTAAGAATACAGCCAATTTACTCTTAAGCATTTTCCAAGTTTTTATAATTTTTAGGACCCCCTGTTTAAAAACATGAGGTTTCTTATCGTGAATCGTATTTTCTAATGGAGCAAAAATTTTTGTCGGGAATGACTTTTCCTCGAAAAGTTGAACATTTTAGCTATTTCACCTCTTGTAAACCCTATCCGAGGATATACTGTATATATAAATTATTTATTCATATTCTTGTAAGTTAGTAAATTTTTATAATTTTACGTTCGATAGTCTGAAGACCTTTCTCGTACCTATAGGTTTTCGGTTTAAAAACGTGTAATTAATTTTTTTCTCTTGAAGGTTAAATATTATTCTACGTTCGACAGACTGTTGGTGGTTAGATATAAAAAAAATCTTGTCTCATCAACAGTTTGAACGATTCCGAAATTTGTTAGTAAAAAGCAATACAAACAATGAAAATCTTCTTGGTCCTGCAATTTTTATTCCAATGGTCATACTATGATGTTTTTGGTGTAGATATCTAGAAAGTTTCAGTCTGTATAAGCGAATTTTTTTTTTTAAAGT
Source organism: Rhagium mordax (assembly GCA_963680705.1). NCBI lineage: Eukaryota > Metazoa > Arthropoda > Insecta > Coleoptera > Cerambycidae > Rhagium > Rhagium mordax. The sequence continues at coordinate 57,974,564 of OY796656.1, forward strand.
ATATACACCGATATATAGAAAAATTATAATAATATTAAATTGCCACTTTTAAAATGTTATGAAAATTAAAGATACCTTGTATTAAAATTATTGAAATTTTTTAATGAAACTTAAAAAACAGACTAATTATTAGATAGATCTCACTGCGAACTTCTAAAACAGTTTTAAAATGGGTAAATATGGAATATTAAAAAAGGATTAAGGATGTTTTTCATTGGATATGAGTTTCAAATTGTTTTTTGACAAATTTTGATATCTGCTAAACCAAGAATTATACAAGGAAAAAAATTATAAAATTTTGATTTTTTACATAAAAGTGTTCATTTTTAGTCCCAGTAAATTTAAAATTGAATAAGTTTCATTAATTTATTCAAATATTTTGATGTTTTCACCCTCTTAGGGGTGGGAGCTAGATATTTTTCCATTATACTCCTAATATGTATGTTATTAGGGGCGCAATCCCTATTTTAGATTTCAGATTCGCTAATAAGCGACCTTAAGAACATGAATCTTTTCAATAACTACTTGAATCTGTTTTAAATTTGAACTTCTGGGGTGGTTTTTTACTCTCTTAGGGGTAAAAGCATTCCTTTTTAATTATCCTAAAGTTTAAAAATCTACAAAAAAAATCTTCAAGTCGCTATATACCATTATTAATTTAGTACTTTTTGACACCAAGTGATTTTTAAAGATAAGTTAAGTGTAAGAATTTTTGCTTTATAATTTCATTATAACTTGAGAAAAATATGCAATAATGTAATTTTAAAGTCTATCTTGTAGAAAAATAATTTACAAAGTAACAGTGTTTAAAAAATTAACCGACATTGTCTTCAACCTATCAAATTAAATACTTAAACTTAAAAAGTTTTTTTTTTAAACTTACCCTGTGCTCGTGTTTTTATACTGTTTAATACTACACTATTTTCTTAAGTAACAATATATCCTATGAAAAAAAAAAAAAATGTGTCAATTATTTTGCATTGCGTTCTGCACAAAACTGAATGAAGTTTACCGATGCTGGTTAAAACACACACTGATTCTTTGTCTCCTTGTATAAAAATTCATTGAAATAAAATTATTTGCTTAGTAGTCTATTTCATTCATCGCAATTACAACAGTGGATCGCAATGCAACTTGATGTTGAAAAATGATTATATATATATATATCTATATGAATCGAATTTTATATTCTCTCACACGAATGACTTTTTATTTAATTTGTTTAAATTATGCAGAAAAATTACTTTCTAAATATTGAAATCAACTTTTAGCCGCAAAAATGTAACAAAATACTGGGTAATCGCTTAATCTATGTTTTATATCTCTAGATAAGACATAACTTTTAAAGAGCAGAAATAACACGTAGGTTTTGTAATACACCTAGGATTTTCTGGGGTTACTTCTGTGACTTCGGAGACGGTTAGGAATACATTTTTAAAGAACGATTGCTCTGTTAGTGTTTGTTTTATAATTACGCCACTTAACATATTTTATAACAAGACGCAAGAGGTTTTTTTTTTGTTTTTGGTTATTTCTGAAATTATTGTTAATGACTATATGTTTTGTCTTTTATAATAAAAATAGTTTTATTTAGCAGCTTTCGATAATACATAGAAAATATTGTTTTAATTATTCGCAAGTAATAAAATGTTTCCCTCATTTGCATTAATCATTTTGTGCTTTTTTATTAAAACGAATAAAAATTTTGATATTAACTATTTCCTTAGTCTTTTTTTCTGAAATTTAACATAAACTGATAGTGGTAGTGATAATATTTACAAATACTTATATATAATACATTGTTTTAAAACCTAATTTATCTTTGTTTGCCCCTCTAGCTGCTTTTAGTAGGTATTGTATAATGGTATTTTCTATATGCCTAGTTTGACAATGTCAGTTATTTTTCAAAATAAAACATGGTAACCCTAATTAAACTAAAAACATATTATTGAAACATCGTTTTCGTTATTATCCTGTTTAGAGGGAGTTGTTCATAATATTTCCGTGCTTCTGGAGATTCTACTGAAATGTAAATAAAACAGATAGTCGTTCACAACAACCTTTTATCATTTTTGACCTGTTACGCATGGACATTCATCATTGTTGCCTTTTTTGCTTAAACTAAATTTAATAATATCACTCTTACCGATTTTACTCTCACCACGGGTGTATTTTAGCCAGAAGATGGCTGTATAAAGTTAATTTTGATAATTATGTGACATTCATCGTCATTCCCCTGTCCCCTTCAAATGGTAAATCACCTTGCGTCTTACGATTGAAATAAGACCTACGACCTCGAGCTGGGGAGATCAATATTTCGTATAAATAAAGTCTTTGTCCAATCGTCTTCTCATATTTTTATAATATTAATTTTTGTTATGTATGCATTGTTTTATAAAACGCGGGGGGCACTGAAATGCTGTAGAATAGCTTTTTTCATTAGAAAAATCTACGCTAGTCATTACACAAACATTTCCGAACCAGAAGGGCACTACTTTACAAAAATACCTCGAGAGACAATATAAGAATTTTTTTATGTAATTTTCTTAAAACTAAAGATCTGCATTACCCAGATTTCGGAAGAGCACTTTAATGATACTTATTTCAAGTATATTTATTTTGCAACACCTTTATTTCTATAAAAAGCCTCAGTAAAATCGAGGACTCTGTATATACTCTACAATATTTAATCCCAATATATACCCTTATATTATTTAAAAATATAGTGACCTATATTTTATATTGTATTATGCAACCTCTGTAAATTGAGGAAACTGAAAATGTAAATCGTGAACCCTATATAATTTATTAATAAAGAATGCTTATCTATAATGAATGTTTCATTTGGGATAACACCCATTAGTTTACCAATATATTTCCTCTTCTGAATTAAGACAACAGCTGACAAAAATATGAATATAAATTCAATATGAATAAAAGAATTAAAAAAATATTTGTCTTATTAGTTTAAACTTATAAAAGTTTTTGTTTTTTACCTCTTACGATATTCATAAATCAGTTTTGATTAATTTGAAAACAACAATTTGGTTCCTTATAAAAAAATTTCTAGAACGTTGTGTAATTTAATGTATCATAAATTCATAGAAAGGCTTGCTTAATTTATAACTGATAACAGTAATTGCTACCTAGATTTTTTCCAAACTGTGTTTAAAATTCGTTTCGTGTAAAATAAACATTTTTTACCACAAATACCCTATAGAATCGAACTAAAGACGATTTCGTATTACATATCGTATACGAACTTAATAATAATTTGTCTTTGGAATTAAAAATACGTGTATGTACCTACACTTTTGCACTACCTAGAGCGTCACTATTAGATTTTAAAAATCTCACAGTAAGGTATACTGGGTGGGGACGCTTAATTAAAATTTACCTAGACGAAACACTTCTCTGAGAGCCTAGCATTACCTCAATACAGTATGCATCATTAGGCATTTTTATAACCTATACCTACCTTTTCCGTTATTACCTAAATATTTCCACCTTCATACGTTGTTGTGATAACCCAATCTGAATCCTATTGACTAGATTTCGGATGAACTGCACTGCTATAATATGATACTTATTCTAATGTTAGACACAGCGATTTTTAAATTAAAGGATTTTTTTCTTTGTTATTGTACTGATTAAATAACTTAATTTGTATATATGTATTACTTACTGAATACACTTACGTATTTAAAAAGTATTTCTAATTTTTAACTATCTTATTTGCCCCGGCTACAGTTTCCTAAAACTTAAATTAAATGTTTGAAATTGCAGTAGGGTGTCATTCGGTTTTTGTCGTATTAGTACGCAATGGAAATGTGCGCCACACACACACACACACAGACATCTTTACAACAATTTTTCCCCTGCAAAATAATTACATTGAGAAATCAACTAAATAAATAATTTTAAAATCATATGCAAATGTTCACAAAACTCCGATAACCTATTGTGACCCCTGCAGAATTCCACACATTGTGATAAGTTTGAACTCGTTGACCTACTTAAGAGATTTCGCATAGCATACTATTCAATTGTGTTTTTATTCTCTGCTAATATAATATAACCCCTTAAGATAAATAGATATTTTAAAATGCCTATATTCGCCGTAGCATATTTTTACGTAGGAGCTGTTAACTGCTTCATATCTTCCAGTGATCTGAATTAGTTCATGAAACAGTCAGTAGTGGCGCTGCTCTCATTATCACCGTGGACGTGTAGAGCTCGCGTCTCGTCAACGCACCCCTTTCATCTTTATTTAATTCATCGAATGACTTAACTATTCAAATACAAATAAATAATTCCTCAACCCCTTTACATATTATTATTAATATATTATAATTATAACCTATTAAGTAATTAATGGTACGTGACCTCTCATGACCCTGACCTCGACCTCGACCTCCAGGGGGTAGGCAATTATGGGGTGCCCAGTTGGGTCGAAAAAAGTCCCAAATGAACCTCCATAAGAAATAACATGGGATTTTGAGCCAGAAGCCCCATAGCTTATCTACTTTTGGTATTCGGTACCTAGACATCCCAAAACCAGAGATTTGTTATAATAAACTTATTGTTTGAAATTTTTAGTATTATTGAATTTATGTCATTCAACCCTCGAACCCCATATGAACCCACACCCCAGGGACCTGACTAGTCGGCCGTGTGAGGCCTCTTCTCCCCTGTGGTACTGATGAGAAGGGGCACTGCACGAAAAACTTAAAATTTTGTTTGTGGGAGTTCCAGGGTGGCCAACTAAAGCCCTGAATATTTTCAACGGTTAATAATTCTATTGGGCTCAAATTCGATTTAACAGAAATGTGTTAGGGAAATGGGGTTGCCACGGTAACGGTTGTCATGGTTGTCATCTGACAGTACCATTCCCAAGGTGGGCAAATGATTGGTTGCAGAGTTAGGTACTCCAGAATAACGGAAATGCGATTTAGAAAAAGTGTTGCAATGGAAACAATTGTCAAGGTTATCATTACATAATGGTTCTTTTCCCATGGTGGGTACTCGCTTAGTTAAGGATATAGGTACTCAGAATTAATCATTTTATAATTCGGAAACGTGTTACGGTAGTGGGGTTAACAAGGTAACGGTTGTCATGGTTGCCAGTATCTGACAGTACCATTCCCAAGGTGAGAAAATGATTGGTTGCAGAGTTAGGTACTCCAGAATAACGGAAATGTGATTTAGAAAAAGTGTTGCTATAGAAATAATTCTCAAAGTTATCATTATAATAAATAAATACACCACATGTAATTACGACACCCTTTATCCCAGAAGGCTCAAGAAGAGCATTGTGCGGGGGGGGGCTACACATTTAAAGACAAGGGACACACATCCAATATCCGTGTATAATGGAAAAACCCCTCTCACAGTGTTTTCCATTGCCACGACCGGGATTCGAACCCGGGACTTTTGGTTCACAATGCGCGTCCGATTGACGGTTAGAAATTTGGTTATGTTATTTAATGACATATTAAAATGATTAAATTACGTCTTTATACGTATTTCGTGACGTTAGGTTAGGTGTGCCAACATGGTTATGTTATACAGGGTGATTCAGAATTATGGTGCAAAAAAGTAATCACAGATAGAGGTCTTAAAATAAAGAGACACGTGTATTTTCGTTTTGGTCAATTTCGATTTTTAAGGCCCGTACCATAAATGGGACGTTGGGTAAACAGTTTTTTTGAGATATCTCGATAAGTACTTGATCGATTTCAATGAAATTTGGAGGGTAGTCTCAAAATAACCTTTCCAATAGAACCCTTAAAATATTTTTAGACCTGCCGCAAGGGGGCGCTACATCGAGTCACTACATCGCAGTTTTTCGCTTCTATTTTTTTTATACAATTATATGTTAGGTTTTTCTTTTTTTAATCTGATGCAGAATTAATTTTTACACCAAAAATGTCCTCTTGTCTATTTTTCATATCATGCACCCATTTCGAGAAAAATGCGAAAAACTGTTTCAATGTTTCAGGAAACGCAAAACGCTCAGCCATTATAATGGTAAATAAGGGTAGGAAAATTTTTAATTAAATAACTCACAGCACAACAATCTAACTGGCAAATAAAAATAGTAAACGTCAAAATGTCATTGTTGATGTTTTAATTTGTTCAATTATTTCCATGGCAATTGTGATAATTTGTAGTTTCGCAGTATTGTAAGTCAGATCATTGAAACAGTTTTTCGCAATTTTCTTGAAATGGGTGCATGATATGAAAAATAGACAAGAGGACATTTTTGGTGTAAAAATGAATTCTGCACTCGATTCTGCATGAGAATAAAAAAGAGAAAACTTAAAAGCTAATTTTATAAAAAAAAAATAGAAGCGAAAAACTGCGATGTAGTGACTCTATGTAGCGCCCCCTTGCGGCAGGTCTAAAAATATTTTAAGGGTTCTATTGGAAAGGCCTTAAAAATCGAAATTGACCAAAACGAAACGACACGTGTCTCTTTATTTTAAGACCTCTATCTGTGATTACTTTTTGCACCATAATTCTGAATCACCCTGTATAATGATTTAATATTTGTATTTTTTGTTTTAAACCTTAAACCTTTCGAACTACAATAGTCAGCATTGCCGTGGTAACTGGTTTTTAGTAAATTTCCACAATAATGGAAATTGACTAAAAATTTCCACAATAGTGGAAATTTACTATAAACCAGTTACCACGGCAATGCTTACTATTGTAGTTTGAAAGGTTTAAAAGGTTTAAAACAAAAAATACAAATATTAAATCATTATATAACATAACCATGTTGGCACACCTAACCTAACGTCACGAAATACGTATAAAGACGTTTTAATTTAATCCTTTTAATATGTCATTAAATAACATAACCAAATTTCTAACCGCCGATCGGACGCGCATTGTGAACCAAAAGTCCCGGGTTCGAATCCCGGTCGTGGCAATGGAAAACACAGTGAGAGGGATTTTTAAAATAAAATAAAATCTAATCAAATTGAATTAAAACAGAATTTGGTTTGGGCTTACAAGTGCTTTTTTTTGTTTAGACACTACTTTTGAAAACATGTATCCAGATGCAAGTTGCTGTTGCCAACATCCGTCAACGTGTTGCCAACATGTTACGAATATTTTGTTGTTCGGTCTGTACTTACCTTTAATCTGCTAAACAATTTTGCACAGAGGTAAAAATTATTTAAGTATTTTGAGGGTATTTCTTGGAATTGAATTTGGTGAAAAACTATATATATCACAAATATCATTTAAAATTGTTGTAGAAACATTGTTTTCACTATTTTCTTGATCATATTAATTAGGAGTTATTATTGTTTTTTAGAGGTAATCAAAACCTAAAAATAAATTCACGTTTTAGTAGGAGAGCCCTCGATCAAAATTTCGAGTTATCACGACACAGGTAATTTCTTGAAAAATGTTTATTTGAGTCAAAAGAAACATATATTATTTATGACGGAAAGTCCCAGGATGTTGCGGAAAAGGTGAAAATAAGTTTTCAGTCGGTAAAAAAAAATACGGTGATCAGGCAGACTCGCTCTAATTTCGTGTGATAGTCTAGTCAAGTTTTCAGTAAACTGAAATTTTAGGAGAATTTCATATTACTTTTGAGCAAATGGTCTTTTCCCCATATTTCGACCCCGCTGAAACCGAAAATGTCAAAGCGAAATCTCAACCGAAAGTGAGATATCCAACAGTACTGCTGCCAATGTTGTTGTGATGACCAGAGACACTAATGTTGTATTTCTTCTTGCACACCATTTTGGCAAAATGAATTGTTCACAACTGTGGGTTATGAGTGGAACTGTTAGGGATAAAACCTACATTCCAGTGCACGAGAGCTGCAAAACGCTTTTATTGGAGTAAGTTACAAATCTCTTGGCTTTCCATGCTGTCACTGGTTGTGATTCGTCGTCCAAACTTGCATCTATAACGAAGGTCGATGCCTGGAAGTCATTCTGTGGTAAAAACTGCGGTCTCCTGGGAGGACTTGAGTGCTGGCCAGTCGGTCAGGACGTACGGAACGTTGAGGTTTTCGTCGTCAAGTTATATAAGGTGCGTTAACTTCAATAAGCTATTCATACACATTTATTTTCCATACAGGTTGTGCAGATGATGCTCGCGCTGTTTTGTTTGGCTCTGCAAAAAAGCCCGAGTTCCTCCCACTTACATTGGATGCACTTCAGCTCCACATTAAGAGATGTCACTACCAAGTGAGTGTGCTTGGAAGTGAATTTTAGCTCCGAAATATTGTTAGTTTTAATTAAAATATAATAATTATAAATGTATAAAACAGGCAGGAAGAATTTAACTAATATTAATTTATTCAAATTATTCCTTCTGCACCGCGTCTTTTCCGTTTATACATTTTTAAATTATGCCGCGACGAATGCAATAAACTCGATGTTGATCCGATCACTCCTTATGCAAAAAAACGCATGGACTGCAGCAAGTCTGCAGTGCCAGCCTGCGCCGCGCCAACATAGGTGTAAGATGCTTGAAGTCAGCTTTTCGTTCATAGCGCAAGATTAAGTAGGGATACGCGTCATCAACCGGCTATAAAACTAACAATCCGGCCATTTAAAAATCTGTTAGCGAAGTCCGCACCGAACCAGAAGGGAGCTCCGCAGCTAGAAAGAGTAAGACAAATGTAGATTGCCATCCGAGCTTTTGCTAGTAACTTTTGTAGACAGAGCTTTTTACCTGCCGCACGCTTTCCGTTTAACCGCTCGCTTTACCGTAGATTTGCTTACTCGCTCCCACCGTATTATTTGCTTGCTGCTTTTCCGTTTTTTAACCGTCGTTTTCCGCTTTTAGTTTTGTCTAGCCTGCCTGCTTTGAATTTTTTTATGGTTTTATTTATATTAACGTCCTGGCGAAGTTTAGCTTAAAGCTATTCTAACACTTAACCAGGACACACCACATACACCCATTCCCTCCGACATTGCCATCTGCCGAAGCTGGGACTCGAACCCAGAAGAGATAGGCAGTAGCTAGTCGCCTTGTGCCACTCAAGGGCGATCTAGCCCGCTGCACTATCCTCGGTAATGTAATGAGATACGGTCACCCATCCAAGCACCGGCTTCGACAAAAACTGCTTTGCTTCGTTGATCGAAGACTGGCAATTGTACGCATGACCCATCTCACTTTGCTTGTAAATTATTTGTCCTTTATTTTCCGTAACTTATTGTATTGTATTAAATCTTGAATAAAGCTTGTTCTGTTTTTAATCCGAAATTCTGAGTTTTCTTTATAGGTTAATTAGACCCCTGGCTTGACCGTGTCTTCACTGCAGTTACAGCCTCTATTATCCTGCTAATAGAGTAAAGTGGTGTTTCTACACTCTAAAACAGAAACTGGCGCCCAAGACACCATCTTAAAAGCATCGCCGCCCCTCAGGCGTGGCTGTAACCTTCTCCGAACTTCCGCCATAACGGAGGAAGGTTACAACCTCCCAAAACCATCACTTCCGTTGCTTGAAGATTGCGGCTGGATCATTACCGGGGAGAAACTAGTTCCAGGATTCATGAGCTTAGACCCTATCCCTAAGACGTGCCCTGAAAACATTATTTGTCACTGTAATGTACTATGTAATACTAAAAACTGCAGTTGCAGAAAAGCAAATGCACCATGCTTGAAGTTGTGCACCCCCTGTAAACGTACTTATTTAAATTCTGGAGAGACACAGTAGCGTTTTGTACGATCAATTTTTCGTAGTGAGAAAAGTCACAGGTTTATTTTTCTTTGTAGGTATTTGAATAAAATTTTAGTCCTAAGTGTTTTTGAGTTTATTTTTGAAATCCTCATGCTGCAAAACATATGTCACGACATGTTACACTCTTTTTTACGCTAACGACCAAAATGAGAGTACTGGGGGTGCCATCTTGTTACAAACTTCACAAAAGTAATTTTGCACAATATTTCTGAATTTCTCATGCTCAAAAACATATAATTAGACATTTTGGATGTGTTCCTAAGTCGTATGGGGGGTTTCATAGCGCCGATTTCGGGTTTTGGCGCTATTTTGGCTGTCACCATGGATATCTCACTTCCGGTTGAGATTTCGCTTTGGCAACTGGCATTTCCGTTTGATTAAAAGTAATATGAAATGCTTCTAAAAATGGTACGGAGAGCTTTTTTCAATATTTTGACCAGTCTATGAGTTTTTATGTACTATATCGCCTCAAAGGCTTTTTTCCTGGCGAGTGTCTGAGCGCAGCGTCTTATATTTTAGGGGTTTTCGTGTCGAGAAAATTTTTTAGGCTATATTTCGTAGTAGTCTAGGTTTATTTTTTCAAATTCGAATCTTTAGAAGCAAATCATATTACTTTTTGCCAACCTAAGTTTATAGAGTAATACGACCCCGCTGATTCCGAAAATTCCGGTTGTCATCTCGAAATAAGGGTTGAACTACCCCAAAACCACCCCTAAAGGTACATTTTTTTAGTTTATCGAGAATATCTCCGTAAGAAGTGAATTGAGAGAAAAAGTCAAGACGGCTGAAATGTAGCTTATAAAATTTTCTTTAAGATGGTGTATATAAAGTGATAACCCCACTAGCCCATTGGCGTACAATGGGGGTCTAAAATGAGATAATTTAAAAAAATTTGCGAAATAGTTAACCATAGTTGCTCAGAAGGTTATTACTTCACGTTACGTGCGAAATATATTCAGATTTTCATCACCTGTAATGTTACGAATGTCATGGGCTTAGAAAAGGGGTACTCGTCTCGGCGTGATTTTCAGGGAAGACTTCCGAAATGACTCCTAGAAGCAAATCATATTAGTTTTTGACAACCTATGGTTTTAGGGGTAATTCTTTAAAATTATGTATATAAAGTGATAATCTCACTAGCCCATTGGCGTGCAATGAGAGTCTAAAATGAGATAATTTATAAGAAAATCAGCGAAACAGTTATCCATAGTTGTTCAGAAGGTTATTATTTCACATTACGTGCGAAATATAAATATATTCAGATTTTCATTACCTGTAATGTTGCTAATATCATGGGCATAGAAAAGAGGTAGTCGCTCTTATTGATTTTCAGTAAACCCTTCTTAAATACCCCTAGAAGCAAATCATATCAGTCTTTGACAACCTATGGTTTAAGGGTAATTCGACCTAACCGATTTCAAAAATTTCGGTTAAGAGTTCAAGATGGCGATAAAAAAGTACTATAAATTGAAAAAAGAAATAAAGAGTTTTTAAAATAAATGTGAAATGTTAAAAAAAAATTGTAAATAATTTGATTGAGAATCATCAGAATCATCAGTTTCATCTGCATCCGGATATTCGTGTAGCTGATTTAGCTCTACATTCAAGCAACCAGGCGAACATGAGCACATGCTGGTTTCAAACCAGATTTGCGACATTTGCATAATCTGTTCGAGCAGAAACTAGTTTTGCATGAGCACGTGACTATTTCTATACGAGCCCTGGTTACCGGTGGGAAGGTGGTGAGAACTGGCTTTAACCCTTAAAAATAACGTTAAAATGTACAAATAAATACGATACCAATATCGAGTCTCCAACCATTATCCGTCGGAGATATGGATACTTCGGGAAAGTGGGCACTTTCCCAAATAAACACTTGATAACGTGCTCTTCTTATGTGGAGATGTAAAGCATCAGATGTAGGTGGCATTTGCTCAGGTGGCTTCAGCTTTTCAAATAGAGTACATCTTGCTGCGTCCGCTAATTCAGCATCAATGTTATACAGTTTCAGTACAAACATTTCAGCTGAATCTATCGCTGATGTCAGCGGAATTTTATCTAAGTCACTGAGCAGTTCTGTATGTCTGATGTAGATGATCCAAGCTCGGTTTTTTGTCACGCATGCAAAGAATGATGTTACATCACATCCGGTAAGCGAATGAAATGCCAGCACATTGGATTTCAGAAGTCTGCAAGTTTTTGACAAATGCTATGAATTAGAATGTACTTCTTCGAATGTGATGTACCAGCTATCATACGTAACTCATCGTAATTAATCTTCTCAAAATGATAAATTAATTAAAGCAGAACATCAGTATCCCTGCACATAACAAATGATTTTTCAGCTGAACTGTTGACAGCGTGGAGAATCAGACGGGTATCAGCTTCTACATGAGAAGCTTCTAGTTAAGTAAATAACATAGACTGGTTATTAGATGCTACTTTTCTTTCACTTTCAAAACCTCCTGCAGTGATAACCCCAAATTGGTAAAAATTGTGAGCTATAAACTCACAAGGAAGAAGTGCAAGGTCTGCCTTATTTTTCCAAACAGCTAGAAAATTAGCCCAACCCGACCCGATTTGCTGCACTTGTTGACTTTTGCGTAAGAGCTCCTCTACTATAGTTAACTATTTTGTTGATTTTTTAAAATAATAAATAAATAACACATCATAAATTAGACAACCTCCAAATTCAAAGTCAGAGCTGTTCGGGAGGGGGTTATATTTAGAAAAACTCAGACACACAACCAACCCATTCGGCATTGCCAGTGCCGAAGCTAGGATTCGAACCCGGTTGTGCGGTTGCCACACGCGCTTTAACCAACTGTGCCACCGTGCTAGAACCTCATTTTAAACCCACCTTACACGCCAGTGGAATTATAACTTTATATACATAACAATTTTAAACAGTTACCCCTAAACCATAGATTGTCAAAAACTGATATGATTTACTTCTAGGAGTTTCAGAAGTCTTTCCTGAAAATCAAGCCGAGACGAGTACCCCTTTTCTACACCCATGCCATTCGTAATATTACAGGTGTTGATAATCTGAATATATTTCGCACATAATGTGAAGTAATAAACCTTCTGATTAATTATAATTAACTATTTCGCTGATTTTTTATAAATTGTCTCATTTTAAACCCCCGTTGCACGCCAATGGGCCAGTGAATTTTATAAGCTATATTTTAGCTTTCTTGACTTTTTTCTCTCAAGTCACTACTTACGGAGATACTCTCAATAAACTGAAAAAATGTACCTTTAGGGGTGGTTTTGGGGTAGTTCAACCCTTATTTCGAGATGACAACCGGAATTTTCGGAATCAGCAGGGTCGAATTACCCCAAAAACGTAGGTTGGCAAAAAGTAATACGATTTGCTTCTAACAGTGATTTCCGAAGGCTTTTTAGAGAATTAGTTCTAGTCTATAGCAATCCTTCAGGTATTAAGTAATAGTATATTCTATAACAAGTTTTGGAATGGCCCATATTCCACACGAGCGAAAGTTCGGTTCGTGAGTGTGGAATACGCCATTCTAAACGTATTGTAGACTATAAAGTAGAAAGAGAGTACGTTCAGGACACTCGGTCAAATCCCCAAATTTCTCAAGATTTCAATTTTATAGCAGTTTCTCAAGATTTTTAAAATTTGGTAAATTTTATTCAAAATTGATGACGTCTCAAGTCAAAGGTCATCACGAATTGATCACGTGATCCAATTGATGACGTCATAGGTCAAAGGTCAAGGTCATCACATTTCTCTAATTTTACAGTATTTTCAAATTTTCTGTCTTTCTCAAGATTTTCAAAATCACGTGATCAGTTTGGTAAATTAAAAAGATATAAAGAAAAATTTTCCTTATAAATAGATTTAAAAGACAAATTAAATTTATGTGGTAATTCTATTGAATATAAAACACTACGTGAATTGAAAATAAATAAACCTAATCAAACTTCTAATTTTGAAATTATAACTACAAAATATGGAAGTAAAATTTCTGTTATTTTAGATGATATATATAATATATTTTTACCTGATAGATATATGAATATATGAATATGACTTAATTGAACAAAATTTTAATAAATATAAAATGATTTACAAAGGAATGAAAAAAATATCCGAAACTCGTAATATGCACGAAATTGAATTTCAATAAAAAGTACAAGACATTCCCCTCATAGGTTACAACTTTACTATTTATATTATAAATTTTTTTCGTATAAATGGAAGGAGCAACACCTTGTTATATTTGGAAAAAATGTTTTTGTTTTTGTAAAAGTTCAATTGAAATACAATATACTTCTTTTAAAAAAACTTTACATTGTGATAAAGAAATGCCTCCTAAAACCCCAAAAGAAATCTCTAAAAAGAAAAAGAGATGGTTAATTATAACATAATTCTAAACGAATTACTTATACATATTTTGATATTTTTTTAACGTTATTCAAATTTCATAAAATCCTCTGATATTTTTTGATATTTACAAATATATTTTCAATCCAAATTTTCTTTAAATTCATCAATACATTTTTCACTTAGTTTTTGATATTTAGAAATTATATTCCAATTAATTCGATTTAGAAAAGTTCTCATAAAATCTTCATCTAATTTTTTATATATACATATTAAATACCAGTTAACTTCTTATTGAAAATAAATTATAAACTCTTTTGTTATAACAGGAGATATAGAAATTTTGTCCCACATTTATAAAGAAAAAAATTATTTAATTTCTAAAATTACAGTAATATCTGCTCCATTAAAATCAATTAACTTATCGTTTTCGTCATAAATTTTAACTTCAATTTTATAGATATCATTAAACTGCACTGGAATATAAATAGGAATAGGTTCATAAATTCTATAATCCTATGAGGCTTAAAATAAGAAGTCATTTTAAAAGATGCAATAATATAATATTAGTTTCTCCATGAACAAATTTATCACCATTAACATGCTTCTATTGAATTACAATGAATATTTATCGTCAAATCCAAATTTAAGTTTTAAAAAATGATACTGACTAGTAGGAATTATTAAAACTTTATTTTCATAATATATTTAATTATTTTTTTCTGTAATATTATTAATTAAATTTGTACTATAGAAACTTATTAAACCTAATTTATTCATTATTATTTTCAAAATGATTTTCAAAATAAAAATTTAAAATAGATTGATTTACTTTTAATTTTAAAATCATTTAAAAGAAAATTTTATTTTTTATAAATAGATATTCATGGTTTTCCTGTTTGTGTATATGATTCAATATTAGATGATTTAATAAATGAATTTGAGAAAGTAAAAAGTGAAATTGATAATTTAAAGAAACAGTCTCAACCAGAAATAGATGATAAAAAACTAAAAGATATAGAAAGGGAAATTGATAGTTAAAAAAACAATCTCAATCAGAAATAGATAAAAAACTGAAAGATATAGAAAGTCAGATTGTTACAAACATCGTTAATTTAAAAAAAACAGTCTCAAAAAGATATAAAAAGTGAAATTGATAATTTAAAAAGCAGTCTCAAACAGAACTAGATAGAAAAGAAAATTAAATGTATGCCGCATTTAATTTATCACATAGTACTTTAGAAAATGAAATAATTGATAATAAAAATAATTTGAAAATTTAAAACAATCATTCACTATATCTGAAGTAGATATAGGCAGAAAGATAAAAGAATTGGAGGTAATTGATCAGTTTGTAGATAATTTGAAAAAAAAATCAATCAAACGAAATTATTAAAATAAAAAGTGAAATAGAAAACTAAAACAATCAGCTCAATCAGAAATAGATAAAATGGTAAAAGAATTTGAGAAAGTAAATAAAGATATAAAAAGTGAAATTGGAAAACTAAAACATTCAACCCAATCAGAACTAGATAGAAAAGAAAATTAAATGTATGCCGCATTTAATTTAATACATGGTACTTTACAAAACGAAATAAATAATACTAAAAAGCTAGTTGAAAATTGAAATAAAATACTTCAACGTAATAATATTAAATAAATCTGTATCCATTAATTTCTGCTTTTTTTAATGTTTTTCTCTAGGAAATAAATTAACATTTTTTAAATTTTCTTTTTCTCTTATATAAATTTCCTCTTTACTTAATTTTTTACCTTTATATAAATCTAACATTTGTTTATAAAATTTATAAGATAATCTATATTCTGATAATCTTTCATTTTGTTTAATTGATCTTTCAAATATTTCAATAATTCCTGTACATAATGGTAACAAAAATAATGCAAAATAATAAAACGAGGTTATTCCAGATGTACTAAAGATTAATTTTAAAATTAATAACAAAATGCTAGTTTTAAAATAAAAATTAAAACTTTTTCGATATACATACATCCGCTTTTCTAAATATTCCTCCATTAATTATCTTTTTTTCTTAAAATGGATAAAATAAAATTTAAACCATTTCCATTTGAAGAGAAAAAAAAAGAGATGAACATTTTTTTCCAATTCCTTTAGATGTTTAATTATTGGACAATCAGGTTCAAGTAAGACATCTATTGTATGCAATATTATAATAGATTATTGTATTCCTTTTAAAAATTTATATATTTTGCTAAAGTAATTGATCAACCAATTTATAAAAAATTACAAGAAATATTTGAATAAACAATATAATTGAAACAAATTTTTATAATAATTGTGAAGGTATGATTGCTGTAGATGAATGCAAACCTGATAGTTTAATTATATTTGACGATTGTATTAGAGAAAAACAAGATAAAATTAGAGACTATTTTATAAGATCAAGACATAAAAATATTTCATGTATTTATTTAACTCAATGTTATAGTTTAGTAGACTTACAACTTATTAGAACAAATTTAAATTTTTTAATAATTTAAACAATTAGATCATTATATTAAAAAAATTCATAGTCCTTCGCAAAGATGCAACCGTAGGAGACATTGGAAATGACGACGTAGAACGCAATTCTTGTAAAATTGGGATGTCATAAAAATGAAAATTTGTTGCAAAGTAGTAAATAGTTATTTCATTAACACAAAACATTTTCAAAAAGTAAAATCGTATTATCAGTACTTTTATTTAGAAATTAAAATAAAAAGTAATTTTATTAACAACAAACATTTTCACAATTAAAACTAAAATGATATTATACAAATTTTTTTCACCAACAAACATCTTTAATGCTAAAACTAAAATAATTTAAAGTAATTTTGAGAAGATGAAAAGCAACGACACAAGTATTACTAGACAAGTAATGATTCCGATCATGCTTTCGAGAGAAGTTAATTTGTTCAGCGTATTTTGTTGTTATTGCCGATTACCTAATCGCGTAATGCGCAAGTGAACAATTTTTTTAAAACTATTTTAATAACACCTACACATAAAAATAGATGAATCATATTTTTTGTTTTTTTTTAATAATATCCAATACACAAAAAAAATCGTAAACTTTAAACACTATTCAAACGGTCAGATATTGCGGCAAATATTCAAGATATTCTATTGGATGTGACGTAATAGGGTATAATTTCCAAGCCGGATAGCAGTTAAGTGAGCTACGTTGCCATGTTTCTAGATAATATAAGAAATTCTATACTGCCTTAAGCAATTTCCTTTATATTTAAACTTTATTTAGTAAGTTATTGGTTTTTTTTAATGATAATTAGATGTAGAAAATATTTACAAGTTATTTGAAAGAGTACCTATTAATAATTAATACCTATTAAATATTATATTAACATTATTTGTGGCAATGTACTCTCTTTTTAGAAAATTGGCAATGGAGTTGTTTCCACTTACTGTCAATAATTGGTGTGTAAATATAAAACTGTATTGAACATTTGTTTTGAACTGTTGTTTATTAATTTTTATTTTATATTCCCTTTGAAATATATCTGAAATGCCTCTAAAGAAGTGTTTTGTACCTGCGTGCCAAAATAATACTGAAAATAACAAAAATAAACACTTCACTTTTAGTACACATAACCACAAAAAACATACGTCAAAACGTTTGACAGTGGCCATTGACAATGGACATAACTGAGCGTGGTGCTGCCCAGGGATTTTATTGGACGCTGTAGATTGTAGATATCGTACGCGATTACGTCATTATATATCCGGCAATGCTTTATTTGAAATCTAATTTTGAGCATTTTCATTCTACAATTCAACAAATAAACAAATAATAGTAACATTTTACTGATTCATTACGTCGAAGTTATATTTATAACATATTAGAGGATCATATTACAATATTATATTATTACTTTTCGTCATTTTTGTTGCTGTTCACTCGCCCATTCTGTTATTAAATTGATGTGAGAAAACAAATTCCTTTTTAACAACCAAGGTTAAGCCCATCTTCTTTTTTTCCCTTCAAATTAAGTTTTTTTTTAATACTCTTGTGTAACTTTCGTCCACTCTCCTGTTACTTTTACCTACCTTACTGTCCAATTACCAATTGTCAAGCTACAATAAAATTCAGACGAAATTTTTCCATTTCATTTAAATACCTTTTTTTAGATTTCTCCGGGAACATATGAAATGTAGCAGCATTAGCTTCTTTTAGAATATCTGCTGGCACAGTAATATCATAATTTACTTCCATTATTTCACAATTTTATGAAAAATGTTCACCACGCTTCAGGTCAATAATTTTCTTGACAACTAGGAATGTTTATATTTGCGTGCCATAGCAACAACGTAACTTGCCATCTACGTTGATTTGCACTTTATACATAACTGTAAACTAAAGTGGCTTTTACAAAATGTAATAATTCTTTAAAATTTTAATGGCAGGATTATACAACACTCGTGAAGAAACGAATTCGCTCACTTGTGTGCTTTTGCGCACTCGGCTGACGCCTCGTGTGTAAAACGCATACCCGTGAGCGAAATTCCTACTTTATTTACTTGTATTGTAATGTACTATTCCAATGTTAAAGCGTTTGAATTTATATGGTCTCTTCGATTTGCCGGTCGACCTTTCATCGTCGAATTTGCACGCCATTTCCCTTACTAAGAGCAAAGTTCAAATATTCATTTAATTATAAAAATAAACTGTAGGTACATAAAATATATCTACCTCACATAAACAAGAATAATTTGTTGGTTTCCAATTATCTCTTCTCATTTTGATAAACATTCTTTTCTCCTTGCTGGTTCTCTGGGGAAGCGTTTCATTAAAAAGCCCTTTTTGCAGAGTTACTGCAATTTACTGCTGCACAACAAGGCATTTCGCCCCTAACTCTAAAAAGCAATAAACTTCGTTTGCATGGTATTTCTCACAAATGCATTAAGCATAAGTAACAAAAATTACTAATTTCCAATTTGATTTAAATTGAATCTAATAGGGTATTTTACGGCTTTTCGGAAAGTGTCTTAAATAGTTTATATGGTAGTAATTAACCACCCGAATTTTTGTTTTTTTGCTAAATACTCTAAAACGATGTTTTTAATTTCAATTTTTAAATTTCGCGAGGAAATGCTAACCGCCATGATTTGTTTGGGCGTGACGTCACTCTGTTAGTCAACACATGCATACTGATACGCTTTATATGGTATTATAAATAGTTTTCTGTTTTAATTGTCTAATAATGAGTTATAATCTCTATCATAAAATAAATATATATTGTTTCATCAAGGTCAAGTCGTTGTTTGTGTGTAAATAATAGTGTCCTTTCTATATGAAAAATACGAATTAATTGAGACAGACTTTCACAGTATGTAAATGAGCCAAGGACATCTCTATGCGAGGTTAGTGCAGTTGTATTCCCTAACATCTAGTTGTGTAATTCACCAGAATAACCTAAAACATATGAGCTGAGATATTGTTGAGTTTGGCGCCATCTATTAACCAGGAGTTGAGCCGATGATATTAGTTATAAGTTACTTTCTAACCCAAGAAACCTGTCAATAGGAATTTGCAGAAGATTTTCACCAATACTCTAATAGGTTTGCCTACGCATTTCATTTAATGTCAAATCTCATGTAGAAATCTACAATATGTGTACCGCAAATATTACGATAGAAGATGTCTATAACGCCCTGCTTAATTTTAATGATAGCCTCACCAAGAAAGTAGATGGCGTGGAAAACGAATTAAAGAAGTTAACTAAGAAAATAGATTCCGAATTTCAAGAAGTGAAACAAAAGGTAAATAGAATAGAAGTAGAAAATTTACAATTAAAGAGCCGCTTGAAAGTGGTTGAGAGGAAACTAAAAAACAAAAATTTAATATTCTATGGTATAGAGGAGAAGAACATTGAAAAAGATGATGAGTTGGTGAGAGTTATAGCAAAGATAGTAAAGGAAAAATTGCAAATTACGGAATTTGGGACTAACGAAATTACCGACATCTTTCGCATAGGAAAAACATCCGACAAACCTAGACCGATATTGGTGAAATTGTTATCAAACTTCACAAAAAAGAGTATACTTAGTAAGAGAACAAAGTTGAAGGGTTCAAACATTTTTATAAGTGAAGACTTAATAGAGGAAGATCGTGAAGAGAGAAAAGTCCTAGTCAGAGTAACAAAAGAAGCAAAGGAAGCGAACATTAAAGCGTATTTAAAAGGTAACAAAGTAATAATAGAAGGTTTAAGCTACAATTACGAAGACATACAAAGAAAAAAGCATTTATCCACAGCGCCATATTACTCTCCACCTCCCCAACGTTTTACTAATAGTGAACCATCTACTCCAACTATATTAAAAGAAAGCGTAGAGCAGAATCTAGAGGATATTTTGAATGAATTTGAGGATAAAACAGCCCAATCGGTACAAAGAACACAAGCAGAAGACGAGGAAGACAGAAACAGAAAACTCGTAGTCACCCCAGGCAAACCTACAGGCGCAAAACCAAAGAAAACAAACACTTCAGGACAACAAAGAATTTCATCTAGAAATCGTATTCCTAGTAGCAAATAGGTTTTTTTCGTTCTGTTTTATATTCATTTGAGACCTTAGCTCTCAAAATTTTTATAAATTCATTGTAATCTTATATTTTGTTAGTTTTTCTTCTTTTTTTCTCGGAAGTATCTATCTTACAATGAATCAGTATATAAGAGACGTCCAATTTTCACCTATAAAGACAGAAATATTAGAAAGTGGACACCAAGCAAATATGGTCTTAGAAGTAAACAATTGTTATCAAAACTTTAAAATTTTGCAGATTAATATTAGAAGCCTTAATCATAATTTTGATGAATTGTTGGTATTTTTGAGTCAGTTTGAAAACAATTTTCATTGCATTGTTTTGTCTGAAACTTTTGATCTTAAAGATAAAGACCTTCAATTTTTTAATATCCCTGGATACAATATATTTTACAACATGGGCAATATTAACAAGAATGATGGATGTGTAATGTATATAAGTAACCAAATCAGTAGCCATGTAAATATAATACAAATAAGTGAAACCAATGTAATTAAAGCAGATTTATTCAACTTTTGTGGAAAGCATATAATCGTTTTAGCTACATATAGACCCCCTTCTTCTTGTCCATATGCATTTAATATCTCACTAGATAATTACCTAAGTTTGAATAATAATAAAAGTGATTTTACTTTCTTTGTGGGAGATTTAAACATGGATATTATGTCCAATGCCGAGTATACATATGAATATCTAGATGTATTATCTGAACATGGTTTTAAATCGTTTATAAATGAACATACTAGAATCCAAAATGAATCAAAATCATGTTTAGATCATATATTTATAAAAAGCAAATATAATGTCGATGATAGTGTCCTACCAATAGTTGTTCAAAGTGATATAACAGATCATTATATTACCATCTCACAATTAGTATTAAACAATTTATCTAGTAACTATACGAAGCAAAAGACCTACAAACATATAAACTTTAAAAAACTTAGAACAGCCTTAGAATCATTGTCCTGGGATTTTATACAAGGGGTCGAAATTGAAGCTGAAACAAATGACTTTGTTAATATTTTAATACACCATATAGATAATTGCACCTATATAAAACACATTAAACATAAAAATGTTAAACTTAAAAAATGGATTACGAATGGATTAGTTCACTCTATAAATAAACGTGATTCTTTGTTCAATAAAATTTAAAAAAATCCTAATGATAATGTTTTAAAAGAACAGTATAAAAATTATAAAAAAGTTTTAGATAAACTAATAAAAAAGCGCAAGGAAGACTTTTATAAAGACTGTGTAAGTAAAACAAAGAGCAACTCAAAGGACCTATGGAACACCGTTGACTTAATAACTAATCATTCAAAAACGTTCACAACAGATATAAATTCAATAAAAACAGAATTAGGGGAAACAACTCAGGACAATTTAAAAATCGCTAACGAGTTCATAAATTTCTTTACTAATATTGGTAAAAATTTAGCTAATAAAATACATCCTAACAATGCTAACGTAGCCATCTCAGAACGAACAATTAATAATTCAATTTTTCTTTCTCCCACTTCTCAATCGGAAATAAAAAATATTATCAGTAACCTTAAGAACAAAAAATCAGTAGGCGTGGATGGAATAAACTCAAATACTTTAAAAAACATATCAGATTTTATATCCTTACCTTTGAGCATTTTGATTAACGGTATAATTGAACATGGCATATGTCCCTCCGCATTTAAGTCCGCAATTATAAAACCCTTATTTAAAACTGGGGATCCACTAGATACTTCAAATTATCGCCCTATTTCGCTAATCTCCACTTTGGCTAAAGTTTTTGAGAAAGCTTTAAAAATTAGAATTTGTAGTTTTGCAAAAAAATATAATATAATTTCTGAGTCACAATTCGGTTTTATAAAAGGAAAGTCAACTAATGATGCAATTAAAAATTTAACCGCAGAAATCTATAAGGCCCTGGATAACAAAGAAAAATGTCTGACAGTTTTCTTTGACCTGCAAAAGGCTTTTGATACGGTTCATCACGAAAAACTTTTTTCAACGCTTGAAAGCTATGGTTTTCGTAATAATGCTCTAAAGTTAATAAAGAGTTACTTAGAAAATAGGCAGCAACGCGCACTTGTCAATAATACTTATAGTGAGCCAAGAACAATTGAATTCGGAGTGCCACAAGGAACTGTTCTTGGTCCAGTTTTATTTATTTTATATATTAATTCAATTTTTGACATGCCTTCAAGTGGTAAAATATTTTCTTATGCGGACGACACCGCTGTATTTTACAAAGACAACTCCTGGAACTTATTAAAAAACAAAGTAGAAAACGATCTGGTACTATTTAAGAACTGGTTTGACAGTAAAATACTTACTATAAATATTAAAAAAACCAAATACTTACCGTTTGCGCTGTACTTAATTGGATTGCCTAAATTCGAATATCTGAAAATTGGGGATACACAACACATCCAGATCACCGAAAATATCAAGTATCTAGGAGTAATCATAGATCATCACCTAAGGTGGGACCACCATATCAAATCTATAATAAACAAACTTAGATGCATATTGTTTAGATATAAGGAAATTAAAAAGTACTTACCTTTTTGCCAACTGAGATCAATTTACATAGCCCTTGTTGAATCACACTTAAATTATGGAATAATAGCATGGGGTGGAGCACTAAACATTCATATGCGTAATTTAGAAACTATGCAAAAAAAATTTTTAAGAATACTACTAGGTAAAGGGATACTTTATTCATCTAATCTTCTCTTTGAAGAAAGCAAAGTCCCTAATTTAAGGTAACTATTTTTTGCAAAATGTGTTTTTGAAGCATTTCTGATAAACAATAGAGATACTACTTCCGCATATAAAACCAGACAAAATATCAAAATACTTGTACATGTCCCCAAAATGAATACTACTGCAGCACAACGCAGTTGGATCTTTTTGGGCCCAAGATGTTTTAATAATCTTCCAGAAGATATTAAAGTTCTACAAAGAAAAAAGTTTCGCATAGAACTAAAAAAATACTCAATGCTAAACAAAAAAAAAATAAGTGATCAAATTGACTTAAAAAATCATGATTATTTGTAATAAATCAAATTAATTTCTATTGAAATCGTATTTATAATATATTGTCTCTTATATTTCTTCTGATTTGTCTCTTATGTCATAATAATATATTGAGTTATTGTTATAGTTGTTTATATATGATGTGTTAAATTTTTAATTTTTTTCCTTATATGATATATTAAGATTATATTATAATTATTTTTTTATATATGTATGTATGTATATATGTGTATATAGGTATGTATGTGTATATATATGTATATATTGTGTACTGTCCATATATTGTCATTAGATTTCTAATTATTATTTGTGTTGTTTGTGCAATTGTCATTAGATTTCTAATTATTATTTTGTGTTGTTTGTGCAATACATATAATAATATATTTATTTTCTTTGTGGTCACGGTCAGATGGATTTATTTCATCTTGTGGCTGTATTCAGTTTATTTACATTCAATGTATTTATAAGTATTTTCATGTATACTGCCTCTTTTTTAGTAAATAAACTATTATTATTATTATATTATTATCATTAGTGTGTACTGTGTGTATTTCCGAATTGCAAAAGTACAAGTATAAAAACACTAGAAAAGTTGTTTATTAAAGTGCTGAATGGTACTACAATAAGAAACAAATCATTTGGTTTAAACTTGTAATTTGTAATGTAATTTTTTATATGTTGAAGTTGAAAGACAATATGTAGGATTATATTGAATATAAAATAATAGGTTCGGTTAAAAGAATTCGAATAAAATCAAATTGCAAACCATCCAAATGCAATAGATTGTCAAACTGATATGAACCGTTTAAATTAATCTTTTATAATCTGTGCGTTTCGTTTACTTAAGTTTATTATAATAGTGACGTCATATACGAAACCATCATGGCGGCTGACGTTTCAGTATAGACTAAAAATCTCACGTTTTAAAACTTGAATATCAAATTAATCTTGTATTTTTATCAATAAAAACCAATATTTTTAGGTTTCTCCATGCACAAATGCAAATTTAGAGAGATATATTTGCGACAAGAAGGCATATTATGTTGTGGATACTGGGCTGGTTTTAGTTTGCACCTGCTTATTTGAATATTATGTTGTATTTTTTTTGTTTTTTTTTTAATTTTATTTTATTACATATAAACTAAGAGAAAATGGCTGACGGGTCACCCAAAGCCAAAAAGGGGAAAAAAAAATTAATCTTGTATTTTTATCAATAAAAACCAATATGATTATGTTTCTCCATGCACAAATGCAAATTTGGAAAAGCGACAATAATTTATTAAGGTATTTTACACTATAAAAAATTAATTTTGAAATAATGAAAATACGATGGTTTGTGTATAGAGAAACCTAAACATATCGGTTTTTGTTGATAAAAATACAAGATTAATTTAATATTCAATTTTTCAAAAGTGAGATTTTTAGTCTATACTGAAACGTTAGCCGCCATGATGGTTTCGTATGTGACGTCACTATTATAATAAAGTTTAGTAAACGAAACGTACAGATTATAGAAGATTGACTTGAATTTGGATGGTTTGCAATTTGATTTTATTCGAATTCTTTTAATCGAACCTATATTTTATAATCAATATAATCCTCCATATTGTTTTTCAACTTTAACATACAAAAAATTAATTTCCTTTTCATTGAATTACAGCTTTTTTGGAACACTATTTACAAACTGTAACATATAACCTCTAGTTTACGAACACTGACATTTTATGACAATCTTTATTAGTTATGACAACCTTTATTAGTTATTTTCAACCTTTATTAGTTATTGCTTCAGATCTTAGATTCTTTATTTGGCTACGCTACGCTGACGAGAAGCAATAACTTCGAAACACGTGTCCGTAGCTGCACTAGTTTCATCTTTTGGGGTATATGGCACGTTTTAGTTTCTTATTTATTTATATTTGACCCCACGAATCCTATCTATCTTATTTTAGATTTCTTCCTACAAGTCTAAACCAAATTATTTGTTTTTCATTGTAATACCATTCGGCACTTTAATAAACAACTTTTCTTGTTTTTATACTTGCACTTTTGCAATTCGGCACTACACACAGTACACACTAATGATAGAGATTGTAACTCATTATTAGACAATTAAAACAGAAAACTAACTATAATACCATATAAAGCATATCTGTATGCGTGTGTTGACTAACATAATGACGTCTCGCCCAAACAAAGCATGGCGGTTAGCGTTTCCTCGCGAAATTTAAAAATTGAAATTAAAAATGCTGTTTTAGACTATTTAGCGATTTCGCCTCAAAAAAAGAACAAAAATTCGGGTGGATCATTACTACCATATAAACTATTTAAGACACTTTCCGAAAAACTGTGAAATACCCTATTATATTCAATTTAAATCTAATTGAAAACTAGTCATTTTTGTTACTTATCGTACCTAATGCATTTGTGAGAAACACCCGGCACACGAATTTAATTGCTTTTTAGAGTTAGGGGCGAATGCCTGGTTGTGCAGCAGTGAAATTCCACGAACTCTGCAAAAAAAGCTTTTTAATGAAACGCTTCCTCAGAGACCCGCAAGGAGAAAACAATGGTTTATCAAAATGAGTAGAGATAATTGGAAACCAACAGATTATTCTTGTTTATGTGACGTATATATATTTTATGTACCTACAGTTTATTTTTATAATTAAATGAATATTTAAACTTTGCTCTTAGTAAGGAAAATGGCGTGCAAATTCGACGATGAAAGGTGCCCGTCTGACGGCCGGTAAATCGAAGAGATCATATAAATTCAAAAGTTTTAACATTGGAATAGTATATTACAGTACAAGTGAATAAAGTAGGAATTGTGCTCACGCACGTGCCTTTTAAAGACGAGGCGTCAACCGAGTGCGCAATAGTACACAAGTAGGGTATGTGAAAGTGACTGTAGAGTGGGCGAAAGTGACACAAGAGTGGGCGAAAGTATTTTCACTCACTGCTTTCGCCCACACGTTGCCATTTAAACAACTTGAGTGAACAAAACAAGGGTTTCGAGTATTGTATCCAAGTAAGACTCTGCATGTTTCAAGAGCAGGATTAAACAAATGTTTCTGGTTTCCTAGTAGTGGGTCGAAAATCAGTTTCATGTTGCATAGTATGGAACATGACATAGGCAGAATGCGTTATGCGTGAGATTTTAGAGGTTTAAGAATGATAAACGTCAAAATTACACTTTTTCGTTCATTTCTCCTGAACTTAGAGCAGGAGCAGGACCGTGCAATTCACAATGTAGTTCTAAATTTGACCCTCTATCTTGGATTTCTTACCAGAGCAGTCTCTCGGCGGCGTTTTTTCGTTTGAAATTAGTGTTTGAAGTTTTCGTGTTTTTTGCAATTTTTCCAATTTTGTCAATTTTTCCAATTTCGTCCAATTTTGGCAATTTGAAATATTATAAGGGTGGATTTAGGATCGGGGTTGCTCTGTTACAGTCAGAGACTACAATAAAAATTTTTTTTTTTTACGATGGAGTCTGTTACTGTCAGTAGCTGTCAGGTGAAAAAATAATAAATTTTAAAACTATTGTCAATAACAAAAAAAACCGTGTGAAGTGTAATAAAACCTAGAACCTAGCCTTGCCGGGAGGAACGCTGTCTTACCAGTACGTACCGTCTGTTACACGACTTGAACAAAACTCATCTAAGAAAAGGTAACCCTTTCTTATCAATATTCGAGCTCAATACGCTCATTTAGTGAAAACGTCATCTGACAGATAATTGGATGCAAACAATGTTTGAAGTTAGTAAAAGTGATAATAATTTAATTAAATAAAAATATTTAAGCACTAAAAAGGTATGTATATGATTAATTTACCAGTATTTTATAACCTGTTATAATATAACGTAATATAATAAAGATTTAAATTTATGAACAAAAATAAAATAGTCTTGTACTATCGCGGCCGAAAAAAACTAATCGACTGATTTTCCCGTTGTAACTATGGTTCTATTCAGTGTCGCATCAATCCCAATATTTTTTTTATTAGTGTCAATGTCATTGTCATATTAAGCAAAAATAATTTTTTTATTACTTAATCATGCCTTATCATGTTTTGAGTGAAGAAGAAAAAGGCTACATCACCGCCAAACTTGGGGAAGGGTGGTCTCAACAACGCATAGCAAGTGAAATTAATTGCAGCAAAAGCACACAATTCAAAAACTAAACAAAAAGTGGATAGAAACTCATGATCTGAGCAGGGCAGTTGGTTCTGGCCGGCCAAGAAAGAGTACTCTAGAAAACGACAATACCCTAGTATTAACTATGTGAATTTAAATCCATTTTCTAATTCTATTGAAGCCAAAGGACAAACCAACTTCCCAGCATCTGTTAGGACATCAAGAAAACGCGCGGTTGCGAGAGCAAGGTCTATTTAACTGTGCCAGTGCTAAAAAGCCCCGACTAACTATACAGAGGCAAGAATGCAGTTTGCAAATACTTTTATTAATGAAAACGATAGTTATTGGGAGTGAGTGGTCTTTTCCGACGAAAAGATATTTCAGTTCCTGCTACAATTGTCAACAGCGAGTTTACCGCCCCAGGGGTCATAAGTTTGATGAAGAATTTGCACAAAACAGATAATAGCGGAAGGTATTCTGTCTTTATGTTTAGTTCTTGAATTGTGCCTTTCCTGCAATTAATTTCACTTGCTATGCGTTGTTAAGACCACCCTTCTCCAAGTTTGGCGATGATGTAGCCTTTTTCTGCTTCTCTCAAAGCCATACTAATTAATTGTTTTCTTATAATTAAAAAATATTAACAACTTTATTTCTTATTAATTTTTTTTTTAATAAATACGACCCCACCAATGATTTCTTGTCAAAATAATTTAAATGACATAACTGATGTAAAAACTCCCATTTACAAAGGAAAATTTTTCGAAAAAACATACTACTTGCTAAAAAATCGATTACTTTTTTTCGGCCGCGATAGTACATACCTTGCAAATGGTTATTTGTAAATAAATACAGTTTATTTAATCAATTTTACAAAATTACACGTGTTTATATCAGTAGATGTTATCAATTCATAAATTGTTTGCATCCAATTTTGACATTACATGACTTATATGACGCGCACTAAATGCGCGTATTACGACATTTGTATTCAACTTATCAATTTATTAATCTACGCTGCTTTTACCATTTGTTCCTCTTAAATCTCACTTGTATCAACGATTTTAGGTCAACTGTTAAGCCTTAGTAAATATTTAACTTACCTGTTATATACTTAAATACTATATTACTTAATTCTAGAACTAATATGTCATTCCTAAAGATGACTACAAAGACTTGGTGGGGTGCTGACGTTAAAACGTCCCTTCTTTTCTATAGGTCTTATATTAGATCAATTATAGACTATGGATGCTCTCTTTATGAATCTGCTAGCCCATCACTTCTTAAACGTATTGATACAGTACAAAATAAGGCCTTGCGTATTTTCCTGGGTGCCATGAAGTCCACCCCCATCGACACCTTGCACAGGCTTTAGAACCACCCTTAAACCTAAGAAGAGAAATGCTGAGTGAAAAATTGCTTCTAAAAATTTCTATTAATAACCCTATACTCTTCCAAAAGATATCAAATCTTAATTCCTTCGACCTAACAAACAAATATTGGATAAAAAAAAATCTCCACCTCTTACTTCTGACTTCCGTGAAATTTCAAACATCGTAGCTAAGGTCGAGCTTGCTCCTAACCACAGTTATTTTTGTTTATTTACCGATGTT
This sequence comes from Rhagium mordax, assembly GCA_963680705.1. Lineage (NCBI taxonomy): Eukaryota > Metazoa > Arthropoda > Insecta > Coleoptera > Cerambycidae > Rhagium > Rhagium mordax. The sequence goes on from OY796656.1 coordinate 58,004,002, forward strand.
ACTGTCACGATTCCCCAATACAGCGAAAACTTGACCACCAGTATAAATCTTCTAAAAATAGCTCTCGAAAGATTTCCTAATGCTGAACTAATATACACGGATGCTTCGAAGTCTACAAATGATACGGGTTGTGCTTACTGTATACCTTCTAAAAAGGTCGAGAGTAAGATAAAACTTATGCCGGAATGCTCCATATTTACAGCTGAGGTAATAGCTATATACGAAGCCCTTAAATTTGTATTATCATCTAGTCTTCACAAGGTTGCAATACTTTCAGATTCTTTATCCGTTTTGATGGCATTGCAAAATACGACTGCAACTTATGTTAACACCAATCACATTATTATAATCATTAAAGACCTTCTTCACAATATTATCATGTCAGGTAAAGAAGTGTATTTTATATGGATAAAAGCACACATATGGTTAAAGTACAATAAATACGTACGTAGACTCTCTAGCAAAACAAAGTATAGACACAGGACTCGCCTCCCATTATAAACTATGCTTAACAGACACTTTTAATATACTTAAAAACAATTTAAGGAAAAAGTGAGAGTATACATGGAAAGAATCCCTTTTTACAAAGCCTACCAGGTATTCACTTATTCACCCTGAACTGCCTTATAATTTGTGGCATGATAACTACAATTGTCCAAGGAAATACATCACTTCAATTAGCCGGTTAAAATTTGGACATGCATGTTATCCAACTCATTTATTCAAAATAAAAATTTACGACTCAGATTCTTGCAAATATTGCAATGTTACTGGCGACCTAGATCACATATTTTTCAAATGCAAAAAAACATATAGCAGCTACTGAAAAATTGCACACTAATATTAGAAAATATTGCAATGCCGAGGCTCCTTTTAACTTACTTCATCTCCTAGTTTTAAACAAAAAAATTATATATGATTGTCTGATTGAGTTTTTGGAAGAGACAAAGATTTGTTTATAGGTTAGCTTTGTTCTCCCTATGTTTTATACCTCTGTATTATATATAACTCCAAACCGTGGCCTGTCTCTGTGTGTCTTGAAATAAGTCTTGACGGACCCCTGGACAAGAAGCGTGTAGCCCTTGTATATCCCTTGTTAGACTTTCGTATTATATATTTTTCTATAATTAATTGGTGACGACTAGGCTAGGATAGGTTAGTTATATTTTACATGTAGCGACTAGCTGTATGGCTCAGGGCCTTAATGCCAAAAAAAAAAAAATGAAAAATAAATTGTCATACAGGACAATAAGACAATATGACAATATGAGGTTTATCCTCTAATGTTGAGAATCTTATTACTTTGTTATCTTGAATCTTAAAGTTAATAAAATAAAAGTCAAGCAGTGATTTTGGTGCTTATTTGTATTTGGGTAAAGTAACAAAGAAAGTTACAAAGTAACTTTAACAAAGAAACACTATCTTGCTATTCGTGTTGTCACAATCGAGTTGAGCTCAGAATCAATAAATGGGGTTATCCAAAGTCCATAAAGTTTAAATACGTACCAAATCAAAGAAAAGGCGCCCAAAAATAAATATTTACCTAAAAAAAAAGAGAATAAGAAAAAATTTTCGAATAAAAAAAATCTGAGCTAGCTGAGGCGAAAACAGCTCTGCCAGGTTATCGATATCTGATTTGTACGTATTACCGAGTATTAGAGGTTTGAGTGCCATTACTTTAACAAGAGGTAGATTAAGCAAAAGTAAACAAAAAAGTGTTATATGGGAGTTTATTGCTGCATTAAAAAAGTCACGGCCAACAATCTCCAACACAACTTAACATCGAGAAACACGTCGAACAGCTTCTTTCATTTTGTCTCGTCGAAATATGCATAACCGAAAACCATATTTAACTTAAAATTTTGTCGTTTTTCGGAATCATCTTCTCTCTCATATCCAACGACATGTCACACGATTACATTCCAGTCAAAATGCACTGAAATTCATAAAATAAGCAATAAAATTGCGAAGTCTCTGTAACTCTATAATTATTATTTATGTAATTTGAAGGTGGGGTTTTATTGCATCCAGTTATAAGGCAGACAAATAAAACTCATAAAGACATTTTAACTAAGTTGGCAACAATTCTTTAAAATAAAGGATTCTTTGTAAAACAATCTGTAGATAATGTGGATTCATCTATTGTTAAAGGAGCAATTGAAATATTAAATAATAGACGAACATCTGTACCTAGTCGATAAGGACGTTGATTTCCTTGTTCTATTAATCGCTTTGAGTACAGAAGAAAATGATATATTTTCCATAAGGCCAGGAACAGGAAAAATTATATGGAAAATTCAGAAATTCAGAAAATCCAGCAATCACATGAACGTATAAAAATTACAGTTTTGCTGCCTCATGTCTTCAGTGGTTGTGATACCACGTTTACAATATTTCAGAAAGAAGAAGTCTTCAAACGTCTTCAGAAAGAAATGCAGTTGGTTAATGTAGTGAGAACTTTCAATGGCAAGAAATCAACCCCCTCATAAGTAAACAAGGTTGGTGAAACTCTTTTCCTACTTGTATACGGTGCAAGTAAAATCACAAATCTCTCACTCAACTCATACAGATTTAATCAATTGAAAAAATCAAAGTTGGAATTATTACCACCAACTTCAGAGGCAGTCGCTCAACATTCATTACGACTATTTTAGAAAACTCATAAATGGCTTGGCAATGGAAAAATTCCATAACAGTGGGGATAGCAGAAAATTAACGACTCCTTACAACCTGTGACAACACTTTTTGTGCCAACGCAACGGTAGAATCAATATTGCAGCTTATTTCCTGCAACCGCAACAGAAAAGCAGGTTTAGGACGCTATCAAACGGAAATTGTCAGGGAGTACAATGTCTAAATTCATAGATGGATAAAATTATCGAGGATCTAAACGATGCAGAAGTTTTAGATGCTATCAATTCCCATCTTCTTTAGATACAAAGTATGTTTCATTCAATATAATACAAAATTTTAAACTACTCGAAAATGAGCAAATTATACAGTGATTATGCACTTTTTTATTTTGCAGAATATACTCGCAGATAAACAAGCAAATAATGAAGGAAACAAACGTAAAATTGGTAAAAACAGTTTAATAAAAAATTCAAAAATTAATATTTCTCTATAAATGAAAATATAACAAGTCATTCTTATTGTTTGAAAATTTGTCATGGTTCAAATTGACAATTTTTATTATGTAATATGCATGTGAAAACCTAGTTCATCCCACGGTTTTTCAAGTAGGCGGCTCCGACACACCCCTTAAGTTGGGGTTTAGACGCTCATGCAATTTGCGCCAATTGGCTTATGCATGCAAATTTGTGCAAATGAACTTGAGTCATTGGAAGTCGGTTTAGACGCTCATGCAATTTGCGCAAATGATTTGTGCATGCAAATTTGCGCAAAAGAACGTCGTTGTATTCTATTTAACGTTCAGTTTACCTTGCACAGTTATCATATTCGGAGTGTTGATTTTTAACATAAAAAATGAAAAATATTTTATGAGGAATTTTGCTACGGCTGTGGTTTGTATTATTAAAACACACTTAATTTGAAGGGAAAAAAGAAGATGGGCTTAACCTTGGTTGTTAAAAAGGAATTTGTTTTCTCATATCGATTTAATAACAGAATGGTGATGAAAGTAATAATATGATATTGTAATATGATCCTCTAATATGTTATAAATATAACTTCGATTTTACCGATTATTATTTGTTTAATTGTAGAACAAAAATGCTCCAAATTAGAACAGATTACGAATAAAGCATCGCTGGATATTTAATGACGTAATAGCGTACGATATCTACAGCGGCCAATAAAATTCCTGGACAGCACCACGCTCAGTGATGTCCATTGTCAATGGCATCTGTCAAAACGTTTTGACGTATGTTTTTTTTTTGGTAAATTGTACTAAAAGTGAGTGTTTATTGATTTTATTTTCAGTATTATTTTGGCAAGCACTTCTTTAGAGGTATTTCAAAGGGAATATAAACTAAAAATTAATAAACAACAGTTTAAAACAAATGTTCAATACAGTTTTATATTTACACACCAATTATTGACAATAAGTGGAAACAACTCCATTGCCAAATTTCTAATAAGAGAGGGTTATATGACTGATGGTCGAGATGGTAGCGTACCTGCCTCTCACCCAAAAGTCCCGGGTTCGATTCCCGGTCGTGGCAATGGGAAATACTTTGAGAGGGATTTTTCCATTATACACGGATATTTGAAGTGCGTCCCTTGTCTTTAAATGTGTGGTCCCCTCTCGCACAAGGTTCTTCGAGAGCCTTCTGGGATAAAGGGGGTCGTAATTACATGTGGTGTATTTATTTATTTATTTATTTATTGCCACAAATAATATTTTATAAATTTTTTAATAGGTATTAATTCTTAATAGGCTCTTTTAAATAACATGTAAATATTTTCTATATTTAATTATCATTTAAAAAAAACAATAACTTACTATATAAAGTTTAAATATAAAGAAAATTGCTTTAAGCAGATAGAATTTCTTAAATTATCTAGAAACATGGCAACGTAGCGCTCGTTTAACTGTTCCGGCTTGGAAATCATACCCTATTACGTCATCCAATAGAATATATTGAAAATTGGCTGCAATATCTGACCGTTTGAATAGTGTTTAAAGTTGACGAATTTTTTTTGGGTATTGGATATTATTTAAAAAAAAAAACAAAAAATATGGGTCATCTATTTTTATGTGTAGATGTTATTAAAATAGTTTTTAAAAGATAGTTCACTCGCCCATTATGCAATTAGGCAATCGGCAATAACAACAAAATACGCTGAACAAATTAACTTTTCTCGAAAGCATGTGCGTGCGTACGTCATATTGACACCAATGCGCATCATTTACACGCTCATGCAAATACGCCAACCTCATGAAAATTTATCCGACAGACTCTTCAGTATCTTAAAATATTCATATTTTTAAACGTATATGTCAAGTTTCAACGAATTCGCTATGTTCTTGGTTATTTTGGACACTTTGTCAGTACTATTAGCTGCGTTTAATAGTTTGCAAATAATCGATGTCGGTATTTGTAATGGTTAGGAATCACTTTTCATCTTCACAAAATTATTTTAAATCATTTTAGTTTTAACATTAAAGATGTTTGTTGGTGAAAAAAATTTGTATATCATTTTAGTTTTAATTGTGAAAATGTTTTTCTTAATAAAATTTCTTTTTATTTTAATTTCTAAATAAAAGTATTGATAAAACGATTTTACTTTTTGAAAATGTTTTGTGTTAATGAAATAACTAACTAACTACAAATTTTCATTTTCGATATCTTCCCTGTTAAATCTCAAGATATCGTGGCGCCACTTAAAAACAAATTTACGTTTGGTGAGAACCCACCTATGTGAGATTTGGTACTTTGTGTATCTGTGTTTTAGAGCCTTTGCGCTGTAGTGCCGTACACTATTAATAAATAAAGTGAATTTGACTGCCTCGCCTTCGCGAAATTTATCGATTGTACTTCTGTCTCGCACGTTAACTTTATAGTGCGTTGCAACCGTTTGCCAATTTAATTTTATCCTGTTTATTTTCTGTATCGCCCTTGGCGATTGAATTTGGTTAGTGTTAACTTCCAAGCTGTCTATTTTATAATATCGCTAATTGCGAACTAGTTGTTAATTTTTTAATTTTAATGTATAGTTTACTCGACCTTATGTTATTGCACCGATCGGTTTTAGTTGCAAGTTGTTTACCATAGATTTACGAAGACCATTGTTTGTTTCCCCCTGGGATTCTCATTGCTTTACAGATGCAGATTTTTGTAATCAATTTGTTATCTATACGTTGTTTTTTATTAGCAGTGTAAGTCGTTATAAGTGCCCATTTTCCCTTTAGATATTTATTTCTGATATTAATTCTGGCAACTAGACAGGTCTACACATGCATTTATAAAGCAGCGTTGCCGAGCCTAACCCGTTTCATATACAGGGTGTTTCATGAGGAACTGTACATAGTCCAATGGTAGATAGGGCCCATTAAGGTTAGTAACAAACCACTATTTAAAATCATTTTATACAAGTATTTAGGATTGTACAGGGTGATTTATGAATTTTTACCAAAATTTTCTTTCGTTGCCTTTTAGAAACTAATTGTCCGATACAATTTATTTTCGGTACACATTAAGTACGATCAAATACCAACAGTTCGCCATAATTACAAAACCAAAATTCCAGGTCCGTATTACGAAAAATTTCATTTTATCTGTGCCCCCTAAAAAGTCCACCCTGTATATATTTTTTTTAAATCTTATTACTGAAGATTGAAAGTACATAAACTACCAACAAAAGTGGAATACTTCGTTTTCTTGTCACACTTACAACAGATACATAATAAACACGTTAAATTTAAACATTATCTTGTTAAAATTCAAACTTTCAGTAATTCAATGTTATTTGTCAAAGTTCCTATCAGTTTAAGTTTCTAAGTAATTATAACTATTATTATTTAAAAATAGTATGAAATATCAACAGTTAGTCGCAATCAACAAGACTCCAGGACCGTATTAGGAAAAATCATTATCTCGTCGATTCCTCCTAAAATTTTCACCCTGTATATCTTATTCTTAACTTTACTTGCTATAATTTAAAAGTACATAAAGTATCAACAAGTAGTGTAGTGTGATCCACACTTTTCAATAATAATTATGAACGTCCAACTACCGACACATAAGTTGTGTAGTAATTAAAGGGTAATCTAGTATACATTCTGTTCTAATTTGTAATGTAGAATATTTTCATGTTCAGTTCTAGTCTTAAGAAATTAACTTATTTTATTTAGTGTGCAGCTAAAGACATTTGTGCGGGATTTCTGCGAAAGTTTGTCAATTCTTTCTACAGTAGGAATATAATAGACTTTTTATCTACTGACACTGTTAACAAAAGGAGTAGTCGGCTTTGGCAATAGTTTGACAGGTATAATTGTTGATGTGGTATAACTTTTGTTTCTATGTTACTAATGCCATATAGTCCAACTTGAGAGCAGCAATTAATAGACCGAATTGAACAGTATTGTAACGTAATAAGAAACTACCCGGACGTTATACAAAAATCTGTGGGACATTTAGTAGTTAGACAAATAAAATGCCGTGAAGAGGGGGGTTTACATTTTGAAAATAAGTTATAGATTTTTACTTTTTCTTACGTTAATATGTATTATTTTGTTTTGTTATGTTGTTTTGTATTCATGTTGCGTTTTTTATTTTGCTTGTTCTGTTCTGTTACTATAGCCCAGGGTCGATCCAGTCAAACCTTGAACAAATTAGAGACAAGCTGAAATTTGGTATATAAGTTTGTATTGGGGTCCTTAAAATACCACCAAACCCCACCGGTAATCCGCCGTGCCTGTCACCCCTAAACAACCCCCGAAAGGGGTGAAAATCGGACTTTTTCTAGTTATTTGGCAATATCTTAAAAACAAAGCTATATACGAAAAAATATGAAGACAGAAAAATTAAAGGGCATAAAATTTCCTATAAAATTGCGTTTAGCAGATATATTTTGCTTTACCAGTGGAGGAGTTATGATATTTTTAATAATTGGGTATTTTGTAAAAATATTCTCTAGCCTTTACTTATTGGATTTTGACATTAAATATACATAACAATGTATATGGATATTTTGGTAAATACATTTAATACATTCTTACATCAATAAATTAGAAATAAAAAACATACCAGTGGAGTACTATATTCTAATTTCATACATTATTTTGTATTAGCTAATAGAACTTTAACATTTTACGTGCCTATTAAATGTAACAAAATAATTATTTTAAATATCCGTGAATTTCTGTTACGAATTGAGAGGAATTATTTCTATATTAATAATATTAAAGACATATACCGCATATCAAGGCAACTGAGTAGTTTTTCGCGTCGCCATTCGCCCCTGTATGTATGCTCTCTTCGTATATTCTCGATACGACTCCATTACGCTAAACAAAATTTGTATATGCTACGCCCAGGAAGAAGTTCGAAACCAAATAAAATTACTAATACTTCAAAGTTGCAGCATAAGTTGGGACCTTTAATAAATGTTAAATAAATAAATAAATAAAGTGTAAGAATAGTATTTTGTACTAAACTTCGCCCATTAATAATGACGTTTATTATTATTATTATTATTGCCATGCACGCCATTTCCGGAGGTGATACTACATCTGGCCTGTTTACCAGGGAAAAAATTAATTTGGTCAATACTGTGAAAAAGAAGAAGTTGGTTGACCTTCTTGAAGAATTTTACAATCCAAATATATCCAAAGACAGATTGAGGACCTTTATTTCGACATTTCTTATTTCCATATACGTCAAAAATAGAACAAGTACCGATTTGAATAACGTCAGATACATTCTCTACCAGCAGTATGTAGCAAAGCAAAGTTTAAATAAAGATTTTAATCTGGCTTCACTTCCACCGATCATAAATGCAGCTCAGTACCATGCATATAGGACATTTCATCCAGCAACTCTACATACATATTTTATTTACATGTATGATTAACTTTTAGGTTCAAGCATGGTTGAATAATAGCTTACCACTCCCGGACTGGGGATGGATTTCTTGTGATTCCGGAATCTCTCCAGTCCAGATGGATCAAGATATAGACCCCAAAGGGTTCCTTAAACAAATTTTTTGCAACTGTTCATCAGGTGGTTGCAAAAGTGCATGCTCATGTCGTAACCTGTTTTAATAGGGCAGTTGAGGATTTACAGGCGGAAGACGACATCTCAACATGCAGATAAAATATATTGGATAATAAGTAATTAAAAACATACATTACATTCATTTACTTAAACATAACCTGTAAGTATTTTAGTTTATTTAAGATATAAAAAACTCATATTTTATGTATTATTATAGTTTTAATTTGTTTTGGTGTAAAAGACGTAAAATATATTATTGTAACGTAATAATTTTGTGGGAATGTGTATTTTGTTAAAATATACTGGAATTTACAACACGATAACTCCACCACTGGTAAAGCAAAATATATCTGCTAAACGTAACTTTATAGAAAATTGTATGCTCTTTAATTTTTATGTCTTCATATTTTTTCGTATATAACTTTGTTTTTAAGATATTGGCAAAAACCTAAAAAAAGTCCGATTTTCACACCTTTCGGGGGTTGTTTAGGGGTGACAAGCACGGCAGATTACCGGTGGGGTTTGGTGGTATTTTAAGGACCCCAATACAAACTTATATAACCGAATTTCAGCTTGCCTCTAATTTGTTCATGGTTTCCTATATAAAGCTTCAGATCGACCCTGGGTATTATGTCCTAAATATTATTAATATAAAAATAATTCCTCTCAATTTCTAACAGAAATTCCACGGATTTAAAATAATTATTTTGTTACATTTAATAGGAACGTAAAATGTTAAAGTTCTATTAGCTAATACAAAATAATGTATGAAATTAGAAATATAGTACCTACTCCACTGGTATGCTTTTTATTTCTAATTTATTGACGTAAGGATGTATTAAATGTATTTACCAAAATACCCATATATATTGTTATGTATATTTAATGTCAAAATCCAATAAGTAATGGCTAGGGAGTATTTTTACAAAATACCCAGTTATTAAAAATATCATAACTCCGCCACTGGTAAAGCAAAATATATCTGCTAAACGTAATTTTATAGGAAATTTTATACTCTTTAATTTTTCTCTCTTCATATTTTTTCGTATATAGCTTTGTTTTTAAGATATTGCCAAAAAACTAAAAAAAGTCCGATTTTCACCCCTTTCGGGGGTTGTTTAGGGGTGACAGGCACGGCGGATTACCGGTGGGGTTTGGTGGTATTTTAAGGACCCCAATACAAACTTATATACCAAATTTCAGCTTGTCTCTAATTTGTTCAAGGTTTCCTATATAAATCTTCAGATCGACCCTGGGCTACTATTAAATTGTTTTAAAATTCAATGAGTATTATTTACAGACAGAATAGCTGCTCTAACTGAAACCAATTTATTGAAGATGTCAATTTTATCGAGATAAATTTTGTTGGTTGGTTTAAAACCTGTTGAAAGTGTAATAAGAAAACGGATCACACTACACTACTTGTTGATACTTTATGTACTTTTAAATTATAGCAAGTAAAGTTAAGAATAAGATATACAGGGTGAAAATTTTAGGAGGAATCGACGAGATGATGATTTTTCCTAATACGGTCCTGGAGTCTTGTCTGATTGCGACTAACTGTTGGTATTTCATACTATTTTTAACTAATAATAGTTATAATTATTTAGAAACTTAAACTGATAGGAACTTTGACAAATAACATTGAATTACTGAAAGTTTGAATTTTAACAAGATAATGTTTAAATTTAACGTGTTTATTTTGTATCTGTTGTAAGTGTGACAAGAAAACGAAGTATTCCACTTTTGTTGGTAGTTTATGTACTTTCAAACTACAGTAATAAGATTTAAAAAAAATATATACAGGGTGAACTTTTTAGGGGGCACAGATAAAATGAAATTTTACCTAATACGGACCTGGAATTTTGTTTTGTAATTATGGCGAATTGTTGGTATTTGATAGTACTTAATGTGTACCGAAAATAAATTGAATCGGACAATTAGTTTCTAAAAGGCAACGAAAGCAAATTTTGGTAAAAATTCATAAATCACCCTGTACAACCCTAAATACTTGGCTAAAATGATTTTAAATAGTGGTTTGTTACTAACCTTGATGGGCCCTATCTACCATTGGACTACGTACAGTTCCTCATGAAACACCCTATATAACAGATCTAACATTAGGCCATATTGCATCCAAATATTTTGCCTCGCTATCATTAATTTACCGCTTACATTATCAACCGATTTTACAAACACCCATTTCGACCAAATCGTCCAGAAAAGCTTTATTACCCGATCCAATAACTCAACCGAATTTGTGACCTTTAATTTATTAGTGGTGTACAAAATCGACGGATATATTGATCAATTAAAATTGGTTCATAAATTGAGCAATTAGAACATGTATTTTTCGTCGATTTTATTGAGATTTTCTAGTAACATTGCTTATTTCACCGTATTGCCATTTTCAGAATTGTAAGGTTGGGTTATTTATTTGTTATTATTTATGTTGTTTTCCAACTCGTCAGAAGAGGTGACAAAATCCAAGCTGTATTATTTATGCAAACGGCAACTACCTGGGGAGTAACTAAATAGACAATATACCGATGGCACACCTGGTTTAACGAAAATAAATCGAATAAAAATCGCTGTGTGTAATGCCCTCATTTCTACAATTAATTGATCAATTTTTTTAACAATTCATTGACCGATTAATCGGTCGATTTATCTCTTCGTGTTAAACTGCCTTTATAAATAATATTTGTTAAAACACTTCTAGATACTTTATTTAAAGGGGCTGATGCAAATATTTATTTTTTTAACGTCGCATTTGAATTTAGGTCGAATTTCAATTCGGAGTTATGTTGCTTCATTGCACGTTGCAAATATGTTTGGCAGTGTGGGAGGTCGTCATTATAGAATTGAAAATACAATGTTAAACTTGTTGCTTGCTGTATAAACATTACACACTACAATATGGTGGTAAATATATTCTTTTGCTGCCATATAATCTATTAAACGAAAGTGTTATAAAAAAAAAATGAAACTGCAAGAGAAAAGCTACCTCAGAATGTTAAGAGAAATAATATATGGTGGAAACCTCAAGTTGAATTAAATTAGAGTCCTTAATAAGTAGGATATATTTATTTTGATATAGAAGCTTTCGTATGGCTGAAAATTTGTTGAAGGGTTTCTGAGTTCACGTATGTATTGATTATTTTAAATTCTTTATGCGAAAAAGACAACGACAATATGGTGGAAATATCAAATTACAATAACTTACGCCGATGGAACCCAGAAACTCTTCTACAAAAAAAAAACAGAACATAATCATTTGGAGATTGAATTTCAATAAGAATTAAACCCCATTTATACAACTGACCTTTAAATATTCTAAAATGAAAATAAATTTAACATTTACTAACATTTAAATACACTCACCAGTGTACTTTTCCTAGGGATTGTATTAAGTGGAGGTGCCAGTATATCATTTTGAGGTGGAGACTTTGTGTTTTTGATATTATCCGAATATGGCTCCTTTAGCCTGCAATCTTCAGTAGGTAATGCCATTTTATCGTCTGTACCTTCTGCTATAAAACCTGAAATATAAAAACTGATCCATAATTTATACAGACTTTTCTCCAAAAATAAATAATTAGTGATCCCTTAAATGGGGAGAGACTAAGAAATTTTATATATGTATTTTTTAAATACATATATACGAACAAACTAACGTGAACTTTCCAAAATTTCAAAAAAGAATAAACTAATTAAAACATTAAATGCTAAAAAAAGGGAGGTTGATTTCAAAAAGTTGATCATATACAAGGCTATACCACCCAAGGCATATGGACTGTCCGAGATACATAAGAATAATGTCCCAATTCGACTAATTTAAATTCGTTATAAAAAAACTCTTTTAGTTTAGTAGAAAAAATTAGTGATGTAATATCAGGAAGATATTGTAGATATGGATTTATATTATTAGATGTTATAGGCTGTATGGAGACCGACAGATGGCGCCACCAGGCGGAAGGTCATTACCCTTTTGAAATGCTAGTTCAACACGTGTTCTTATGGTGTTGATCGTATACTGTGTTTAAACAAAGTGATATAAACGTATGATTTTTCATTGTTCAGCAATGTAAGATAATAATTAATTGTTTTATACACGTGTACTATGTATAATAAACTCTAAATTTAAATGAAACGTGGATTTTCACAGATTCGTACTTCGTACGGGCTTCAAGAGAGTTCATCATTCTATCGATTTTGCAAAATCAATGACAAAAATAATAAAGAAAATAATAACTAATGCATGGTTAAAAAAATGTGTACAATTTTACTCCGGGGTGTCAAGATGTAGAAATCCGGAGTAAAAAAATCGGCGTGACTTTCAATTTTCAATCCGAAATCCGATGTAAACGAGAAAACAATACACCGAGAAGTGTCCTTTCCACACGAAAAGTATGACATTCACTCAGAAAGGTGAGAAATTTTTAATACTGTGTTAATGTCACGATCCGTCGGGACTGCAGTGAATAACATTTATTGGGTTATGTTGGGTTAGGAGTTTACGCTATTGTAAATGACGAAGTAGAACGCAAATCTTGTGAAATTTCGAATGTTACAAAAAGAAAATTTGTTGCAAAGTAGTAAATAGTTATTTCATTAACACAAAACATTTTCAAATTGTAAAATCATATTTTCAGTAAGTGTGTCGGAGCCGCCACCTAGAAAAAACGTGGCATGTACACATGTATAATAAAAATTCACAGTCCTTCGCAAAGATGCAACCGGAGGAGACTTTGGAAATGACGTAGAACTCAGATCTTGTGAAATTTCGGATATGATACAAATGAAAATTTGTTGCAAAGTAGTAAATAGTTATTTCATAACTCAAGACATTTTCAAAAAGTAAAATCGAATTATCAGTATTTTTCTCGGTATTTTTATTTGGAAATTAAAATAAAAAGTTATTTTATTAACAAAAATTCACAGTCCTTTGCAAAAATGCAACCGGAGGAGACATTGGAAATGACGAAGTAGAACGTAAATCTTGTGAAATTTCGGTTGTGATAAAAATGAAAATTTGTTGCAAAGTAGTAAATAGTTATTTCATTAACACAATACATTTTCAAAAAATAAAATCGTATTATCAGTATTTTTATTTGAAAATTAAAATAAAAAGTTATTTTATTAATAAAAACACCCACAAAAACATTTTCACAAATTAAACTAAAATGGTATTATACAATTTTTTTTCGCTAACAAACATTTTTAATGTTAAAACTAAAATAATTTAAAATAATTTCGTGATGATGAAAAGTGATTCCTAACAATTACAAAAACCGATATCGACTAATCGCAAACTATTAAACGCAGCTAGTACAGATAAAGTGTGCAAACTAAACAAGAACATAGCGAATTCATTGAAACTTGACATATACGTTTAAAAATACATATATTTCAAGAAACTGAAGAGTCCCGAACCGTAAGGGGTGTGTCGGAACCGCCTACTTGAAAAACTAGGTTCTCATTGAATAAGTGCGGATTTTCGAGTAGTCTAAAATTTTATATTATATTGAATGAAACACACTTTGTAACTAAAGAAGATCGGAGTCGATAGCATCTAAATCTTTTGCGACGTTTAGATCCTCGATAATTTTATCCATGTATGAATTTAGACATTATACCTACTCCCTGACAATTTTCGTAAATTTGTGAGCATGTTAAACCTGCTTTTCTGTTGCGGTTGCAGGAGATAAGCTGAAATATTGATTCTGCTGTTGGCACAAAAAGTGTTGTCACAGGTTGTAAGAGCCGTTAATTTTCTTCTATCCACTCTTGTGGATTTTTTTCTGCCAAACCATTTCGGATTTCTTTTGTATCATTTGACAAAAACTTTTATTGAGGGAAGATTACGATTACTGAATTTTGCCTAAATTTGGTTTTCACGTAGTTAACATACGTCGCACAAATGTCTTTGTAAGTTTTATTTGTCTGCCTTATAACTGGATGCAATAAAAATCCACCTTCAAATTACATAAATAATAAGTATAGAGTTACAAAGACTTCGCAATTTTCTTGCTTATTTTATGCATTTCGGTGCATTTTGACTATACTGTATTCCTGTGACATATCGTTGGATATGAGAGGAGATTGATAGATGAGTCGAACATACATATCATTTTGCCTCATTTCAAATCGCCCCTGTCTTTGTAAATTCCGAAAAACTAGAAAATTTTAAGTTAGTTAGTTTTCGGCTATGCATATTTCGACGAGAAAAAATTAAATAAGCTGTTCGACGTGCTTCTCAATGTTAAGTTGTCTTGGAGATTGTTGGGCATGACTTTTTTAACGAAGCAATAATCTCCCATGAAACACTTTTTTGTTTACTTTTGCTTAATCTATCTCACGTTAAAGTAATGGCACTCAAACCTCTAACACTCGGTAATACGTACAAATCAGATATCGACAAACTGGCAGAGCAACCCCGGTCCTAAACCCATACTTATGTTTTTTCAAATTGGAAGGTATTGAAAAAATTAAAAAAATCGCAAAAACACGAAAACTTCAAACGAATTTCCGAGAGACTGTTCTGGTAAGAAATCCAAGGTAGAGGATTGAACCTAATAGAACTACATCGTGAATTGCTCCGCACTGTCACGCTCTGATTTTAGGTTCAGGAGGAGTGAACGAAAATGTGTAATTTTGACGTCTATTGTTCTGAAACCGTTAAAATCTCACGCGTTACGTCATTCTGCCTAAGTCATGCTTCATAATATGCAACGTGAAACTGGTTTTCGACCTCCTACTAGGAAACCAAAAACATTTGTTTAATCCTGCTCTTGAAACACACAGTTTCTTACTTGGATACAATACTCGAAACCCTTTGTTTTGTTCACTCAAGTTGTTTATATGGCAACGTGTGGGCAAAAGTAGTGAGTGAAAATACTTTCGCCCACTCTTGTGTCACTTTCGCCCACTCTTGTGTCACTTTCGCCCACTCTACTGTCACTTTCGCCTACCGTACTGTCCAATTACCAATTGTCAAACTACAATAAAATTCGGAAAAAATTTTTCCATTTCATTTAAATACTTTGTCATAGATTTCTCCAGCAATATACGAAACGTAGCAGCATTAGCTTCTTTTAGAATGTCTGCTGGCACAGTAATATCATCATTTACTTACATTATTTCGCAATTTTATAAAAAATGTTCACCACGCGTCAGCTCAATAATTTTCTTGACAACTACAAATGTTTATATTTACTCGAACCATAGAAACGCAACCTGCCATCTACGTTGATTTGCACTTCATACAAAACCATAAACTAAAGTAGCTTTTACAAAATTTAATAATTCTTTAACATTTTAATGGTGGGATTAAACAAAATGCTATATGAAGAAACGAATTCGCTCATTTGTGTGCTTTTGCGCACTCGGCTGACGCCTCGTGTGCAAAATGCACACATGTGAGCAAAATTCTTACTTTCTTCACTTGTATTGTGATATACTATTCCAATGTTAAAACTTTTGTATTATATATTCTCTTCGATTTACCACCGTCAGACGGGAACCTTTCTTTGTAGAATTTGCACGCCATTTCCCTTACTAAGAGCAAAGTTTAAATATTCATTTAATTATAAAAATACATTGTAGGTACATAAAATATATCTACCTCACATAAACAAGAATAATCTGTTGGTTTCCAACTATCTCTTCTCATTTTGATAAACCATTATTTTCTCCTTGCTGGGACTCTAGGGAAGCGTTTCAATAAAAAGCCCTTTTTGCAGAGTTACTGCAATTTGCTGCAGTACAACCATGCATTTCGTCCCTAACTTTTCCAAATTTCAAAGCTATAAAATTCGTTTGCATGGTATTTCTCCCAAATGCATTATTTACGATAAGTAACAAAAATGATTTGTGTGAACCTATCCACACATTTCCGTCCACACTTTTTGACCTGAGGAAAACGTATGTCGAATCTTTATTAGGAGGGACTGGTCGGACGCGCTCGGTTGTGAGCTGAATGCGCATGCGCAGTAATTGGATTGCACATGCGCAGTAGTTTCCGTCCCATTAATACCTGGGAACTCTTTCAGCATTTTCATGTATATTTCCAAAACATTACATTCTTTTAATAAAATTTGGCATAAGGAATAACATGACACTTTTAAGGCTTACAAATATATTACCGTCCATATTACGTCGCAATAAATTTGAGACTGCCGTGATATTTTACATGTAGGTACACCAACTGTATGTAAGAGGAGACAAAAGTGTAATAATTTAAGCGGTTATTGGCTGTACACCTTTTCCTACGGCGTTGCAATGAATTCTACATTGCATACAGCAGTTCCTCCTTCATATTACATAATATGTCAAAATTTGGTGCGGGCATATTTTTTTGTTTGCGAGTTAGAGGGATAAGAGTAATAATTATAGCGGTTTTTGGGCTGCACACTTTTTCCTACGGCGTGGCATTGAATTCCACATGGCTTAAGGCATTTCCTACTTCATATTACATATCATGTCAAAATTTGGAGAGGGTACATTTCCATGTTTACGAGTAACAGGAATAAGAGTAATAATTATAGCGGTTTTTTGGGCTGCACCCTTTTTCCTACGTCATGGCAATGAATTCTACATAGCGTACAGCATTTCCTACTTGATATTACATATCACGCCATTATTTGCAGATTATTACTCCTTTACTTTTGACGGTTTTTGTGTTGTATACTTTTTCTGTGGCCAGAGATCGGATATGTGGGAAATACCATCTAGACAACTCCTATCGCATCTTAGTTCGAATCTTAGTCGTGGCACCGGCAATGATACAGGGAATGGTCGTTGTGCATGTGTGTCCTGGTTAAGTTATGGGATAGCTATGCTAAATCTCGCCAGGATATTAGTATAAATAAGGCGTTTAAAAAAAGTACATTTTCTAGTTCGTGAGTTCGCGATATAAGTAAAGATTTATTGATGTGCGGCGTGGTATTTAATTCCGCTGAATGTACCCTCTCCAAACTTTGACATGATATGTAATATGAAGTAGGAAATGCTGTAAGCCGTGCAGAATTCATTGCCACGCCGTAGGAAAAAAAATGCAGCCCAAAAACCGCTATAATTACTACTCTTATTAGTCTTACTCGCAAACAAGGAAATGTACCCTCTCCAAATTTTGACATGATATGGAATGCGAAGTAGGAAATGCTGTAAGCCGTGCAGAATTCATTGCCACGCCGTAGGAAAAAAAATACAGCCCAAAAACCGCTATAATTACTACTCTTATCCGTCTTACTCGCAAACAAGGAAATGTACCTTCTCCAAATTTTTACATGATATGGAATACGAAGTAGGAAATGCTGTAAGCCGTGCAGAATTCATTGCCACGCCGTAGGAAAAAAATACAGCCCAAAAACCGCTGTAATTACTACGCTTATCCGTCTTACTCGCAAACAAGGAAATGTACCCTCTCCAAATTTTGACATGACATGTAATACGAAGTAGGAAATGCTGTAAGCTATGTAGAATTCATTGCCACGCCGTAGGAAAAAAAATACAGCCCAAAGACCGCTATAATTACTACTCTTATACGTCTTACTCGCAAACAAGGAAATGTACCCTCTCCAAATTTTGATATGATATGTAATACGAAGTAGCAAATGCTGTAAGCCTTGTGGAATTCATTGCCACGCCGTAGAAAAAAGGATGCAGCACAAAAACTGCTATAATTATTACTCTTATCCCTCTTACTCGCAAACAAGGAAATGTACCCTCTCCAAATTTTGACATGATATGGAATACGAAGTAGGAAATGCTGTAAGCCTTGTAGAATTCATTGCCACGCCGTAGAAAAAAGGATGCAGCCCAAAAACTGCTATAATTATTACTCTTATCCCTCTTACTCGCAAACACGGAAATGCACCCTCTCCAAATTTTGACATGATATGTAATATGAAGTAAGAAATGCTGTAAGCCATGCAGAATTCATTGCCACGCCGTAGGAAAAAAAATGCAGCCCAAAAACCGCTATAATTACTACTCTTATCCGTCTTACTCGCAAACAAGGAAATGTACCCTCTGCAAATTTTGACATGATATGTAATATGAAGTAGGAAATGCCTTAAGCCATGTGGAATTCATTGCCATGCCGTAGGAAAAAGTGTGCAGCCCAAAAACCGCTATAATTATTACTCTTATCCCTCTAACTCGCAAACAAAAAAATATGCCCTCACCAAATTTTGACATATTATGTAATATGAAGGAGGAACTGCTGTATGCAATGTAGAATTCATTGCAACGCCGTAGGAAAAGGTGTACAGCCAATAACCGCTTAAATTATTACACTTTTGTCTCCTCTTACATACAGTTGGTGTACCTACATGTAAAATATCACGGCAGTCTCAAATTTATTGCGACGTAATATGGACGATAATATATTTGTAAGCCTTAAAAGTGTCATGTTATTCCTTATGCCAAATTTTATTAAAGGAATGTAATGTTTTGGAAATATACATGAAAATGCTGAAAGAGTTCCCAGGTATTAATGGGACGGAAACTACTGCGCATGTGCAATCCAATTACTGCGCATGCGCATTCAGCTCACAACCGAGCGCGTCCGACCAATCCCTCCTAATAAAGATTCGACATACGTTTTCCTCAGGTCAAAAAGTGTGGACGGAAATGTGTGGATAGTTTCACACAAATACAAAAATGACTAGTTTTCAATTAGATTTAAATTGAATATATTAGTGTATTTTACGGTTTTTTCGAAAGTGTCCTAATAAATATAAATTTTAATTTCAATTTTCAAATTTCGCGCGAAAACGCCAACCGCCATTATTTGTTTGGGCGTGACGTCACTACGATAGTCAACTCACACATACAGATACGCTTTATATGGTATTATAATTAGTTTTCTATTTTAATTGTCCAATAATGAGTTATAATCTCTATCATTGATGTGTACAGTGTGTAGTGCTGAATTGCAAAAGTACAAGTATAAATACATTAGAAAAGTTGTTTATTTTAATTTAATATAGTCCTTATCTCATAAGTGCCGAATAATTTGGTTTAATCTTGTAAGAAGAAAACCAAAATTATTATCGAAAAGAAATGTAAGTACTGTATTTTTGTAAAGATCATTTCGATGTAAGTACAGTGGCACTTATATATCATCTTGTATCTTGTATCAACTAAAGAAATAAAAATGCGAAAAGTAATTATTGTCATAAAATGTCAGTGTTCATAAATTAGAGGTTATATGTTACAGTTTGTAAATAATGTTCCAAAAAAGCTGTAAATCAATGAAAAAGAAGTAAATTTTTTGTATGTTAAAGTTAAAAAACAATATTCATTGAACTTAATTCTGGGAACCACGCCAAATTCTAAAAAATAAATAGAAATAAGAAAATTGCCAAAATATGTCAAGATAGAAGTGCAGTATCAAAGGCAAACCTCAACAGTTTGCCCCAGAAAACCACTGTATATAGTTCTAAATGAATATAAATACAATATTGTTATCTAAAATTCGTATCAGTGGTTTTCTAGTATTTTACACTAGAAAATATAATAACAAAATGTATATTATATAATATATAGATATATATATTTATATGATATGTAAAAAAAAGTTGAAAAAGGACCTAGACTTTGGTTCGAAACGTTCTGTTAAGATAAGTTATTGTTTTATAATTGTTTTTTTACATATCATATAAATATATATATAGGTATCTATATATTATATAATATACATTTTGTTATTATATTTTCTAGTGTAAAATACTAGAAAACCACTGATACGAATTTTAGATAACAATATTGTATTTATATTCAGTTAGAACTATATACAGTGGTTTTCTGGGGCAAACTGTTGAGGTTTGCCTTTGATACTACACTTTTATCTTGACATATTTCGGCAATTTTCTATTTCTATTTTTTAGAATTTGGCGTGATTCCCAGAATTAAGTTCAATGAATATCAACTATCCGCCACAAACAAACTACAAACAATATTTGAAAAACAATATGGAGGATTATACTGAATATAAAATAGTAGGTTCTGTTAAAAGAATCCGAATGAAACCAAATTGCAAACCATTCAAATTCAATTGATTGTCAAACTGATATTAAACGTTTAAGTTAACCTTTTATAATCTGTGCGCTTCGTTTACTAAATTTTATTATAATAGTGACGTCACATACAAACCATCATGGCGGCTAACGTTACAGTATAGACTAAAAATCTCACTTTTTAAAACTTGAATATTAAATTAATCGTGTATTTTTATCAATAAAAACCTATATGTTTAGGTTTCTCCATGCACAGACCATTGTATTTTCATTATTTCACAATTTTATGGTGTAAAATACCCTACTAAATTATTGTCGGTTTTCCAAATTTCAAACATTGTTTGCATCCAATTACCTTTCAAATGACGTATTCACTAAATGAGCGTATAGTTCTTATATAGTTTTAAAGCACAAAATTTACTTTGTACACTTGGGTAATACAATTAAATATCAAAGTAAAGGAAGGGCGCAATCGAGAAACCAAAGAGGTAAAAGATACAGGAGGGAATATGAGACAAAACACGGCACGACGGAAGTGGCCATTGTGGCTTCTTAAAATGGCGGAGGTAGATGACGTAATTGACGTAACGACTCGGTCTGCATCAGTGGCGTAGCGTTTGAAATAATAAAAATGCGTTTAATTTTAGAATAATGCGCATGTATTTAAAAAAAACAAATCTTCAACTACATAATTATAACAATACAAAATAAATGATCAAAATAGCTTAAACACATAAAATAGTATTTCACATATAATTTTATTAAGACGGCGTTTTAAACAGGTATCCAACATAAAACTAAAAATCTTTTTCTAAATTTTTGTGTCTGATAACCGAAAACGAAAAGAAATAGCTTATTGTAAATTAAATGCAGATTTAGTAGTTAAAATTACAAGCCAAACAGATTAACTTTTACTCAGTGACTTTTTACGTTATTTTGAACTATTTTGAAAAAATCTATACATTTGTTTGGCTTGAAATTTTACCAACAAAATCTGCATTCAATTTACAATAAAATATTTTTTCCCATTTTCTGTTATAAACCATACAAATATATATAGAGCAATTTAAAGTTTTATGTTAGCATGCCTCGTGAAAATTCCATTTAAGTGCACATCACATATTACATATTATTCTTACACATGTAATTAATCAAACAGAAGGTAACATGAGAATTATTTATTACTAGCTAATAGTTACAGCTTTGTATACTGGCTACGAATTTTTTCTGCTGGGCCAATATTATTTGCAGCGTATCTAACTCTTATATCTAAATAATTATTAATTACAGCCCTCATCAATAATGCAACATGATTGTCAAGGCCATTATCAAATGCATGGACCTGAATGTTGTTAAAAATGTTTTTTCCAATGAACCATTTTAAAATAGTTATGGTTATTTTAGTTATATCTATTTTATTTAATTCCAACTTAATTAATTGTTCACGAAAGTTTCGTTCTGCCTCTACATATATTTCTATAACATCTTTGGAAGGGTATGTTAGACCACCCCTATCCTTTAGGCATGTGAAACTAAATAGAAAATCACTCTTTGTTCCATAAAGGGCAGAAACACACGTTTCACACTTAATAAAAGTTCCCAACTTTCTTGTAACAAATCCTGCTATATATGTCACAACTTCTTTTGCAAAATGGGTGAAACTAGAATTTGTTGCAATATAATCATGATCAAATTCAATGTGTTCCATGGGATCAACTACAGAAGCCTCATCAAGAGTATTGTAAATTGTATTGCTTTCATTTATAATCTCCACTGGCTTTTTTACTGTTGCGCTGGAACAGTTTAGGATACTAATTTGAGACAAGGGAATGCAATTGCCTAGGCCACTTTCACGCACCTCTGAATGAACTAATAGTTTTTTGTATGCAGACTTAAATTGTCTACAGCTTGGGTTATTATTGTAACCCCCGTGGGAACGTATCGATCCAAAAAAAGTTCCAAATGATCTTGGCTACACTTATATACTGGTAAAAATTTTAGAAGTGGATCGGGCCCTATCATAAATTTGTTATATATGTTTACAATGGATTGTAATCCTACAGAAACACCGAACAGCCCTGTTTTTCGATTACTATCGAGGATGAATTCATCATTATCAAATTTTAATTGGGAAATGTAGTTATTGAACATATTTAAAAATGATTTGACTTCGTCAATATTTTGGTTGCACAGCGCTCTTTTAAAATCAAAGTCGTTTAATTTGTGTGAATTTAAAATATCAAATGCATCGTTCATAATTGTTATAAATTTTATTGTAGCATCACAATTTTCAAATGCTGGAATTTTTAAAATCTCTTTACAAAATTTTAAAGCTACAGTAACAGAGCGACTAAGGAGTTGTGTTGCCAATTTTACTTTCATTTTTTGTCTAAAGAAATTAAGATGTGTTCTCCTCAATTTATTAGCAAGGTGCAACCCTTTGGTTTCCTGCAGAGACACCAATTCAGATAAGTATTCAAATTTAATAGCGTTGCCTTCACCATCATATATTATTCTTTTTTCGCCAAAAAAATTTCTAAATTAATTTAATCATATGACATGGATCAGGCAATGCAAAGACATCCTCATATTCATCATTAAAATAGGTCTTTAAATTAAAAACATTTTCAAAATTACAACCTAACGTTTTGCACATTGTTAAATTTGTAGGACAACCATCAAAAGTTAAATTGGCAACAAAGACGCCACATTCAGATAAAGCAGACAAACATTGCTTTACTAGTTCTGCTTTTTGAGAGCTGTTTATGCTGTTAATAAAAAAATACCCTACAGTAACTTTCCACGTACCATTTATACATACTAACATAAATACTAGTGCTTTATTGGCAATATCACTACTTTTTTCATGTTCTGCCCCAAAATTTACATAGCCGTGGTATTTTTTACCATCATATTCAATTTTTTCTCGAATCGACATTTCATCTAAAACTAATGAACAAATAATTTTTGTATCACTAGATGCTACTTTTGCTTTTAACATCGTGAAAGCCTCTATGGTGAAACCAGGTTCAGCATTAATAACAGAATACCACTTTGACAACGTTTTGACATGAGGTAAACAATTATTGAAACGGTCTCTTACATAATTATACGCCCTCGGGGAAAAAAAGTGCAAGGTCACAGCAAATTTTCTCAGTTCTTCACCATATTTCTTTGGTACCTTCTTTTCTTGGCTTTTATTGAAAAGCCTATTAACTATAGATTCGTTTCTTCCAAACTGATTCATAATTGTGCTCACTTGGTCTCTACATTTATAAAATTCTTTGCCGCATTTCCTTAATAACTGCACTTAATCTAACAATTTTTCTTTTCTGCTGCCAAAGATTTTTTTGCAATC
This sequence comes from Rhagium mordax, assembly GCA_963680705.1. Taxonomy (NCBI): domain Eukaryota; kingdom Metazoa; phylum Arthropoda; class Insecta; order Coleoptera; family Cerambycidae; genus Rhagium; species Rhagium mordax. Next base: position 58,028,067 of record OY796656.1, read on the forward strand.
GTCGTATTTTTTTACTTTTTACTAAATCTCTTTCAAATAGCTCACGAATGCTTTGTTTCAATTTTCTTTTCCTGGGACTGTCAGTATTGGCCAATGAAAAAGGTGTCAACGTAGTCGAACTACTGGGAGTAGGTGATCGTTGTTCATCGGCATCAATTGAAATGTCTTTAGAAGTAGAAGGAATGTATGTTGATGTGTGAGCTTCCACTACCATGGAAGGATCGGTGACTGTTGTCTATAAAATATAAAATACACAATGAATAAAATAACTGTTGTGTGATAATTTTCAGCATTCTTTTGTAGAAAAAGGTTAACAAAGGTAAAGACTTACATATTTATGCCTAATTATAATTTTTGTTGGCATTGCAGACTTTTTAAGTGAGACTTTTACGCCGAATTTTTCAAAATCGTCTTCATTAAAATGCTGGGAGCATAAATAGCTTGTTCTAGCCAAATCACATTCCATTTTTTTCACAAATCTCAACCAGGCTAATCGTTGCTCTGAATCTTTGGGAAACCTGTAAATATTTATATAGGTATATATTAATATTAAATTCAAAAATACATATTAGACATCACATCTCCGGATGTCGATAAAGAATATATTTAAATAATAATATGAAAAAAATTCACGATCCACATGGATCAATAATAAATGTCTCCTAGCTTAACTTATCAATTCAAAATTCAATACGACACGCCACTGAATACTTCACCTTGACTTGACGTACGGTGTGCAGGCAAAAATATTAAAGAAAAAAGTATAAAAATACTCACCGGTGGAAGGTAACCCCATATTTTCGGGCTGTATGCGAAACCCGACAAGCTACACAACTAACCATTATCACAGACTAATAATAATATTCAATTATTTCAGTACTCAACTAATAATGCACACAACAACGCATGAACTCCGCCATGAACCAAACAAAACTAACCTTCCGCAAAGTGGCTTATCAAAATGGCGACTTCCGTCTATTTGATTTTCAAGGATGAATATAGGAACTTTCCCTCCTGTATCTTTTACCTCTTTGCGAGAAACTGAAAATTGTTTCGGGGTCCTGAAGTCGTCCCGAGTCCGAAACTGCAATATAAGTCATGTAATGTCAAAATTGGATGCAAACAATTTATGAATTTATAACATCTACTGATATAAACACATGTAATTTTGTAACATTGGTCAAATAAACTGTATTTATTTATAAATAACCATTTGCAAGGTATGTACAAGACTATTTTATTTTTGTTTATAAATTTAAATCTTTATTATATTACGTTATATTATAACAGGTTATAAAATACTGGTAAATCAATCATATACATACCTTTTTAGTGCTTAAATATTTTTATTTAATTAAATTATTATCGCTTTTACTAACTTCAAACATTGTTTGCATCCAATTATCTGTCAGATGACGTTTTCATTAAATGAGCGTATTAAGAAATCATTAAATTTCGCTGGATCGACTATAAGGTACAATCTATCGGACACACTATGGATTTCTTTGGCGAATTTTGCGAAAACACGAAAATTTTAAACCTTATTTCCAAACTAAAACAGGCCGCCGGGCCACCGTTTTGACAAGAAATCCAAGCACGAAAGTCCAACTTGAAAGTACATCGTGAATTGTGCGGTCCAGCTGCGATTTTGAGGTCAGCAGATCCGAACTAAAAAGTGACATTTGTGACGTTAACGAAAAATTTTAAAGTCTTGACAAGACCTACGCTCGCATGAAATTTGGAGGTTCTGCGCGCGCATCCGGCCTTTTTAATTTCGCAAATTTTACAAAACTCTTCGATATGGGGGTATTGAAACGCTAATAACTTTTTAAATACTCAAAGGATCGCCACGAAATATAGCCTTTGGGATTTTCCCGACACAGAGACGCCTATAAAAAAATAATAACACGGCTGCCGGTACCACGTGATTTAGACAACCAATCAAAAATTGGTCACTCTGTTGTCGCCACTGTTTCTATAAGTCATGCTTCATAATATGCAACATGAAACTGATTTTCAACCCCCTATACGAAAACAAAAACATTTCCAATGTTAAAACACCCTCAAAAACATTTTCACAATTAAAATTAAAATGGTATTATACAAATTTCTTTCACTAACAAACATTTTTATTGTTAAAACTAAAATAATTTAGTGAAGATGAAAAGTGATTCCTAACAATTACAAATACCGATATCGATTAATCGCAAACTATTAAACGCAGCTAATAGTACAGGCAAGTGTCCAAAATAAACAAGAACTTAGCGAATTCGTTGAAATTTGACATATACGTTTAAAAATACATATATTTCAAGAAACTGAAGAGTCACGAACCGTAAGGGGTGTGTCGGAGCCGCCTACTGGAAAAACCGTGGGATGAACTAGGTTTTCACGTGCATAATAATAATTGTCAATTGAACCATGAGAAATTTTCAAAAAATAAGAATGACTTATTATATTTTTATTTATAGAGAAATATTAAATTTTTACTTTTCTTATTAAATTATTTTTACCAACTTTACTTTTGATTCCTTTTCTGCTTGTTTATCTTTGAGTGTATTGCGCAAAATGAAAAAGTACATAATCGTTGAATAAGTGCGAATTTTCGAGTAGTCTAAAATTTTATATTATATTGAATGAAACACACTTTGTATCTAAAGAAGATCGGAGTCGATAGCATCTAAATCTTCTGCGTCGTTTAGATCCTTGATAATTTTGTTTTTTTTTTATGAATTTAGACATTGTACCTACTACCTGATAATTTTTGGAAATTTGTGAGCATCTTAAACCTGCAGAAACAGGATACTCAGAACTGAAAACCAGTTAAATGGACTGTCTCTAACATTGTCTTCAGGAGAAGAGGAGCGACTCAAGGAATTTCTGGCACAGGAATTACCTAGCTTCCAGGATATTCATGGCACTACCGACTTAGTACACCACCGTATCCGTCTCACCGCACCTGATTCAATCAAGCAACGCTACCGACCACAAAACCCCCGAATGCAAAAAATTATCAACAAGGAAGTGAATGAAATGCTGCAGAATGGTATTATCGAACCATCTGGTAGTCCCTGGAGCTCACCTGTAGTTATAGTCCGCAAAAAGGATGGGAAACTTCGATTTTGCATCGACTTCCGAATAGTCAACGACGTCGCCGAAAAGGATGCCTATCCGCTACCTTTTATCAACGGCATACTGGAGAAACTACGCAAAGCTCGCTATATATCCAGCATCGATTTGTAACAGGGATACTGGAAGATACCGTTGGATAATGACAGTAAACGCATCACCGCTTTTACTGTGCCAGGCAAAGGACTGTTTCAATGAGCTCATTTCAGAAATTTTTTTTAATTCATATTCCGAAAGTACACCTTGTAATTAGTAAATGAGCAAAATATTAAAAATTTTTTTCAACTGCTTCTCCCTCAAAATAAATAATGAAAATAGAGCGCTGTGACGTCACACCACTCGCAGCGGTCGGCCGCTAGCTTGTTTCCTATAGTTTCATACCGGCGGCAGTTACTACACACACGGCGGAAGTGGTAATTTCGTTCATCTTTTAAGTGCTTCGTCCTTGGTACAGCGAAATCTAAATACCATATATCCGTATAACTCATAGAACCAGTGGAGACGGGTGGTGTGACGTCATAGCCGTTTCAAATATGTTACGAATTTGGAATCAAATATTAGGGTTAATATTAACGCTAGCGATCTAATTTCCGATTGCACTGCTGACCAGACTGTTGAAGAATAACCACCGCTTTAAATGGGCCAGTGAGCAAGAAGACGCATTTAACCATTTTAAGACGTGCTTAACCGAAGCACCTATCCTGACCTGCCCCGATTTTGAGAAACCTATCACGTTGCAAACCGACGCCTCAGATCAAGGTTTGGGAATAGCCCTAACCCAGGAGATCCAAGGACACGAGCACGTGATAGCGTATGCAAGCCGAACCCTCAGTCCAGCTGAGAAAAATTACTCCGTGACCGAGAGGGAATGTTTGGCCATTTATTGGGGGAATCGATAAAATGAGACCGTATCTCGAGGGATATCATTTTACGGTCATCACCGACCATCAATCTCTCCGTTGGCTGCACTCCATCAAAAGCCCAACTGGCCGCCTGGCTAGGTGGAGTGTATTTTTGCAGCAATACGATTTTGAGATTAAGTACCGCCGAGGAGCCTTAAACCGAATAGCCGATGCGCTATCCCGTCAACCAGTACCAGGATCCTCTTCCGAACCAGACACCGAAGAACTGTGTGCCGTCACCGAACCGCCCAATTGTTCTTGGTATCAGCGGAAGAAGGCAGAAGTGGAGCAGAACCCAGAAGCGTTTCCGGATTATTGCATTCGCAATGATAAGTTATTTCGACACTTCTGGGACAACAGCGACGTGACCGAAGTCGAGCTGTCCGATCCTTGGAAATGTCGACGTTTCCGTCATAATAATAATAATAATAATAATAATAATAATAATAATAATAATTGTTTATTGGTGTTTTATACTCGAAGTATTTACACAAGTCAAGAAATACAATTATGAATATGACTAGAATAATTTAGATAAAAAAAAATTAACGGTAACCTTAAAAGATATAAACACTAAAGTTTAACAAAGAAGAAATACAATACAAAGTCTGTCAAATAAAAATTATTGGTAAGAACCAACCTCTAAGAATTTTGAAAATATTGCAAGGTTTAAAAACTACTAAATTCAGCCTCTAAGAATTCCTCAAATGTATAGAATGCATTCCGGAGTAAAAATTTCTTTACAGAAATTTTAAACCTGTTTAGGTTCGGCTGCTTTACATGAGGGGGCAAGGCATTATAAAATTTTACACCATAATAATTTATGCCATCAGATGTTTTTGAAAGTCTTAGGAAATTCATGTTTATTTTATCTCGATTTCTTGTGGGGTAATTGTGTATTTGACTGTGTGTTGTGTAGCTCTCTTCATTATCTTTTACGTACAACAGAGATTGCAAGATATAGATGGTAATGTGAGGATATTTAATCTAATGAACTCAGCTTTGCAGTCATCCCTATAAGTCTACCAATGATTCTTATGGCTTTTCTTTGCGTAGCGAAAACTGTGCTACTAAAAGATGAATGACTCCAAACCAAAATGGCGTATGTTATGATAGAGTGTATTAAGCCATGGTACGCATTGAGTAAAGTTTTTTGGGAAACATTAAAAGAGAGATTACGTAGTAAGTAAATGCTTTTTGACACTTTTTTACAAATATAATTTGTATGTGATTGTTTTTGATCGAGGTAAACTCCCAAGAATTTTACTTCATTACTAAAATTTAAGTCGATATCTATATTTCTTAATGTAAAAATGACGTTTTCTGTTTTGGATTCATTTTGTGCCAGTTGATTGGCTACCAACCAGTTTTAAACGATGATCCGAGTTGACTCTATTTCAGTAATTAAGTTCTTGACATCTTTAGAGGTAATACTCGGTAGGTCATTTATGTAGATCAGAAATAGTGTGGGCCCTAACACTGAACCCTGAGGAACTCCATGCGTGATAGGTAGAAGATTTGAGTTCATGTTTTGACAAGATACAAATTGGTTACGATCCTTCAGATAAGAATTGACTAAGTCAGAACTATTGTTACTAAAACCATAAAAGTTTAATTTATCAATTAATATTCTATGCGAAATGCAGTCAAAGGCTTTTGTCAAATCCAAAAATTGTGAAAAAGTAAATAAACCATCCTCGAATCCTTGGTTTATGTATTTAGTTAGAGAACTAATAGCTAGAGTTGTAGATTTTCCAGCTCTCAAATTGACAAGAATTAAACAGATTATTTTGTTCAAAATGGTTTGTAACTTGGCTCTTTAATATAACCTCCAAAATTTTAGCAAAAAACGGTACAATAACAACTGGGCGGTAGTTTGACGGGTTATCCTTAGAGTTATTTTTATAAATTGGTATAACTTTTGATAATTTCAATACATTTGGGAAGATGTTATTTCTTATACACAGATTAATAAGATTGGTCAACGGAATTAAAATAATGTATTTAATCGTGTAAAGGATTTTCATATTAATATTGGATAGGTCTCTACTGTTTGTCTTTTTAAGCGTATTAATTATATCTGAGACTTCATTATAAGTTACTTCCGTAAAATTAAATTTTTTTGTAGGGATATCTGATTTTGCATTATTTAAATATATACATATATAACATAGAGTTCGAAAGACGACAACTGATTATGCACGTGGGTTTTCGACAAACCTTCAAAGCGTCTCGCTAGATACATTTAAAACTACAGAAACTCCTGCCCATACAGGTATAGATTGCTTTGGCTAACCTTCTTCCAAATTACGTTTCTACTTCACTGCTATACAACTCAAGAATAGACGAACCTTTCTCAGACAATGATTAATGCTTCACTGATCACTTGTATCTAACAGAAATTAGGGTTATAGATAATAACTCATTAAAAGACTGACGTCCATTTAATGCATATATTGCGACAATAGATTATGTAAGATTACAATCGTTCAGTTAAAGCTAACCTATCTAACTAAGCAGTTACATGTCCATCAGCGCGTCGATACGCAGCTCCTTAGGAGCGCGAACTGGAGGTGGTGACCAATTATACCGAAAGAGAATTTACTACGAAGGGTTTACGGCAAAAGAAATGAATTTTAATGGGATTTTATTTAAATAGAGATAATTATGTGAAAACACTTACTTCGATCAGAATTTAGGCACCCTTTCGTAACGATTATATCACTCGTCAGAGCTTGTATATACCCATCAATGGCAGATTACTTTTAGTTCACTCGTATTTCATCCGTCGTACACGTGAATACGTATACCGGAGTAATCCGGGACCGATTCCGGATGCACACCTAATAGTGAAATTTTTCGAGTCAGTTCCTATTTACACTTATTCTTAACGGGTGGCTCTTTTCGGATCCTCGAGGTCCGATATAGCTTTTGTTTTACCTTTCTTTTTTACCTAGGTTAATAGGAATTACCGTTTCCAGGTGCTTATATTTATTAGGATGGTTGTGATTCAGTTTCTATTTGATAATTACTAAAATTTTATGGTTAGATTTTTGAAATTAGGGGACTTTTCCCTATCCGTTTAGTTGATTCAAGACGAACTTTGATACAGTTCCAATTTGATCTTTAAAATAATTATTTATACTCTGGTTAGTTGATTCAAGACGAATTTTGATACAGTTCCAATTTGATCTTTAAAATACATAATTAATTTATAATATTCTGTTCATTCGCGCCTGCCATGCTTCGATGCCTCAAATCTTCCGCGTGAATACCGCTATGATCAGACGATTCAGTGATTTTTTCAATATAACAGAAATTTCAATTCAGTTTCTAAAGATATACAAACATTTTCAATTCAGTTTCCAAATTTGCCACTCGCCGAGAGGATCCTTCGATTTCGTTGCAATGTCAAACACGACTATTTCCTGACTTCTGATTGGTCCACTCAGGCAGCCGAAAGGAACGATAAATCCCAAAATTTCGTTTTCGATTCAGTTTCCTTTTGCTGAATTTTTAAAACTATCCTCGTGCGAAGCATACAACTGCTTTCCAAACACGACTTATTATTACCTTAGGAATGATTCCTTTATTATTAATGTAACAACACTGTTGTTATTACTAATTAAAAACATTATTTCTCTTGTAATCCATAATGTAAAGATAAGAGGACTTATCTATTGCTTGATTGAATTGGCTTCTTCATTGACAGCATATTACATTGAAAAATCACTTACTATGTATTTACAAATTTAAAAATAACACTAATACGATCGAAGTCCAAAATATAGAAAAAAACGCACCAAGTCGTATCATTTCCCTATTAATTCCTGCTTCTTAGTTTCAGAAACTACGATAGGGATACCAGCACCAGGTCATGGACAGTCCAGTGTTGGAATTGACCGCCGCTACCGAAGAGGATCCGCTCCTGCAGGCCCTCGACGCCGCCATGCGGGACAATCTCACGACTATTTTTTGATCCCAGCAGCGTACCCCGGTTTGTAGCCAACCCGATATATCTTCGCCGGGAAGCTGACCGTCTCCAGGCCAGCCGGGATGCCCGCCGCACGACAACCAGGTACATCGACGTGCACCGGCCACATCTCTGCTGGAGATGCGGAAACACCGGACATACCCGCCGGGAATGCCGAAGTCCTGGAAGACTGCTCAGTTCCCGATGTGGACTATGTGACATGCTGTCACGAAACTGCCCGTGCCCTCGTCCAGCAGCCACCAGAGGACCACCCCAGATCCGTCCAACCCGTGGACGGAAGGTAACCAAAGCCCCAGTATTGCCTCTCTGAGGCAACCATTCCGCCGGAACCTCAGTACCGACCATCAAGGCCAGCTTCATGCTATGCCACCGCCCCCTAAGATTTACTTGATACTAATTTTATTTGTATTTCTAGCTATCCCCGCCCTCCATAGGACAGCCAGACCGCCGCCACATCCCCCGTCCCTAGGAGACACCAGGCTGGCAACGTCACCAGGGGAACACCAAGTTTCGCCGTCCAGGAACCCATTTAGTTTTATTTTCGTTAATTTGTTTTGGTAAATATGAGTATATTTTTATATTTTTCTGTTTAGTTAAATCCGGGAGTCACAGATAGGTTTTTTTTTTATTTTTAGTTTGTAAAAGGTAAACATGCGCTGCAAATAAAGTTTTACGTAACCATGATAGGGATGCGCCTTAGTAGCCGTAGTAGACCATTTTTAAGTTGTATTATTTTTTCTCCCCGGATAGAGAAAAAAATTGTAAAATTGGAAATTTTTTATTTTTCTTTACCGAAGTAAGAGGGGGGTGTAACGAAGTGAATGTTAGCAGGGAGATATTGTTAGTTTTAAATAAAATATAATTTTAAGTGTATAAAACAGGCATTTAAAATTTAACAAATATAAATTTAATTCAAATTAAGCCTTTTCCGTCTATACATTTTTAAATTATGCCGCGACGAATGCAATAATCCTGGTATTAATTCAAGCGCTCCTTATGCAAGAAAACGCATCGACTGCAACAAGCCTGCAGTGCCAGCCGACATAGGTATACAATGCTTGAAGCCAGTTTTGCGTTCAGAGCGCAAGAGAGGTAGGGATACGCGTCATCAACCGGCTATAAAACTAACAATCCGGTCGTTTAAAAATCAGTTGGCGATACGTCCGATCCTGACCAGACCACCAGTCCAGAAGGAAGTCCGACCCGCCTCACCGCCTAGAAGGAAGCTCCGCTGCTAGAGAGAGTAAGACATATTAGGTTAATCTATTATATTTGACCGGTAATTTTATTTCAATTATTTTTCTATGTATGTTCGAATTGTTAATGTATGATCCGCTATGAGCCGCGCTTAACGTTTTAGTGGCTTAATTCTAAGTCAGTACAACGTCACGAGTAACGTTCCGGTTTAGAGCAAAATTGTGCTTCCGTGTATAGCGTCTTGATGACCTGCCCTGCCAATTTGATGTGTGTAATCGCTTACTGGCAACGTTACCACGCCGTCGTCGTTATTGTCTGGCCTAGCCCTAAATCGCGTGAATCAGTTATCCCCGCGTAGAAACTCGACGTCTTGACGGCCTGCTGATTTGACGTGTGTAATCGCTTAACAGCACTGTCATCAGGGCGTCGTCGATATTTTGTTCCGCCTGCTCCGTATTAATAAAATCTGATAACCGCGAAACTCGACGTTTTGACGGCCTGCTGTGTGTAATCGCTTAACAGCACTGTCATCACTATTAAATTCACTAGTTTGTGCTTGCCCCCTGGGCAGCCAGAAAAATTAGTCCGATTGTTCCGTTACTTCCTTGTTTTTTTTATATATAAAATTTTACTCGTCATAAAGTTAACTGTTGAAAAATAATTCGAACATATGTTTTGCCTGTAAATTATACTGTCTTGTCTGGTCAAATATAGATTGCCATCCGAGCTTTTGCCAGTAACCAGTTTGTAGATAGAGCTATTTACCTGCCGCATGTGTTCCGCTTAACAGCTTTACCGTATATTTGCTTACTCGCTCTCATTATTTGCTTGCTGCTTTTTCTGCTTTTTAACCGTAGGCGGCCACAGCGGCCCTTGCCAAAAAAATGGAGGAATGTGATGTGGCATTAATTCAAGAGTATACAATAGACGGGTCAATATACCATCAGACGTAGGACAAATTTCAACAAAAGGTTTGTGAACGGTTTTTGTCATTACTAGGTGTACTGATCGACAGAAAAAAAGTCTACCGAAATCTGATAACCGTGGGTGGGTAAAGTGGGTTATTTTCAAGATGGCCGCCTACATCAAATTTTTTGTTGTAAACGACAAATTACAAAAAACGTCATCATACAAAAAACATCCATCAGATCTAAAATGACCCCCATTTTTGACCCCGTGGACCAAATTTATTGGTTGAAATGAATTCCTTGACCATAAAAACCGTAAGTTTGATAGAAAAATAATTTTTTTACGCTTAAAAATACCAAAGTTACAGGAGTTTTGCCTATTTTCATGGTTAGCGGCGGCCATCCTCAAAATAACCCACTTCCGGTTATCAGATTTCGGTAGACTTTTTTTCTGTCGATCAGTACCTACACCTAACAATGACAAAAACCGTTCACAGACCTTTTGTTGGAATTTGTCCTAGGATAGGGGGCTTTTTTTACTATATTGACCCGTCTAAAAGGACAGGTAAGAGGCCTGAAGGGGGTAAGTGGAGAATTAGTTTACAATAGAGCCACTGAGAACCCTAGGGCGTGTATTATTGTTAAAAAACATATTCAAGCAATGCCACTAATGAACTTTTGTTCTAGGGACCTTGCAGCAGTCAAAATCAGGACCATGTGTGAGGGTGTGCCGAGAGAGGTTACACTGGGCTCCGCATATCTTCCATATGATGACCCTGAGCCACCACCAACCGGGACAGTAGAGAGACTGGTGAGGAGTTGCAGAGGTACCGGATCTCAGCTCATCATCGGGTGCGATGCGAATGCGCATCACACTGTCTGGGGAAGCTCTAACATCAACCCACGAGGTGAGTCACTTTTTGAATTTATTATGGAATATGATCTCGACATAATAAATGTAGGTAACACTCCTACCTTTGTCACTGCACAAAGGCAAGAAGTGCTAGACATAACAATAGGAACAACATATGCCTGTAACATTGTTAGCAACTGGCATGTTTCTGATGAAGAGAGTTGCTCGGATCACAGACACATACGTTTTGATATAACGGGCATTGACCGTGTAATAGAAACTTACCGCAACCCACGAAGGACGAACTGGGAAGCATACAAAACAGACCTTGCTCGGGAACTGGACGGGGTTATGACCACGATAAAAATGAGGAAGATGTGGATATAATTGCGGAGCAAATTCAGAACGCAATCATTTCTGCATATGAGGAAAACTGTCCTCTGGTAGTCAGGGAATCCACCAGGAAAGTGCCCTGGTGGAACAAAGACCTCACTCTCATGAGAAGAGAAGTCAGGAAAAAATTTAATATTGCTAAAAGATCAGCCAACTGGGACGAATACAAGGCGTTCTTGACTGAGTACAACCGAGCACTGAGAAAATCTAAGAGAGAATCCTGAAGGAGCCACTGCGAGAACATTCAAGGTACTCCTGAATGTGCCAGACTGCAGAAAATTCTCTCGAAAGATAATCAATGCGTAATAAACTCTCTCGTAACCGAGACAGGGGAATATACCAAATCAGGTAAAGAGACAATGGAGGAACTCCTTCATATGCACTTTCCTGGTTCCACTATAATTGATCAAACACTGGAGGAATGGCAAGGGGCAGAACTGGTAGCATCTGGTAATAGAGCAACCAGGTCAGACTGGTCAGTTACCAAAAAGTGATAAATCAATCCAAAATCAAATGGGCAGTAAACTCATTTGAGTCATACAAATCTCCGGGACCAGACGGAATCATGCCAATAATGCTTCAGCAGGGTATAGACCTACTAGCATCACAGCTATGTATACTCTACAGAGCCAGCTTAGCACTAGGGTATATACCAAAGATTTGGAAAACAGTTAGGGTGGCATTCATACCAAAGCCAGGGCGTCACTCATATACCCAGGCAAAGCCCCTAAGACTTATAAGTCTTATGTCATTTCAACTTAAGACAATTGAAAAACTGCTTGATAGACATATTAGGGATGACGTTATGGTGAGAAGTCTACATCAGGCCCAATTTGCATACAGAGCAGGAATGTCCACAGGAACAGCGCTTCACCATCTAACTCAGAAGGTGGAAAAAGCACTGGAAAACAAAGAAGTAGCCTTGGGTGCTTTGCTTGACATAGAGGGGGCATTTGATAATACCTCATTTAGGTCCATCATTAGAACTGCTAGAGAGTCTGGGATCGAGAGTACCTGCTGCAGGTGGATCGAAAGCATGCTTAAAGGCAGGGTGGTATTTACCACCATGATGGGAGAAAGCTTAGGAGCGTCAGTTGCAGGCGGATGCCCACAGGGAGGGGTCCTGTCCCCTTTGTTGTGGAACCTTGTAGTTGACGGACTCTTAAGGAAACTCATAAATGAAGGCTTTGAAGTTCAGGGATATGCTGATGACATTGTCATCATTGTAAGGGGAAAATTCAACAACACAGTCAGGGATCGTTTACAAAGAGCCCTGAATGTGGTAGAAAAATGGACTGGCGAAGAAGGGTTAAAGGTGAAGTAAAACCACTATTGTCCCGTTCACTAGAAGAAGGAACTTGGAGGGTCTGAGGCCTCTGAGAATACAAAATACGGAGCTGCAGATGTCGGGAGAGGTTAAGCATCTTGGAGTTCTCCTAGACTCCAAGTTAACCTGGAACCAACACCTGGACAGGACTATAAAAAAATCGGTAGCAATATTAGCAATATGCAGACGATTATATGGCAATACATGGGGGCTAAGACCTGATATGATGCATTGGCTCTACACCAGGGTAGTCAGACCTACCATCACATATGCTGCGTTAGTTTGGTGGACAATAACAACACAAACAACGGCGAATAGCAAGCTAAGCCGGGTACAGAGACTGGCTTGCCTGGGGATTACGGGTGCCATGAAAAGCACTCCTACAGCAGCTATGGAGACCCTATTAAACCTTCCTCCACTTAGTATAATGATTCACGGGGAAGCCAGGATGGGGGCATATAGGCTGCAGAACTCAATTGACCCGAGTTTACGCGGAACAGGATCGGGTAACATGAAGATAGTGAACACTATAGAAGATCCTGTATTAAACATGAGGTCAGACTACATGACACCAATAATTACATTCCACAAGCCTTTCAACGTCATTATTGGACAAAGAGAGGAATGGTTAGTAAGAACTCCTGACATACTGCGGAAAGGACTCTGTTGGTATACAGACGGTTCTAAGACAGAAACAGGAACTGGAGCAGGGATACATGGAGAAAGACCAAGGGAGGGTATAAGTCACTCTCTGGGACGCTACTCCACGGTATTTCAAACAGAAATTTTTGCTATACTTGAATATATACGCGAAAATATAAGAAGAGGGTACGCTGGACTACAGATTACCATCGCGTCGGACAGTCAGGCGGCATTAAAGGCAATAGCCTCTAATAAGGTGTCGTCCAAACTGGTATGAGAATGCCATGAGGAACTCAGAATCCTGGGAGAAAAGAACAGAGTAAAATTACTCTGGATACCAGGACACTCTGGGATATCAGGCAATGAAAAGGCTGACGAACTTGCTAGACAAGGATCAACTAACACCTTTCTTGGCCCAGAACCTGTGCTGGGTATCTCCAGAAGCACAGCAAGGGGAGCTATTAGTAGTTGGGTCAAGGACAAACATAACAATCACTGGAAGAATATCCCAGGAAATCGACATGGGAAAACATTAATTAAAAGCCCATGCCCCAAAAGAACCGAAGAACTGCTCACAAAGAACAGGATTCAGTTAAGAATAATTATAGGACTTCTAACAGGACATTTCTCTGTTAAGAAGCACTTACATATAATGGGGAAATATGATGGCGACCTAAACTGTAGACTATGCAGAAAGGAGCCTGAAACAGTGGACCATATAATTTTCAAGTGCGAGGCACTAGTTCGCAGGAGATATAATATTTACGGGCAGACTCAAACAGAACCGGAGACTATCCAAACTCGTTCAGTTACGAATCTGTATCACTTGATTAGTGGTACAGAGTTACTGAAGTGGGTGGAGTAGATTAACGAAGGGAGAGCACAATAAGCCCAGGAGGCTGCAGTGCCCTCGGTGTTTAAACAGACGAGCCCTAGGTGAAAAAAAAAAACAGTAGTATGCCGCTTTTAGTTTTGACTAGCCTGCCTGCTTTAAGTTTTGCTGTAAATACTTGTGTTTATATTTGTGCTTTATTTTTACAGTAATTATATTAAATTAATTGTAATAAATCTTGAATAAAGCTTGTTCTGTTTTTAATCCGAAATTCTGAGTTTTCTTTATAGGTTAATTAGACCCCTGGCTTAACCGTGTCTTCACTGCAGTTACCTGAAGCCTACATTATCCTGCTAATAGAGTAAAGTGGTGTTTCTGCACTCTAAACAGAAACTGGCGCCCGAGACACCGTCCTAAAAAGCACCGCCGCCCCTCAGGCGTTAAAGTCCTTCGAACTTCCGACATAACGAAAGAATTGGTTCTTGCTTTATATCGAGCTTTCGGTGCATCCTATCGCAAAAGTACCTATATTAAAAATTAAAGAGGAATAAACAGTGTACATTATGTGCTCTGTTTGGTTGTTCTACGTCAACCCGTTTCTTTGAACGGGCACCTCAAAGTTGGCCCATTCTTCGTAATTTTCTTATTGTGGCTCACAGACAATACTAATTAAAAATAAAACATATGGCAGTTTATCACCGATAAATACCTGATTTTTTGGTATTTATCTGTTCTTTCTGCCATTGCTCTTTTTCGAGATACAGGGGCGTCCATCCTAAAGTTCACTCCATCGTATCACCGGGGTTGTTCATACAGGATTGTTTAAAATTTATGGTATTATAGACTTCAACGTGCTGTTTGAAAATGCGTATCAGACGACTAAGTTTTTTCACCGGAACTACCTCTTAACTTAAAAAATGAGTTTTTAGGTTAGGTATTTCTATGGTATTCTCTCTTCAGGACACTCAATGAGAAAACGTCACGTATTGTTGTATGCTCGCTTATATGGTTTATGTATAGGTATTATAATTTTTTTTGTTACAACACCCTGTATTCGAATTTTTTTCTAATGAGGATTCTAAAAAAAATATTATTTTAACGTTTTCTAATACGCATGTGTTTTTACTATATGCCATTTTACTATATGTTTGTATATCTCTATATGATTGGTTCATTAAACTACCCCTTTACCCCAAAATCGATACCGCGTAACAGTTTGGCGCGATTCCCTTGCTTCCTATGCACTTTATCAGAAAAATACATTATTCATGTTATGCACGTATTCTAGAGGGTGTTCCAAAATTATGCGGCCAAGCTCTTAGAGCGTGTAGAGGGGCTCAAAACAAAACGAAAATTATCTATAAACATTTTGTCAATACTGCATATTATAGGAGTTATGACCTAAAGATGAAGAGAATCCATTTTTTTATGCTGTAACCGAGGCCTGTAACTCAGAATCCAAAAAAGGTAGGTACATCAAAATTTAAATGTTTCTTTTTATATAGATTTTCAACCGTGTCAAATATTCATTTTTGAAAGAACTGCTCAGGGGCGGCGCGTTTGGGACTTAGGTTAGGTATATTAATAAATATGTTTGAATATGTTGGCACTGTTAAAATTTTAACTTTAAAATTTGATTTTTCAATCATTTTACACAAAATGAAATCGTCCCCGTTAATAAACCTTGAGTCGTTTAATTCCGCAAGTACCCGGTTGCGCTACATCCCCTTCGAAATCATCGTCAAGTTCGCCCACATCTTCTTTAACGTCCGCATCGCCGATCAGTTCATCGTCCTCGTCCTCGTCTAACTTAAATTTCGACTTTTCGCATGTTCGTACAGAATTCGATGCAGATGCTTGAACAGTTTCAACCTGCTTTAAGACACCTGCATGCTCAGCGACAGTCCTTGCATTTGAAAGTAATAAGTCTCAACAATTGTTCATTAGCTTATTTATTCTCCAAGCTGGAACTTTTTCATTTATTTTTGCATTTGAATCTAAAACTCTATCCCATGCTTTATATTCTAAAACTTCATCTGCTTTATTTCTTTCTTTTGTATTTTTATTATTTTTATAAAATATATCATGTTCTCGTGCTGCTTCGTCTAATTTATTTATCGGTTTGTCATCTCTAGCTAATCTTTCATCTAATTTAGTTCCTGGTCCTAAATATGAATAACCAGGCCAATGTAATTCAAAAGGTAAACTATTTATTAAATTATTAATTATTCTCGATCCTTTTACAATTTTTTTAGGTAGAAACGAAACAAATCTAAATAAATATTCAGAACCCTTTGGTGTATCAAGTAATTTTTTAAATTCGTTTTGAAAAAAATTAAATATAAGTACCTACCTAATTTTTCATTAAGAAAATTATTATTTCCAGCATTTTCTTCAGATGCAATAAATTGAATTATTTTAAGTAATTCATTTAAGTTATCAACATATTTATATTCAATTGGTCCATCTGTGTATTTTTTAAAACCAGATCCTCTTTTTGGAGTTGCTTCTAAATCACTTGTATAATCCCATGACAATGATCTTTCTCTAAATGAAGTAATTGGTAAATTTGACTTAAATTCAACCCAAATAAACTTGATTAATTTTGATAAATTTATTTAGTTCCGATTGAACTTTTTATCTTTTTATTTATTTCTGATTGAGTTGATTGTTTTAAATTTTCAATTTCTGTTTTTAACTCATCAATAGGTGACGACATTAAAAGAGGTTCATAACAATAAGAAAAACTATAGGTATTCATTTATTAGAAAAAAATTTCTAAATAAATGATTTTAAAATTAGAAGGAAATCAATGTGTTTTAAATTTTCATTTTGAGAGTCATTTCTCCAATAATGATAATAAACTAGGTTTAAGAAGTTTCTGTAGTACAAATTTAATTAATAATATTACAGAAAAAAAAAATATATTATGAAAATAAAGTTTTAACAATTCCTGTTGGTCAATATGATTTTTTATCACTTAAAAAATATTTACTTAAATTTGGGTTTGATTTAATAAAAAATGGAAATAAAATAGAAATACCTCATAAAACTATTGGAAAACCAGATAGTTTAACACACTTATTAAATTCACAAAAGAAATTCATTCCTATTGAAAGAATCAATATTCATTGTAATTTAATAAACGGAATGTGTGTAAAAGGTGATAAATTTAACCATAGAGAAACAGATATTATAGCATCTTTTAAAATGAATTCTTATTTTAATCATCCTATAATTTATGAACCTATTCCTATTTATTTTCCAATTCATCATAATAATATCCATAAAATTGAACTTAAAATTTGTGACGAAAATAACGATTTAATTGATTTTAATGGGGCAGATATCACTGTAATTTTAGAAATTAATTTTTTTCTTATAAATGTGGAATGAAATTTCTAAATCTCCTGTTATAACAAAAGCGTTTATAATTTATTTTCAGCAAGAAGTTAACTGGGACTTAAGATGTAAACATCAAAAATTAGATGAAGATTTTATGAAAACTTTTTCAAAACGAATCAACTGGTGTATAATTTCTAAATAGCAAAAATTAAGTGAAAAATTTATTGATGAATTTAAAGAAAATTTAGATTGGGAGTATATATTTGTAAATATCAAAAAATGTCAGAGGACTTTATGAAAGAGCATTTGTATTATTTAAATTTGGAAAACGTTAAAAAATATCAAAATATAACTGATTCATTTAAAATTTTGTTATAATGGATAAATCTTTAATTCATAATTAATCTTCTCTTTTTCTTTTTAGAGATATTTTTGGAGTTTCAGGTAGCATTTTTTCATCACACTGTAAATCTTTTGAAAAAGAAAAATTTAAAATGAAATTTTTTCAGGATAGTATGTATTTCAATTGAACTCTTACAAAAGCAAAACCATTTTTTACAAATATAACAAGGTGTTGTTCCTTCCATTTATAGAAAATATTTTTTTTTTAATTTTCTTTTAAATGGATTTAAAAAACAAATTAAATTTTATAGGAAACTCTATTGAATATAAAACACTTCGTGATTTGGAAATAAATAAACCATATCAAACTTCAAATTAGGAAATGATTAATACAAAATATGGAAAAAAACTTACTGTTATTTTAGATGATACATATAAATTAATTTTACCTGATAATAATAATAATAATAATAATAATAATAATAATAATAATAATAATGTTTATTTATATTAATAGTCCAATACATATGACCTAATAATTACATATATCTAAATAAACATAAATACACCACAAAATATCAAGGATATTTGAGCGTGGGATACAATTAATAATATATCTAGAACAATAAACATCAATAATACTAATACTAACGACACTACTAACTAAATAATATTATCGGAGGTATATACTAGATTTTGTATATACCTACAGACCTACACATACACTCACACATGCTCACTATACTAAAATATACACACTTGACACATACATATATGGATAAATATAAATATATTATTTTATGGATAGGTATAATAATAAAGCGACAAACATTATAAGGACCTACTAAGGTCTGTGCGTACTGTACACGATTAGTAATTATTAGTTGAGTAATAATTAGAATTTATTTGAATTATATTTTAATAAACAATAAATAATAGGTAAATTTTAAACAATAAACAATCAGAGGAATTTCCAAAACTGTAGAGTAAGTATGTATGTTTGCAATGGTGTTAACCATAAACACAACAATAACAATAGCAGTTAATTTGGTTAGTTGTTTTTTAAATCAATTATAGAATAGATTTTTTTCCGTTTTTGTGAAAAAATATATTTTTTACACTCCTTTTTAAATTTATTTAATGAATTAACCGTTGTTATTTCTTGAGGTAATGTGCTAAAAATTTTAGGTGCTAGAAAACTTAAACTTCTCTGCCCTATTGTTTTTTGCATAAATTGAACTACAAAGTTACGTGATTTTTGTCTTGTGTTATAGTCATAAGCTGGCAATTTTAGTAGATGTTTATTCCTGTAAATATGAATGCAAACTGCATAAAAATAATGCTGCCTTATATCAAAGATTTTTATTTCATCAAGTAACTGGTCTGAGGGATACAATAAACTTTTATTTAGAATTATTTTAAAAAATCTTTTTTGTAATGTTTCAACAGATATTAGATGATTATTCAGTACACCTCCCCATCCCAATAACGCGTAGGTTAAATGTGGATTTGCCAATGCATGATACAATATTTTTAGGTCTTCTGTATTCAATATATTCTTAACTTTGTGAAATAAATATATGATGGATCTAAGTTTTTTTGTTATGTATCATGTATTCCATATGTTTATCCCATTTTAAATGGCAATCTATATAGATACCTAAATATTTAACGCTGTTAGTTGAATTAATGTGTATTATTCGGCCATTGTCATTGATTCCTAGCTTATTATATTCTGGTAGCTTATTTTTGTATGAAGAAAATGGAAGAAAAAAAGTTTTATCAAAATTAATGGTAAGTATCTTATTGTTAAACCATTTTTTAATACGTGTGAAATCTGCCTCTACTTTATGTTTTAATTTAACCCAATCTGTATCTTTATAGCAAATGATTGTATCGTCTGCGAACGTAATTATTTCTCCAAGGGTCTGAAGTAAAAATAAATTATTAATGTATATAATAAATAGTAATGGGCCCAGAACAGTGCCTTGAGGAACACCATATTTAATTGTTTTTGGATCGCTGTGTACTCCATTAAGGTTAACATAATAATTGAGTTCTGTCTTCCAAGTAACTATTAAATAATTTTAGATTAATTCCTCGAATACCAAGGTCCTCTAAAGATTCACAAAGTAGTGAGAAACTCACCGTATCAAATGCCTTCGCTAGGTCTAGAAAGACAGCTAGCGAAGGCGTTTGTTGATCTAACGAGATATAATTTTTTTTTGTAAGAGATACAATAGCATCTTGCGTTGATACCCCCGTTTGGAAACCATATTGTTTTGTGGATATGACATTATATTTATGTAAGTAAGAAGTAAGTCTTTTTTTGATAATCTTTTCGAAAATTTTGGTGAAGTTCGTTATTAGGGATATCGGCCTTACTTGGGTCAAGTTTATTGCCTTTTTTAAAAATCGGTGTAACTATAGATGTTTTAAATGCAGATGGGACGATTCCGGTGTCAATTATATTGTTTATGATATGAGCTAATGGGTCACAGATATATTGAACTATATGTTTCAATGTTTCCGCGCGTATATTGTCAATTCCAGGAGACTTTTTATTTTTAAGTGCATTAATGATATCAGTCACTTCATACTTGTTTGTGTGACTTATGTAAATTGAGTTTTGTAATGTTTTTTTTTATGAATAGTTATAATCTGGTACAATTTTGCTAATTTTGCTCCCGTGTCTATAAAAGTTTTATTAAATATATCAGACACATCTTTACTATTTTTAATTATTTCGTTTTTCTCATTATTGATTAACCCTATTTTATTATTTGTGTTTGTTTTGGTATACAGTTGTTTAATAGATTTCCATATATTTATTTTATTATTTTTATTAGTTTCAATCAAATTTTTATAATATTCAGTTTTTCTTTTTTCAATCAAATGTTTAAGAATTTTCTTGTAATTTTGATATTCCATCATTTTTTCTAGATTTTCAGGATTCTGCTTAGTGGCAAAAATAGCGAATTTTTGTGATTTATTGAATTTACCAAAGAGGTTGTTATCCATTCCTTTCTTTTAATATTTTTGTGTAAAATTTTTTTGTAATATGTACACAATTTTATTTTACGTAAAATGGTTTCTGTAAATTTATTTGTCGCAAACTCTACATTTACACAGTTATATACGCAGTCCCAATTCACTTTCTTTAATTCATTTTTTAATGTGTTATAATTTATGTAATTTACAAATTTATTAGTATTTTCTACAGTATTATTTATTTTTTTTGATATGACAATCTGTAGAGCAATCGTATAGTGATCTGTAATATCTGAAGTTATTATCATTGGTATGCATTGCATAGATCAAGATCAGTTTGAGTTTTAAGAAAAATATGGTCAATACAAGATGCTGTATTTCCTTGTACTCTTGTAGATTTATTTATTAATGACACATAACCGTATTCATAAAGGATATTGAGGTATTCTGTAGAATAATCACATTTCTTTAGTATGTCAATATTTAAGTCTCCTACAATTAGCTCATAATCATACTTTTTTTTTTTGGTTTGTTAAAAGTGTTTGTAAATCTAAATTGAACTGATTTGGGTCTAGTGATGGTGATCTGTATACAGCTAGTATTGATATTGTTCTACTGTTAAAGAATATTTCCAAGTTTATAATATATATTTCATGTAATTTAATTATGTTGAAGTTGAAGGGAAGTGAATTTTTTAGGAATATAACAATGCCATCATTTTTATTCAATTTTGCCTCATTGTAGATTAAGTTGTAAACTTCTATATTATAGAAGTCTAAATTGTCTATTTGATGTGTCTCAGTTAACACGATACAATCATACTGTATATCTTGTTGGCTCAATATAATTTTCATTTCATTTAAATTTTTATTGATGCTTCTAATATTATTGTGCATCATTTTAAAATTTAAGAAATCATTAATTTTGTATACCTGACTGCATTGTTCAAAATTTTCAACAATTTCAGTTTCAATTTCCTCATATTCAAAATCACGTATGTACGTTTCCATTTTTTATTATTTACCTATTTGTTATTTATTAAGTACCCTATATTACAACATTTCCTATCCTATGTAAAACAACTCAATTAGCACTGGGATTTCGATTTCTGGATAATACTCTTAGTTCCAAAATGATTGCTCTTTTTGGTTTAGTTCCTGTTTCTATTCCTGGAGTGACCTCAAGTTTTCTTTTCTTCCCTTCTTCTTCTTTTTCTTCTTTCTTATTTACTGTGTGTGTTGGTTGATCTATTGGTTCTTTTGTTTTTTCCTTTAATTTCTTCAAGCTATTTGGACGCTGCTCTTCGATTTCGATATCCTTGGTGGTAATTGGGGTAGATGGTTCACTATTTGTACGGTCTTCAGTTAAGTGCTTTTTTCCTTTAACGTCTTCGTAGCTATAAATAACCTCTTCAATTACTAACTTGTTTCCCCTAAGATAAGCTTTTTTATTTGCTTCCTTTGCTTCTTTCAATGCATTGACTAAATTTTTTTTCTTTTCCAGATCTTCCTTTATTAAATCTTCGCTTATAAAAATATTTAACCCCTTTAATCTTGTTCTTGTGCTAATTATTTTGTTTTTTGTGAAGTTAGACAGAAATTCCACCAATACTGGTCTAGGTTTGTCTGTTATTTTGCCCAGGCGAAATGTATTTGTAATTTCGTATGTTTCAAAATTCGTAATCTGCAACTTTTCTTTAACTAGCTTCTCTATTATTTCCACTAGATCATTATCTATCTCATTGTTTCCCTTTTCAATTCCATAAAATATTAGGTTTTTATTTTTAACTTTTTTTTCGACAGCTTTTAAACGATTTCTGATAGATATATAAATATGTTAAATGAATATGACTTAGAAGATCTAAATTGTAATAAATATAAAATGATTTACAGAGGAATGAAAAAACTATCTGATAATCGTAATATGCACGAAATAGAATTTCAGTAAAAATTTAATATATATATGTAAAAAAATGCAAAACATTGCCCTCACATTTAAATCTTTTTACTATTTTTACAATGTTTACCCCTTAAGGTGGGCGGAAAAATAGGTTAGATTTGCCTAAAATAAGCACTTCGTAGTTCGACAATTTCTGCCGCATCCCTGAACCGATTAAAAATATTTTTTGACTGGCTTTTAGAAAAAACTCGGTAGAATAGTACTGGACTATTAAAAAACTCAAGAAAATGACGGTTCTTTTCTTACCAAGCTGTTAAACTTCGTAAACTTTTAACCTAATTTTGAAATCATTTAAAAAGTCGTGATCTCAATAAAATAATACTGGTCCAATCCGCTACGCTATATTAAACACATACATGTTTAAATTTTGATTTTTTATTAAGTAATTATTGAAAAAATGTCGAACTACTAAACCAATACCACTGAAAATAAATACGTTATATAATGCAGGAAACAAGTTTTTTGGTTCGAAATGATACTAAAGAATGACATATAGAACTTTGGCTACTGTCTCGTAGATGGCAGCAAAATCAAAATTATAAAATGAATATTCTGTCAATTTTTTAATTTATTTGAAAGGTCGTATAAAAATATTGAAATCAATTTCAGGATGAATTTAACCGCCGCAGCAGTTTGTTATAAAGGGGCATTCCCAACAATTTTCGTTTGCGTTTTGCTTTCCGTACCTTATACATTCCTATTGGTGCCTGAAGTACATTTATGAGGCACCACCAATAGAATCTCGTAAAGGGTTAACGCTTGGTTGATAATTATTTTCATGTTGCCGAATTTTGAGGCTGCGCATTTAAGCGCACGTGAATGACAAGTAGTGACAGCTGACAGAAGAAAATGTGTTAACGACTATGAACATTGGAAATGTGTTATTTATTATTAGTATTATTTAAAAAGATGAGTAAAATTGAAAAGGAATTTGACATTTACGAGTTGTAGACAACGATATGGTAATAAACCATTTTTATATTGCGAACGTGAAATTTTTAAGTGCATAACACCTAAACATGGCTGCACCAACAAAGGGAAAAATCTTAATTAACATCTATAATCTATGTTACTGGAAACTGGAAATTAGATAGTTTGGCAAAAGTGGGAAAAAGTAAAATGTGTGTATTTCAGCTGTATTAGAAAAGGAAGTACCCAAATTGAAACAGATTTCTACAGCAAGTTGTTTAGAATAATATGTTACCACTAGTTTGATATGATTGTAAAACATTTCTTATTATTTTTTATAATGCAATCATTCTATTAAATATAATAAATATATTATTAAATAATGTCTTTCTGTTTTATGTTTTTTTACTCCTACCTTAAACATATATCCGAAGGAAAATCATTTCTGTTTCTCAGGAAAATTTCCGCATGGCAGGTACGCCAAGAAAAGTATACAAACAGCTGTTCCGGGGTGTCACAACTAACCTCAAAATTATGCATTTTCTAAGTTTTTGGAATATTATGTCGCTTTTATCATAAAATTTCTGCTGGGTTCCTGTACTATCAACTAAAATCTTGTTCAGTGCATAATTATTAAAGTTTTAATTACCTTGATCTAATAAAATAAGATGCTTTTTGTTGGTTGGAAATCCAACCTATAATTAGCAGTCTATTTTTAATATTCTACAATATTGAAACTTTATATATCTATTATCTGAATGCGCTTTTACATTGTATGATGAATCCAAGCTAGAACTACAAAAATTTAAATTAAAATTGAAAATAAATTTACAAAAACTATAAATTTAAGGTTATGTTAATCATATGGTCGTAGTAACAAAAAAAAAATGATAATGCTCAAGGCGAGTTGCTTTATTCACCTGTTGATCCACCAGATGTCCCACTAAACACAAAAGATGATATAACATCACAGTCACTCTCATTTCAGTGGTTTATGCAACTGTAAAATGTACACGTTATACAAACGTGGTCCTAAAAGATATTATTTTCTATAACATCTCTGCCTCGTCATATTTTAGTTAATTTTGCAGCTACACAATTATTACCCTATTAAAAACAAGGAATTTCAGTGGACTTTTTAACAATAGATAGGATTATAGGAAACAACTATTCAACGGACTAAAGTCCCGCCTTGCGTTGAATTATACCTACAAATCCAAATGGGTAGCCAAATTTATTATTCGTCTTTTCTACACCAGACACAGACCAGTTTCAAACTTGTTATGTTCTCGTCAGTGTGCCATAGGTATTTGAAAAGACGAATAATAAAGGCAAACCATACTAGTGTCATGACAGACAAGCAAATTAATAACAGCGAAGGATAAAATTATCCCAATGGAGGACAAGATTATCCATCTAGTGGTCAGTTGTTGCTACTAACTGTCGAGACATACAATGTTACTGTGACAGATAGCGACTTTTTAAAGTACCAAAGAGCAGTCGACCTCTAGCCCTGGTGGACTAAACTATTAATAATAGATAGGATTATAGGAAAATTATATGGCACACTGACGAGAACATAACAAGTTTGAAACCGGTCTGTGTCTGGTGTAGAAAGACGAATAATAAATTTGGCTACCCATTTGGATTTGTAGGTATAATTCAACGCAAGGCGGGACTTTAGTCCGTTGAATAGTTGTTTCCTATAATCCTATCTATTATTAATAGTTTAGTCCACCGGGGCTAGAGGTCGACTGCTCTTTGGTACTTTAAAAAGTCGCTATCTGTCACAGTAACATTGTATGTCTCGACAGTTAGTAGCAACAACTGACCACTAGATGGATAATCTTGTCCTCCATTGGGATAATTTTATTCTTCGCTGTTATTAATTGGCTTGTCTGTCATGACACTAGTATGGTTTGCCTTTATTATTCGTCTTTTCAAATACCTATGGCACACTGACGATAACATAACAAGTTTGAAACCGGTCTGTGTCTGGTGTAGAAAAGACGAATAATAAATTTGCTACCCATTTGGATTTGTAGGTATAATTCAGCGCAAGGCGGGACTTTAGTCCGTTGAATAGTTGTTTCCTATAATCCTATCTATTATTAATAGTTTAGTCCACCAGGGCTAGAGGTCGACTGCTCTTTGGTACTTTAAAAAGTCGCTATCTGTCACAGTAACATTGTATGTCTCGACAGTTAGTAGCAACAACTGACCACTAGATGGATAATCTTGTCCTCCATTGGGATAATTTTATCCTTCGCTGTTATGGACTTTTTAACGCTTAAAATGTCACTCGAAAGGGACGTTATTTTTAATCATCTAATTAAACATGTTTTTTTGTGGAAAAAGTACACAATTATTACCGTATTAAAAACAAGGCATTTTAGTGGACTTTTTAACGCTTTAAAATGTCACTCGAAAGGGACGTTATTTTTAATCATATAATTAAACATGTTTTTTTTGTGGAAAAGTACACAATTACTACCGTATTAAAAACAAGGCATTTTAGTGCACTTTTTAACGCTTTAAAATGTCACTCGAAAGGGACGTTATTTTTAATCATATATTTAAACATGTTTTTTTGTGGAAAAAGTACACAATTATTACCGTATTAAAAACAAGGCATTTTAGTGGACTTTTTAACGCTTTGAAATATCACTCGAAAGGGATGTTATTTTTAATCAAATAATGAAACATGATTTTTAATGGAAAAAATATCCGCCTACCACAGGAAATGTTAAATTTTTATACTTTAACCTAAATTCTATACAGTTTTGCTCTACATAAACGGATGTTATAGTATTATTTATTATTAATCGTCAAATATGTAATTCCTACATATGTATAGTAATTTTTTTTATATAATATTTATATTTTCCACAAAAATATTTGAAGCACCATATATTACCCGCGCTACAATAATAATCATGTTGTTTCCGCATAAGTCACTGGTTCGGTTATTCGATTGGTCCATTGGTCAATCGTCATTTCCCATGATTCCACACCACATTTCCGCTGTCGGCGGCGGCCATTTTTACTGTTGTGTATCAAGGCGTGTGTGTGGTTTGGTCAACGACATAAGATTCTTATGTCGTTGGGTTTGGTGAACAGTGATTGTTTATTTGTTAGTGGGTCATTCAATTATTGTGTCCACAGGTTGGATTTTCTGGTAAGTGATACCTTTATTATGTTACATTATTAACTAGTATAAATAACAAAGTATTTAATAGGTGTGATTTTGTATCAATCAAGATGGCTACTGTCTAAAATGAAAATTAATTTTTTGATTAGAAAGGTGGAAGGAAATGACTTTGAATATAAAGCTGATTGCTTATAATAAGAAGCTAGCACATTCATACAATTTCAAATAAGTTTCGTCATTTAGTTAAGTTCTGTTTATTTTTTGTGGGACCTGTTGATTTGTCAAATATTTACAGATGGTTTATGGTTTGCACACCTGTTATTTAATTATCATTAGCTTTTTCTAGTTCGAAAGAAAACCGCTTTTAGCACGTTAAAATAATTAGGAATTGGAGAATTATATTTATAAAACAAAGTTGATTTTGTGGTAAGAAAATGGTCATTATTGTTAAGAAATACCTACAATAAATTCATACCTACTTCCAAAAATGTAGTACCTACCTATTTAAGAAAAATGAAAGTTGCTGCACTCTTTTAATTAGCCATTTTTTACAGTAATATGGCTCAAGCTGCTTACAGCCTTATCAGAAGACACCCCAATTATTTGTAAATGATCAAATAGAAATACACAAGGAGTATAATTGTTGTGGAGGTGATAAAATAAATTATTATACAGGGTGAACCCCAACTTATTTAATCCTTTTAGGGGGAGTTTATGTTGATATTTGTAATACGAATTACGAACAGAAAAATATAAAAAAGAAAGTTGAAAAACTGACTTACCTTATACTTATAGAAGTATCGATATTGAACTTTAGAGAACCCCTGTATATCTCCACCGAGTCACGTATGATGTGAACAACATGCTTTGTTTATCTAAGTTATTTGACATTGTAAAGGTGTAGGTCAGTTGCTAAAATTCTTGAAATATTGGACGTTTTCATGAATTTTTTTCTTGAAAACCGCACAGTAAATTTCTTTAATTTCCTGTATATGGACTTAGCATTAAGGGACCTACCATCCCTTAAAAGGAATTAAATAAGTTGGGGTTCACCCTGTATACATATTATATCCTGTATTGAATCAATCAAAATTTTTTTCTGGTTACTATATTTTAACAAAAATATTTGGAAGGCTTATTTGGTCATAGGAAAAACTTAAATGATTATAATTAAACACAGTCCAAAGAATTGTGTTTTCTAGTCTATATGAAATTATATTAGTTGTTAATTAAGTTAAGTCCGTTCCCTTCCAGTGTCCTTTGTGCTAAATGTTACTTTGAAAAAAAAAATAAAAAAATTAAAAAAAAATTATTAATATATATACACAAAAAAGTCTGGCTGATTGGTATACCGCCAAAGCCATCCAACCATAACCAACCAACCAACCAATTAAGTTAAGTAATCTGATATAAAATTCAGCCAGGATTTCGAAACTTCGTATTATTTTATAAATAAATTTTAACATTAAGTATAAATATTTAAAAAAAAAATTGTGTTTTAGGTTGTGCTAACCGAATTGATGTATTGATTATAGAAATGAACTTGACATTAAGTCAGCTTGTACAAAAGTGTTCCTTAACTGGAAAGGAGAATATAAATATGAAGGAGATTTAATGATACATCTACCAATTAGAAATATTGAAGAATTGGAGGAACTGGAAGAAAACATCAAAGTTAACGATAAATATAAAAATTGGTAAGTAATTCAAGTATACGTATATTATAATATTTGAAGCCACCTTGAAGATCCTTTGTACACATTTAACAGTTTAATCAACCTCTGCCTAGTGTACTTGTCTCTGATAACTCCAATTAAATATAGTAGTATTTATAGAAAGATTATCCAAAATGGCCAATGTGAAAAAATTAATAGATATGTATTTAAAAATGTGATAGATAAAAAAGATTTTATATGTTAATCATAATCATCTAAATTCTCATAAGATGAATAATTAATTTTTAGGATTTTTTTTAGGAGGTTTACCACTCCATATGAGAAACAGTACAGCATGTGTTTCTCATATGGAGTGATAAACCTCCTATAGCCATAATTTTTGTTCTGTCAGATCATTCTGATTTTAATTTTTTCCTGTACATATTTGTAATGTCCGATGACCTTGGCCCATTGCTGTTGTTAAATGAACTATGGTGTCTCATGTATTGCCTTGTGTTGTGTAAGTAATTCTTTCAGATGATTTAAAATCAGGGTTTTATTAAAATTTTTAATTAATATAACTTTTTTCAAAATTAGGCATTTAATTTAAAACAATGCAAATTATAAATGATTTTTAATTTTTTAGTTGTGATTCATTCATTCATTAAAGGGTGATGACCTAGCAGCATTGCCGCACGCATAGCACCTACTTCTATAAGGACCAATAATAAATTTTGAATGTGTTTTCTGCTTTTAGGGTAAAATACTAATGCTGGTTGGCGGAGTGGATGGACTCAAAACGAGGAGGTGCCTAGGAAAAATATTTTCTGATCAGTTAGCTGCTAAGATGTTCTTGGACCGGAGCAAAAAATAATTATAAGATTGAGAACTTACACCTTATCACATATTTTTAAAATTCTAAACTTTTTTCTCTGAATTCTTTGAACCGCATACCTAAAAAAATCTTTCGCAACTCTTTCAAACTCGTAGTCAGTTATAGAAAAATGCATTCTGATAATATCTGTAATAGAACAATTTATTTATATAAATTTCCCAAAAATATTATTTAAGGAGTTACATGCAATAACATATGTTATTTAATAAGATTGTTGGAAAGTGTTCACACAACCGTGCGATTTTACAATAGAATAATTTTGTTACATTGCATTTTGGATATGATTAAGTTTTAATGTTCTAAAACAAAAGAAAGAAGAAACTTATATAAAGTACTTTACTTCTTATTATGTGTTATAGATTAAAATGTGCCGTTATTTATTGAAATAAATAAAGGCTCTTTAAATTCATACTTCTGCAATTTTAATTTAACATTCCCCCAAACTTATAACCTATTTATTCTGGTTCAGGTTTAGTTAATTTTTGTGTTAAGGTGAGTTCCCATGACGTAGCTTTTTTACATTTCAGTTTCTAATTGGTGACGATACATGCAAAATGATATTTTTCTTATAGTTCATGGAAGCATTTTAAATTTGTATTTTATTTAGTAACTTTAGTGCGTAGAGGGAATACCCAGTTAGCATTTTCATATTCTTAAAATATTGTATACATATTTCAAAACATCATTAGGATATCGCATACATATTTAAAATTGATTCAAAATAAGTTGTATACTGGTTGTTTTGTCACAGGTTTTCACATCGTATACGTATTCCTAGAATATTTTGGACACACATTGTAAAAATATTCTGAAATATATATTCATTTTACAATGTAGTTACAATGTACATTAATATTTTTGGTATATATAGGCAACATTACCTCGATATACTTACGATACACCATGTATATTGCGTGGACCTCTGGCTACCGCCGTTTTTACATTATGAAAATTGTTTGTTTGGAAATTTTACTAATAATACTAATACCGTTTTCTATAACATTTCATTTTGTAGATTATATTTTTTATTTGGGCTGCGAACGCAAACGCGTTCAAGAGAGCGCATCCAGCCGTGGAGTCTCGCAAACTCCACTAGTCACTATACTGTCTTTCTTGAATTTAGAAAGACATAATGGACTCCATTGCCTGTTAGAAATAGAATGTAGTTCCTACATTGCAACGGAGTTATTGAAGAATATATTGGATTGCTGTGGTAGTTATATATTTTGGACAAACATTTGCTGGCGATATAGAAGTGGCGGCACCTCCCGGATAATATATGTAATATGTTCATAAGTATTTGAACAATATTCTCAATTGAATATAATCATGTAATAGAAAAATATTTTACAATTTATTACATAGTCTAGTCCTTTTCCTCTAAAAGAATAAATTAAAAATATTACAAAACACTAGTAAATTTGCAATATGATGTCAGCTAATAATTATATTTTGATTGTGGAAGCCCACCCAGAGGGTTAGCGAAATCCTATTGCAAATTTAGGCCATCGTTTTTGCAATAATTTTGATTTATTGTTATTGACGTTTTTAATTAAGACATCCTTTTAGATGGAAAATTCCGAGGAAAATTCTATATACAGTGAGGTCGAAAAGTAAGGAACAAATTCAATATCTTCAAAACGCCCAAGTTTTGGAAAAATCCTACAGACTGGTCGATTTTGGTTTTATATTAGGTCTATCTTAAAAATATTATTTATTCTACAAGGAATCCCAAAAAAGCTGGGCTGTGATCAACTTTGATTTTTCAACTGGCAACCCCCAATTTTTATTGCAATTTCTAATTCTTTGTAAAATTCTAAACATTCTCTATGTATTACAGGGAATTTAAAATTGCAAAAAAATTGGGGGTTGCCATTCGAAAAATCAAAGTTGATCACAGCCCTGCTTTTTTGGAACACAAAATATTTTTAAAATAGGCCTAATATAAAATCAAAATCGACCTGTTCGAGCGATATTTCCAAAACTAAGGCGTTTTGAAGATATTGAATTTGTTCCTCACTTTTCGACCTCACTGTATATTGAAAAATATTTTTCTATATAATAACCTACCTCTATATATGTATTTCCTATACTTCAGTATATTTCGCGTAATCATGTAATATTTGAAAAAAAAAAACTATTAAAAAATATTCCTGCAATGTTCACTGTATATTTTAAAATAAATGTCATTTTTTGTATGTCGAAAGTATATACATAATATTGTACTGAGGAAACATTCCATTTGTACGTTATAAAGATATACGTCTATAAACATTGAAACAATATTCTCAATTGAATATTTATGTAATATTTGAAAAAGATAGTAAATGATTGAAATGATTCCTGCAATGTTCACTATATATTCAAAAATGAATATCACTTTGTGTATGTCACCAGTATATACAAGAATATCATGTTGTGGAAATATTCCATTTATAAATAATTATAAAAATATTGATTTTAGCACGTGATATAAATATAATCTATTGTATACCCAAATAATATTTGACACGACCAATACATTTTTGGGAAGATTCGTACAATATACAATGAATATTTCAAAATCAACATCACATTTTGCACATCGCAAGAACATGTGAGAATATTGTACAACTTATTTGCAATATTCTACGCATGTTGGTATATGTATATTGTAAGCCGAATGTTATAGATATATGTAAAACAAGTTCTGAATATCGTTTGAATGTAGACAACCAGTTTTGAATATTCATTTCATATCGCATGCTATGTGGGTAGTGCTATTGGTTCCTGACAGTTGAAATAATATGTACTCTGATTTTGAACCTATATTTGATGTTTAACATAAAATGAACAAACAGTAGATAATATAAAATTAATAAATTTGAAAGAAGGAAGTTCTTAGTTTTTAGTATTGCTATACATGGGAATAAATCAACGACACAAAAGGATTAATAATCACAGTAAGTCCACAAGGAAGGATGCAACCATAGACACGTGTTTCAGAGTCGTTGGTTTTCATATCAGTATA
Source organism: Rhagium mordax (assembly GCA_963680705.1). Classification (NCBI taxonomy): domain Eukaryota; kingdom Metazoa; phylum Arthropoda; class Insecta; order Coleoptera; family Cerambycidae; genus Rhagium; species Rhagium mordax. The sequence goes on from OY796656.1 coordinate 58,060,501, forward strand.
GTGTAGCTAAGTTGAAGGATATGCCAACTTAGGAAGGGAAACAACAAATGGAAACCAGTCGCATATTATGTGCGACTGCCGGGCTTACCCATCGGTTATGCATACAGGGTGTTTCCGTTTTAATGAGCAGTACTTCACCAGCGTCTAGAGAAGGTCATTTTAAGCAAAATATTCTCAATGAACATATGTAGTCCTCAAACCTCTTCCTTTTCGGGATACAGGATGTTGAAGTTGCTAAAAAAAAAACTTAATTATTTTGTGAATGGAAAGAGAATAATTTTTCACGCGAAGGAAATATTTTTAGAATTTCCACAAACATATGCCAATTTTCACGTTGATTAATTCACCAGTTGGCATACTTACTGGGTGCATTTTACTATTATCTTAAAAAAATAATATGGCAATATCTTAATGGCACTATTCCACCATTTTTGGAAATCCTCAGATATTTTAAGGAAAACTGTTTTTTTATTTCCTGGGTTGCACGGTTTCGTGGAATATTAAGACATTGGTGTATCATTATTTTTTAAGATTGTAGTAAAATGCACCAGGTAAGTACGCCACTGCGGTGAATCTATTAATATGAAAATTGGCATGGTTGTAGAAAACAGTTCGACAAATATTTTCTCCATGCAAAAAATTATTTCCTCTTTCCATTCACAAGATATTCAGAGAAAACGTTTTTTAGAAACACCCTATATCTCGAAAACGAAGGTTTAAAAAGTAGGTATGTTCATTGAGAATATTTTGCTTGAAATGACCTTCTCTATATGCTGGTGAAGTCCTGCTCATTAAAACGGAAACACCCGGTATATATAGGTATAAATAATGGGGTTGTAATCCACATTTTAAGTAAGTGGAATATTCGTAGTAAATATGTTTTAAATACATTGTTTTAAAGTAACTTATAAGTGACTAAAAACATCACTTTACAGTGTTTTTTAGGTTGGTATCCACATCTAAAATAAGTGACAGAATAACTTAAATTAACATGTTTTTTAGCCACATCACTTTTTTATGTTGGCTATCACTGGCGTTAATGATCACTATGATGTGGCAAACATGTGTTTCTGGAATTATTAGTGATGTGATGTTTGCGATGTCTACATTATTTTCATGTTTTTATCACATAATGGTGTTTAGTGGGGTGTTTTATCTCGTTCTAACCTCGGAGATAGAACGAGATAAAACACATCTGATGGATCCACCGGTGAATAAAGCAACTCGCCCACAGTTAGATTATTTACAACACTACCCATAAAAAACACAATTGTCCAAGGCACAAATAAATATAAATATATACAAATATCCAAATCACAAAATAATATAAATATTTATAACTAAATAACAAGCTGTCAAATCTAAAAATATTATCAGAACAAAAGTCACTAGTAATTAGTTATGTATGAATATAGTTATAAAAACGAATGATTGCTAATAATAATGTAAAAGATGTGAGTATAATGTCCCCATCTATCAAAGGGTAGATAATTTACAACGAATTAGTACCACTAGAAGGAGCTTGCCTATCGTAGTATGTCTTTTAACTGTAGAAATACATCTAAAGAGAGAAACTGGAATTAAAAAAAGATAGACAATACATAGAGACACAATGACATGGGCGGGTTATTAAAAAGGGTGACATATAAAGAATAGAATAGAAAGAAATCATAATCCTTTAAAATAATCGTCTTCTAACAATAAAATGAAAAGGCACCATTATACCATCTTGTCTATCTATTGAAAAAGTTTATTATATAGATGTTATTGAAGTCAGTAAAAAAACGCTTACAAATTAGAATTTTTTATTTCGTAAAAGTACATAAAAAGTATTAAATACCTACATTAATATAATATAATATAATATAATATAAAGAAATTAGGAATTTCAAAAAATAAAACTAAATTTAACTGTTGCTCAGTGTACTATTACTTATGAATCACCATATATAAAGTTATGCATGTAAAAATCGAAATGTATAAAGTAAACAACTGTAGGGAAAAATAGTGATTCGAGATTGTTTACCCATTTTCAAGTTTCAAACAATAATGCCTATTACACTAATTTCCTCATCTTAAAATTTAATTTTCAAAGTCAAAACTCTTTTAAATTATCTTTAAACTTTTCAAACTTGATTGCCTTATATACCGGTTAAAACATATTTCTTTCTCACACTGCATGGAACCTGTAGAAGTTGAAGCTACATTTGGAATAGCACTATCTCGTAAATATCTTACTCCAGATGGCTCTTTCTTACAAAATCATTGTTCGCAAAATGGTCAGAACAAATAAAAGTATTTTTCGGAATAACATAATCTTGTTTCCCCAGGACCTGCTTCCATATATTCATTCTTTCCAGATTTTTTGGAAATCTAAAAAAACTAATTTACTGCATTACGATTGTAAAAACATAATAACTTGATAATAAGTCGCCAGATCAGAAATTAAAATGAGGTACTCACTGGAAGAAATAGTTAATTATACCAAAGATTATAAAGACTCTAAATAGTTACCGTCAATGTATTTACTGGACGCAGCAAAAATGGATGCAGAACTCAAGTAATTTGGAAGCAGGTCACCGAAACTTAGTTTTTCGCAGATGATGTTCGTTCATAATGTTCGTAACACATTATGAATGAATATCATCGGCACCAGTCTAAGTTTCGGTGGCTTGCTTTCAAATTACTTGAGCTCTGCATCCATTTTTACCGCGTCCAGTAAATACATTGACGGTAACTATCTAGAGTCTTCATAATCTCTGATTATACTAAACTTAAAATTATTTGGTATAATTACAATACCTGACCTAAAACACCTATTGCCATTACAAACCTCCGCCCATGCACTTACCTATGAAAAGACCGCTTATCGCCCTTTTTAAATAGAACTTTACAAACAAAGCACTTCCTAACCATGTCTATACACTAAATAATGTCTATAATACCAAAATAACTTTAAAACACAATCAAAATCACACATTAAACACAAAATTACGCTGCTAGATTAATGGCTGCCGGAGTAAACAAACAATTGTCAAAGTTGTCAAACATAAATTCAACGCGGATATGTCCGAAAAACAGCGGGAGTACTCGAACGACACGCGCCAAATTTAAAATTTGATAAACCGACCAATAAAAAAGTGTGTCCGCAAATATGTGTAAACAATTGTTGATTTGTTTATGTACGTTCACAAACAAAGCATTTCAAAGCTACTTCTAGTGGTACTAATTCGTTGATAAATTACAACACATCACTCCACCTATCTCATAGTAGAGAAATTACAATACGTCAATACGGTTATATTGGCAAAAGCTACATGTAGTTCCATCTGTTGGAATTTATAAAGTTAGCGACTGGGACCGCCGCCGTTAACATCTACCATTCTCGTTTATAGAGAAGAGATATCAGGTAACCCACTAACACATATGCATACTTCCGCATACATTATTTCAGTATCATTGTATGTAAATAGTAAAGAGAGAGAGGTTTGCTGATTATATTGGCGCCATTACTATCATTCCACAAATAGAATAGTATTTCGTAAAACCCCTATGCGCACTCGGGAACATACTAAAACCACATGTAGATGTAGCTATAACCGATTTAATTACTCACCTAATTGTATTTTATAGTTATCTTAGTGAAATAAGTGATAGCGAGATATAACCCTAAATATAGAATTATTTAAAAAATAAACTATAAATTTTTTATTAATAACGAAATTAATAATAGTTAATCTCTTATTATTAGTTTCCTCTGATAAGAATGGCTTTGTTTATTCAATAAAATTGATATATTTCCAATTTTATCATTGTATTGAGTGTTGCATACAATTTCAAATGTTTTAATTTTATATAATTTTTTTATTTAAAAAGCTTCAAAATTTTATTTTTTTTATAAAAATAAACTTGTTGGAATTTTTAACACAAGTTAATAGGCCACCCATTTTAAAAACTGATAAAATTTGAAAATACTGTAAAATTAGAGAAAATTCATCAGTTGATCACGTGATCAATTCGTGACATTTGATGACGTCAATTTTGAGCATGCGCATTTCGTCAATTTTGAAATTTGGCAATTTTTACCAAATTTTGAAAATATTGGTCATAATACTGAAAATTTGAGAAATTTGAGAAATTTGGTAAAATTAGAGAATTTTGAGAAAGTTCATCACGTGACCACTTCGTGACCTTTGACCTTGATGATGTCATCAATTTTGAAATTTTGGTAAAATACTGAAAATATGAGATTTTGAGAAAATACAGAAAATTTGAGATTTTGAGAAATTTGGCAATTTGTCCAAGTGTCCTGAATACCTCTTACTGCTTGGCACTCTAGATTAATAAATGAAACTGGCTCTAAAAAATAAAGTGGGCTTAAAGAGTCCCCAAAATAGTTCTATCTTACTCAGAATTTTCTCAGTATTCCAAAAAAGCAATAATATACTGGGTGCTCCGTTTAAAATTCCATCGTTGAGGTCACTTCCGTGGAAACCGGACGTCGAAAAAAAATCGGATGGTCCAAAATGAGTCTTTTTGGACGTACATGACTGCTACAAAATTTCATTTGGAAAGCTCAGAAATTGTGGAAATGGCGGGGTTTACCATGATCCGTGGTTACCCGGTATATGACCGATATTCCCAAGAAAAATAATACTAGTATTTATAAATACTATCAAAAATCATATTAACTTAGCTACTTCATATTTGCCTAACAATATAAAAAAAATTAAACCATGCATAGCTAATGGTATAATTCAATCCATTAAAACTAGGGATAAAATGAAGAAACAAATATTACGAAATTATAGTATACAATTACATAATGATTACAAAATAGTATAGAAATAAATTAACAAGACTCATTAAAACAACCAAAAATAACTATTATACAAATAAACTTAAGACATGCAATAATAACTTAAAACAGACCTGAAAAATAATAAGAGAAGCTGCAAACACAGAAAGAAATAAAACAGATAAAATAAATTAGATGAAAATGGACATGTAATAACTTGCAATGAACAAAAAGCAAATAAATTCAATACGTTTTTTTGTAATATTGGTAATGAGATCATTAGAATTGTTACTCCAAATGTCATGAACAACCCAGATCCTATAATACCACCCACCATAGTCTATTTTTGAAACCCATTGAGGGCAACGAAGTGATAACACTTATTAATAGTTTAAAGAATGATAGCGCCTCTGGTATGGATGAAATACCTGTCAAACTAATCAAATACTGTCATAAACTTATAATAAAACCTCTGGTACACATTATTAACACAATTTTTATAACAGGCTGTGTAACAGATCACTTTTAAGATATCCATCGTTACACCTATTTATAAAAATTGATGTAGAACAGAAACAACCAACTACAGACCAATATCAGTTGTAAGCAATATCGCTAAAATATTTGAAAAGGCACTAAAGAACCGACTTGTGGAATTCTTAGACAACCATAATATTCTTTCTGATAATCAATATGGATTTAAAAACTCTTCCTGTACTACAGATGCAATTTATCACCTAGGCAATACAATTAACAATAACATACAAGAAATCAAAAAATGTATTTCTGTCTTTTTGGATCTGGCAAAGACTTTTGATACTGTGTCCCATTTAAAATTATTACAAAAATTAGGGAATATTGGTATTAGAGGCACAGTGTTGAGGACATTTGCCAGTTATTTGGAAGACAGAAAACAGTTCGTAAGAATAGGTGATAAAATCAGTAATGGAAAAGTAATAACTATAGGAATTCCTCAAGGTATGGTTTTGGCGACAATATTGTTTTTGATTTTTATAAATAATTTATGTAATTTAACTATATCTGGTAAAATAATTTCGTATGCTGACGACACAAAAGAATCAGAAAACTAATATATAAATTCTACCAATTGAGACATCCTATCGAGAAAGACACTTCTAAACGTTTATAATTCTTTGGTGGAATTGATTATAAGGTGGCTTAATTATTTGGGGTGGTGCCTATGAAATTGCTCTAAATTCGGTGAAAGTTATATAAAAAATGATTTTAAAAATAATATTAAACAAAGAACCTACTTTCTCCAGTGACCAGTTATTTAAGGCTGGATGTTTAAATTTAAAGCAATTATATACTAAATTAGAATGTGTTATATTCATAAAAAAGGATTTATCCAAATTTAAACTACGCACACACTCACATGTAACCAGGTCAACCCTAAATAAAAATGTAATGATCCCAAAATATAACAGAACCAAGCAACAAAATTCCATAGATTATCTAGGTCCAATCTATTATAATAATATTCCAAGTTGTATAAAGGAAATCAACAGGTTAACTAAATTTAGAAGTTTATTGAAGGTTTATATTATGGATAATACAAGTATTTTAATTGAAATGTTCTAAAATCTCCCATAATATTCATTATCATGTGTCCGCACAACATATTCCTCCTTAGTACGTAACTATGAAAAATAATATAAAATTATTGCTATTTAATTCATATTTATTGTTATATTTGTAAGAATTAATATCTTAATGTACAAATTTAGTACAAAACAAGCCATTATGTGGCTTAGGTGCTATTATAATTAATGTTTAAATTGCAAAAAATGTAAATAAATAAAAATAAGTAAGTAAGTAAGTAAGTAAGTAAGTAAGTAAGTAAGTAAGTAAGTAAATAAGTAAGTAAGTACATTGTCGTTAAAAAAATAACTTATATTTAACGAAATAACTTAAGTTATATTTACCTAGAGAATGACGTGGTTTTGCGGAACATTTGTACGTAAAATTAACGTTGTTTGAAAAAGGTTATTTAACCAATGATTATCGTCATGATAAACGTATTTATAACGGTTGTGTTTTTACTGAGTAGTGTTTTTGCTTCAAAAATAATTTATTCTCCGAATCAGCCGCCCTCTTAATAAAGTAAATTAGCAATACTTAAAGATTGCGTCCTACACGATTTTTAACCTCAAATACTAATTCACAGACCTTAATAACATATAAAACGACGTGTCACACACACATATAATGGAATATTTGAAAGAAATATGTCAGTAGCCTTCTTGAATATCGATTTTTAACCTGAAATACTTATTCACAGCCCTTAAATAAAATAAAACGACGTGTGACATCCATATAATGAAATATTTGAAAAAAACCGAGGAAAAAACGGTTCTTTCACTCTGAGCCAGTCGCCATCTTGAATATGTCAAAATATCCAAAGGTGCCAAAAACAGCCAAAAAACCTTTACTATACCCTACTTCCAGGTTAGGGTAAAAATCCTTATTTGCCACCCTGACTATTACAACAATGTCAGAAAAAGTACAATCCGACAGTAACCCATACCGATAATATTGTTACACTTGAAAATTGGCAGTAAAGCCTGGAATAAAAAAAATATAGGAAATAAGTTTTAGCGCATACATTTTCTGGAAATCATTTTTATTAAAATATATAAATTCTCACAATTTCGATTTAATATCTCACTGGTTTAATTGCGCCATCTTCTGACGCCTCGTATCACTTGTTGCCTGAACAAATTCCTCGTATATGTACGAAGCCTGCCGGCAATGTTAGGTTTAGGATATCTGTAACAAAATTAATTAAGTAAATAAAGATCCAACACACACTAATTTTGTAGCAAATTGTTATAGTATCCAGCTAGTATTAACGGATAAATAGTATCTTATTGGATTAGTATCCAGCGAGTATTAACAGATAACTATTATCTTATTCTTAATTCTTTGCTTATTAGTAAACTTATTAAACTTTAAATTATTTACTTACTCTTGTCGAGATTTTAATTCAGTAGCTTCAATTGTGTACCTACCTATATCACACATCTCGGTCTTGGTTTGTAATTAATAAACGTTGATAGGCCTATTAGGATGCATCTTAATCTAGTAATGTTTCTCTTCTGCCATACAATATGATCGCACCTAAAATTAAAATAATTTATGGTTAAAATTTCACGTTATAACTAACCTAGAGAAGAAGTGATGCAAAAACTATTTCGTTACTTCTTATCGCATAAAAGAATTCAGCAGGATACTTACCAGAACGTATTTGGAGACTCACTAATAATAATTTTATGTAATATGTACAGAAACATTGTATTTCAATCAGGTTATAATTTTGTTTTCAACATTCTGTCAAAAATCAGCCTGTACGCTATCGTCGCTATCCTTCCGCACGGTTGGTTGTCGTTACGCTCGCAACGTCGTATCGCAAGAACGTTAGACTCTACGTGAAGGCAACAGGACAGCACTAAGTTATGGTTTGGTTATTATGCAGTAATTTTACTATATCTCTTATGTGGTTAGACGGATAGTGTCGTAACTTACTACGGATGAATCTCAGATGCACAGTTCTTTAAATTTTAGAAGTAGTAGGTGTAGGTTGGTCTTAAATATTCGTGGGCTTCTGACCTTTGACATCTCCGGTCCTGTACTCCATGAACTGTGACCTTCTAGTTTAAGATGTTAACTTGACTCTGCGGGTAGGAATAATTTTCTCGGTTGATTTGAATTTGTTGATAATGACTAATATTCTAATTAATAGGTATTAAAGAAGATAAAATGATGATATTTATCTCGTAGCGTGGAATAAATTCGAAACAGTTATAAGTCTTCAGACAATTACTTTTCGGCAATTAGATGGTCAACGACTAAAGTAGTCCCTTGCTCATTTCCTCTTCAGGGGTTTTTCTAATTTGGTTTTGGTTTTTGTAATTTTCCGTTGGAGCCATATTTTATGATTCGATCTGCAGTTGCACATGTCTTTCGGAGACTAACCAATATTTAAATTGGGATATATTGTGATTTGCAGTGTTATTTTGTGATTTTTATTCGGTGATTTATTAATTCTCACAAGTTTCATTTTTGGATATAAGTCATAATCTTAGGGTAAGTTAATTTTGTCTTTTCTCGTACACGTGCTCCTTATTAACGGTAATAAAACCCTTACAGAACTAAGAAATTCCTCCTGGGTGCTGCTTGTCTGGAGGCCACATTCAAGCCACACAACACCTACGTAAGTTTTACCGGGGTTTTAAATGTTCGTTTCGGAAGAATGTATTTTGTTACAGGGCTTTTTCTTTTTCTCCCATCTTGTTCTTTCTTCATCTTGATTTGATCTTCTGGGATCATCTGTTACTAAGTAATCAACGGCAAGTGGGCCCGTCATCGTCCTAGTCATTTCGAGTGAGTGGAACAGGTGACCATTGGATCTGGGGTTGTAGCTGCCCATGGGTGCTATCGACGACGACAAACGTCCCACGCAGATAAGTCACTAGTATTTAGTACCTACATACCTACATATTATATTTGCGCTTACCTAATTTTTATTCTGTTGCCTATATTTATTTTTTTTCTGCCGCATACTGTGCAGTAATCACTATTATTAATTTTTTTTTTGATATTTTGGTTAGGCACTTATTTACTGTAACCTTGTTTAGAACCATAAGTTGAAATCGTAATACTTTAGTTGTGTACGTACATATATTATCCTTTTTATTATTCAGTTGTGTATGTACCTACATATAATTTTTTTATTGTTATTTAGTTGTGTATGTACATTTATTATTTATACCTAATGGATGCAATTTGTTATAAATAGAACTTGTTAAAATTTGATAGTAGCTTTCATTGATTCTGTTGTGCCTTTGTTAACCACCTCATTGTCTAACTCACTCCCCCCCACTGAGCTAGCGAGTGTGCGATTACTACTTTTTTTTATTCATACACTATAAAAAAATATATATATATTTGCTACCGGCACTGGAGAGGTAACCAGCAAAAACCTCCCCAATTGGTTTTTCTTTTTTTTTTGTTAATATATTCGTTTACAACGTAGCAAATTGGCGTCCAACTTTTATTGGCTTACAAGGGGTGGTTTATTTGTTTTATTTGTTTTAGTCTGTTATAATTTTGTCCTTACGACTTATGAGGTGGAAACATACTAGCTCAATAGTTTCAATAACAAAAAAAAAAAACCATTTTTTTTTACTTTTTCAATTTAGTTTATTAGTTGAATAAATATTGAAAATTAGGCACTGTTGAAGTTAACGTCTTCCCCTAAATAAGAGAATTTACTATCAGTTATATATATACAGGGTGATCAAAATAAACGACACTTATATCATATTAAACGGAATACTTGTTGAAATTGATATTACTGTGTTATCTATATGAAGTAGTATTAGTTAGGTATATATTTTATAGCGTATTATTGCATAGTATACGTATAGTTACTTAGGGGTAACATGCTGTTTAAAGTCATTATACCAATTAGTACCAATTTGTAGTTTGTACTACTAATTTATTGTGGTATAATAATAAAATATAATTAGAATATTTAAGTTAAATGGTATATTGAATCTTTATATGTATAACAGCTTTTGTACATTTTAATAGTTATTGATATTCTATTTTTGTTATTATTCATCACCATGACTTTTTATTATTTTATATAAAAATAAACATAAAAACAGTATGCCGACGAAGTATATGTAAGTGAGTACGCCACATATACTCCCCCTGCAAAAATAAAAATTAAACTACCAAAGCATCAATATCGAAGCGAACTTTTTTACAAGTCGATTTGACGGGTAGTTCTACAACATCGTTCAACAAATACGCAGGTTTTTGACTCTGTCAATATTGACAGTGAGGTCTTTCCCACGTTTCAGAATTGTAATAAGTTTATCTGTACGAGAAAGCACTTGAAAAGGCCCTTCGTACCAAGAAGAGAAAACTGGTTTAAGTCTTTCGTTTCGCAGAAAAACAAATTTGCAAGTTTTAATGTCAGGACTAACAAACGTGCCATGAGGAAAATTTCGTTTAGGTGTTCTAAAATGTAAGTTGTCAAAATAATTTTGTAATTTGTCAATAAACAATGGTATTTGTGTATCAGTATGTGATTTAATAAAGTATTCACCTGGGAGACGCAAAGTCTGACCGTAAACAAGTTCAGCAGATGAGCAATTCAAATCATCTTTAGGCATAGCTCGCAAACCTAATAAAATAATTGGAAGTTCATCATACCAATGAACGGAATTAGCTCGTGCTAGTAATGCAGTTTTAAAAGTCCTATGGAATCGTTCAACCATACCATTACTTTGTGGATGATATGTGGTTGTACGAATCCGATGGAAACCTAGAAATTTTGAAAATTCACGAAACAAGTTTGATTCGAACTGAACTCCTTGATCAGTAGTGACATGAAGTGGAACGCGAAAACGACAAATATAATTTTGAAACAACGTTTTAGCAATGGTTTCAGCAAAAATGTCCGGTACAGGGTAAGCTTCCGGCCAGCGAGTGAAACGTTCAACTACTGTGAGGATGTAAGAAAAACCATGTGAAGGCGGTAAAGGACCAACGAGATCTATATGAATATGCTCGAATCGACCTTTGGGGATAGCAAAATCACCCATTTGAGTTTTTGTATGTCTGTTGACTTTGGAGGTCTGACAACTTATGCAAGTTTTGGTCCATAAATTGCAATCAGTGTTCATCCTGGGCCAGAAATATTTAGAAGTTATAAGTTTTTTAGTAGCACGTATACCAGCATGAGTCAAATTATGAAATATATCAAAAACTGCTCGTCGTAAAGACTTTGGTACAAAAGGTCGACATTTAGAAAACGAAATATCACACCAAATTTCATGATTTGAATTATTAATTTTGATTTTCTCTAAACAATATTTGACTTCCTTATTTGTGTCATTTTGATTAGTAAGTAATGAGGTAAGTTCGCAATCATCAGATTGAGCGTCTTTTAATAATTGTAAGTTGAAATTAATCGAGTCTACTGCAGAAATGGAAGTAGAAGGTAAAACATTATGCTGTTGAAGTAAAGAAAAATCATTTACACGCGATAAAGTATCGGCTACTACGTTATCTTTACTTTTAATATGACGTATGTCACTAGTAAATTGTGAAATTAATTCTAAATGTCTTATTTGACGAGGAGTTTTCTCTACATTAGTAAATAAGGCTTTTGTTAATGGTTTATGGTCAGTATAACAAGTAAATATACCTCCTTCTAAAATATGTCTAAAAAATTTAATTGATGTGTATAAGGCTAATAATTCTTTGTCGAAAGCGGAATATCTTTTTTGAGCATTAGTTAATTTGCGAGAGAAAAATGCTAAAGGTCCAGACAGATTTCCAATATTTTGTTCTAATACAGCACCCATAGATACGTTCGAGCAATCAACAGATAAGGTCAGTGTTACTCCATTATTGTAATTGGGATGAGATAAAACTGTTGCATTCACTATGGCTTGTTTAGCTTTCAAAAAACTATCAGCACAGTCTGCTGGCCAGGAACCTATAACTTTCATTTTATCCCGTGCTAACTTAGTACAAAGAGAATGTAAGGGCGTTAAAATTTCTGCAAAGTTAGGGACAAAACGATGATAGAAATTTACCATTCCTATAAATCGTTGAAGTTGTTTGAGTGTCATAGGGGTCGGAAAATCGTTAATAATAGCAATGCGTTCATTGGTAGGTGAAATGCCATCAGCAGAGATATGATGACCTAGAAAATTTAAAGAGCTCTTACCAAAAACGCATTTTGATGGTTTAATATTGATTCCGTATGTTTCCAGACGATTGAAAACTGTACGCAAATGCAATAAATGATCATGTTGATCCTTACTTGCGATCAAAATATCATCTAGATATACATAAATGTAGGATAAATCTTTGAGAACTTCATTCATGAAGCGTTGAAATGTTTGACCAGCGTTACGTAATCCAAAAGGCATTCGTAAAAATTGGAATAAGCCAAAAGGAGTAGTAATTGCTGTTTTGTAAACGTCAGATTCTGCGACGGGTATTTGATGGTAAGCGCGGACCAAATCTATTTTTGAAAACACTGTGCAACCGAAAAGATGAGAATTAAAATCATGAATATGTGGTAATGGATATCGATCGGGAACAGTAACTACGTTGAGTTTCCTGTAATCGCCACATGGACGCCAATCATTCGGTTCTTTCTTTGCAACCATGTGTAAAGGTGAAGATACCGATGATGAAGAAGGTTCACATATCCCCAAATCAATCATTTGTTTAAATTCATTTTTGGCAATATTAAATTTTGTCGTATCCAACCTTCGCGGATGACAAAATGGTAAATGACCCTCTGTAACAATGTGGTGTTTAACAGAGTGTTTAACTGGTAAAAAATAATTGGGAGAACTAACCAATTGTGGAAATTCCAATAACAATTTCGTATATGGGTCTTCGACGGAAAATAATTTAGGTGTAAGTAAAGCAACGTTCGAGAGAACAAATCACTGACAATGACGTAATGTTATCTGTCAAACGTTTATTTTTTAAATCTACAACTAATCCGAAATGAACTAAAAAATCAGCACCAATAGGGTGTTTTCACATTTTTTTAAAACTCGAAAAATGAAAAGTTCTTACAACATAAATAGTCCCTGACAACTTTTTTGTTTAAAAATTTTTTTTATAATAGTTTTAAGGCAGATATTAGTTCAAATCACAGGTTTGGCGCGAAAACACCAAGTATAGTAATGCTGGTTGCATATACTATTGTGACGTAATAGCCCATATTATCAACAAAGCACCTTATTAAGCTTATTTGTCATTATATTCGTGTTACTGTTATTTTTTTGTAGTAGTTAATTTGATTTCGTTTATTTTTGTATTTTACAAAGAATAAAACATGTATGGATCGCAGAATAAGTGGTGTTTTGTGCCAGGATGTAAAAATACCTCTATAAGTGCCTCTAATAATACAGTTTTAAGTGTCCCCCAGGATTATTCACGTAAAGTTAAATGATTTAAAGCTGCCAGGTGTGATATGCCTAAATCAAAATCGAAGTTCTTCTGTTGCTCAGATCATTTTAATGTAAGTAAAAACTAATTAATAAAACAAGGCAAGTACCTTAACCTTAAAATTTTTGAGGCAAAATTTTAAATTTATAACAAATATATTTTAGTTTCTAAAATTAATAGTAATGTCTACCATTATCTATTACATTTACCAACTAAAGAGTATCTAATATTTTAATAATGAATTGAACAACAACAATCTAAATTCTTAAATCTACAATTTTGAGGTTAAAGTTCGTCACTTTTGATAAATTCGGTAACCATAAAAATATGTACACATGGTAAATTGTTTGAAGAAGCTTTAACAAACCTCTCGGAAGCCATTTTTCACTTTTAATTTATATATAACACACTTTAAATTATAGAAACTCACAGGACAATACTGGTGACACGCATATGACATAAACAGTCAGCCATATAAATATGGGCTCTGACGTCACAACCGGTTTAGAAACCCTTCAATAATTTGAATTTGAGTTGAATTTAATTAATAAATATTTAATTAATACTTATGATATAACTAACATGAACACATTTAGGCCTTCTTGTATATGTTTTACTATACATTAATATGTAATTTGAGGTGAATTTCTATAGATGGAAAACACCCTATTATAGGCACTGGAATATCAGCAATATTAAACACAAGGGAAAAATCGCGACGTAAACCCAAATTAACTTTTAACATTCTTTTGCCATAAGTATGTATGATAGATTCGTTTGCTGCAGTTAGAATAAGATCTGGATTTCGTTTAAAATCTGTTAAATCATTCCTCGGAATAACGGACAAATCTGCTCCTGTGTCTAATAAAAAACGTAAGTTATTATAAGAGTCATAAACAAATAGGCGACATTTGGTGTCTAGTACTCTAGTGTTTGGTGGAAGAACACTAGAATTTATCCGTTTTTTGACAAAGGAGAATTTGTAACTGTCGTACTAGTAGTTCGTGAATGATTTTTATTAAAGATGCACCAAGAACCTCCGCATTTGAAAGCTCTTTCTTTATATAATTGATGGTAATAACAAACAGTATTATTAGTTGTGTCGAAACGATTGCTACTTGATGAACGAGTGGTTGAACGCGAGCGATTTTGACAATTGGAGCAATACTTAGAAGGAAAAGCAGGTGATTGATTCTGGGAAGAGTTAGTCTGTAAAGTAGATATTTGCACCTCAAGTGATTGTTGTTTAAGCACAATTTGGTTCAATGTAGATTGAAAATTTGTGGAAAATGTATTGAATTGATCAAGTAAATTTGCTATAGTGGGAGCAGAATCTGAAGAATTTGATAAATTACCGAAATATATATCTGATTGTCGATTAACGGGTGACATAACAGGGTTTTGACAAGATTCCCAAATTTTGTCAGCGATGTCAATAATTTCTTCAATATTAGTTTTACCGGAGGCAGTAATAGCAACAAAAATTGTTTTTGGTAAGCGCCTTTTCCAAAGTTTGACCAATAAATCTTGACTAACCATGTGAGTTCCACCAACGATGCCTAACATATGTCTATAAAACTCTAATGGTTTACGATCGCCCATCTGCGAGCCTGTAAGTAAATCATCAAGGCGTTTCTCTTAGCTAGAAGAGAGACGTACTAAGATGGTTGTTTTTAAATTATCAAATAAATTATGTTCTGGTGGGTTTTGTATCACATCATAAATATCATTAATAACTTCAATTGGTAATAAAGCTAAAATATGGTCGTACTTTTTTCTGTCATTAGAAATTTTAGCTAATGAAAATTGTGCCTCAACCTGATTAAACCAAACTTCTGGTTTTGAGGTCCAAAAAGGAGGAAATCTCACTGTTGTTGCGTAATTTTGTTGATCAGTGATAAAGGGTAAATCCTGATTCAAAACTTGATCTACCATAATTAAATATTCTAGATAATGATAACACCGAACTATTGATGCTTTGATTTAATTTATTCTGCAGGGAAGAGTATAAGAAGAGTAATCACTTACACGTAATCTGCGCTATCAGAGAGATGATCCAGGGTCACGGGCAAAATGTGGGCAGGAGTGCGGACAAGAGATGTGCAGAAATGACTCTCGCAGGAAATCCAATCCAACAGGGAACTGGAAACACCAATTAGCAGCTAGCATCCATCAAGAACAACAGCAAAATGAAGATATCCAAATCAACGATCAGGGGTCACCAATTTATACCAATTAGTACCAATTTGTAGTTTGTACTACTAATTTATTGTGGTATAATAATAAAATATAGTTAGAATATTTAAGTTAAATGGTATATTGAATCTTTATATGTATAACAGCTTTTGTACATTTTAATAGTTATTGATATTCTATTTTTGTTATTATTCATCACCATGACTTTTTATTATTTTATATAAAAATAAACATAAAAACAGTATGCCGACGAAGTATATGTAAGTGAGTACGCCACAGTCATATATATACTGACTTCATAAACTTTGGACGGTTTTCACAATTCGATAATATTAGAGATTCGCATTCCAGGTGTATCTGTTTTTTTTGTTGCAACGTATAAAGAAATGTGATTCTATATTATCAGTCTTTAGATAATAATCAAGTAAATAATTTTATATTTTACATTCTATGCTAACTGTGTTTAATATTTTAGTTTATTTTTTACCAGACACTTACATGTACAGGGTGTCCCAAAATACGTTAATACTTATATTTGCTTGTTTACTTATTTAGTTTTCCGTATATTTTTTCGGTCAATAATTCCAGACATTCTTTATGAGTATTCTGCATTTATGTATATACACAGGGTGTCCCCATACATCCGGTATACTTATATATTTTTTTTTATTTTTTTTAGCGTAACTTTATATGTGGTAAGAGATAGTTTCACATATTACTAGATAATTAGATTGCAGGACACATATACAGGGTGTCTGAAATAAATTAGTATCTGTATACATTTGACATTTATATTTTCTCACATTTATATTTTTCACATTGTATAAAGGTCTGGTCTTTTAAATTTTGCAAGATACGCACATACAGGGTGACCACAGATACACAGACTACGTATATTATCGATTTGCTTTTCGTACTTCACTTTGATATTAATTGAGTGAATTCGATTCGTACATGCCTATAAATATTTAGAAGGGGCAATTATATTAGTTTATTGGTTATTTACAGGGCGGCCAAATATAGTAGTTTACTGGTTAGAACTAAAGTACAATTTCGTGTTTTAGAATGTTAAAAATCAGGGCTAAATACTGGTTACGGTTATATAATATCGTTTAGTCGTTTATACAGGGTGGTTATCTTTGGCTACGACTTCTAACAATATTATTGTAAATAGCATACGTGAGCCCAAATATTCAATTTATTAGGTGCCTTCTCGTATGTAGTCGATATAAGGTTTGGTTCATTCGTTATTAGAGCTGTACGGGGTAAGCACTTACGTTTTGGAACCACACTAGTTTATAATATTAGTTTATTGTTGAAATGCGTGTTGTGCATTATAACGTGGCGTTATTTTGTTCCTCTAGATATTTTTTTTTTTGGTTATTTTCATTGTTTACATTTTATACTTGCTCATATGCCTGAACTCAGCAAGTCACTTGAAATTTATAAATTTTTTTTTGTGTAAATTCGGGTTTTTTTTTGTGTAGTACTTTTACTATTTCGGGGTTTACTGGCTCATTGGTTACATATCGATGACATTCGGTGTTGTGTGTTAGTAGATACGTTTTTGGCGGTTTTGTTTTCTGGTTAGGGGGGAGGACTTTGTAAAATTTCCTTGTTTATTTATATAATATTAGGTATTGCATTTGGTTTACATATAATTTGTTCTTCAAAATGGAAGTAAATCGGTTGGTTAGCGACGAGCTGTCGTATGAATTACGCGTGCGCGGTGCACCCAGTGCGGGTGGTGTCGATGAAAAACGACAACGTTTACGTTCACTTTTAAGAGCTGAAAGACTTGACTCTGATACGCAGTATGAGGTAACTGGTCTTGACCCTCGGTTAGAACTTCAGATATGCGAGACAAAACTAGATGACTTGGAGAGCGCTATTAAGGACTTTGATTCGAATAATGCAATAAATGGGAATACCAAGTTTCAGACGCGAATAATGCATATTATTGGGAGAGTAAATCGTATTGGCGATCCAACAACACACCTAGCGAAAGGTCATCTGTTAAACCGCTGTAGATGTTTAATGGATACCTTAGGGTCAATCATGTATAATATCACTAATAGGCGGGATTCAGTTCAAGAGAGATCCATTCTAGATGAACCGAATATGCTATTGCCAGAGGTAGTGTCAAGGACAAGTACCTCAAGAATATCAGACGAAGTTCCAATAACGAACTTAGTCGATGTACCGGTGAATATTAATAACCAACATTCGCGTGCTGATAGCTTGATATCTAACACTCATCACTCGTCTCCTATGCGTGTGAGTAATACGGAAGATCCAAATAACATTCACCAGGGTCATTTATCTCAAGCTTTGTTGACTTCACATACAGCGTATCAACCGGCCAATAATGGTTCTCTTCCATCTGGCGTTGGGCAACATACTGGTATTACCAGATGTTCGTATCAGGGCATGTTTAGACCTCAAAACACAAGTTGTACATATACCACAGCAAATAATGTCGCGATAAATACTCAGAGTCAAGATTTTTCTTCTCCTAGACGCGAAAATTATGCCTCTCATAGAAATACGGATCAAGGTGTTACTTTTGCCCCGACTGTAAGTCAGTACTTCCCTCAAGCACCGATTGTGTCTAGTGAAGCACCCCAAAATATTAATTTTAACGTGAATCAGTTAAGTTCTCGGTCAAATATTAATCTGGGTTTGGTACGATCGGAGGAAAATCCTTACTTAATTCCAACACAACCTATCTACTCACTGGGAGAGGGCGTAGCTTCAAATTCCGCGAGGCAAGTAAATTCTGGGAACAATTTAAATTCCACTTCAAATATTAATAACAACTTCCAGAATTCTTTCGAGCGTCAAATTCGCGCATTAAATCTTAACGATGCTACTACTATGCCAACTAAGGGACAGCATTCGCAGATCGAAAGTCATTCACGTCCATTAGGAGTGGATGAGCAAGCACGTTGTTTTTCTGTCGTTTCTAAGTGGAACGTTAGTAAATTTACCGGTTTTAACAATGTCCTGGACTTCTTAGAAGAAGTAGAGGAACTGCGGATAGCTTGCGGTATGTCTAAGGAACAGCTATTGCGTTGTACTACAACTTTATTAACAGATGCGGCCTTAGTATGGTTTCGGGGAGTCAGGTCAACGATAAACTCCTGGGATGAGTTTGTTCTGCTATTGAAGGATACATATTTGCCGACGGATTATGAAAAACATTTATTAGCTGATATACAAGCGCGAACTCAACACTTTAATGAAAGGTCAGCCATATATATCTCCATTATGGAGAATTACTTTAATAGACTTAAACGTAAGCCCGTTGAGTCCGAACGTCTACAAATAATCCTCGACAATATGTTACCGGAAATTCAGAAAAAGCTTGCCCTACGACCGGTTAATTCTATTTCCGAGTTGGTCTCAAAATGTAAAGGTATTGAGGACGTCTTCTGGCGTACGGAACATTGGCGACCACCGCCAACTAACCCTCGAGTAGTTACAGAAGCCAACCTACTATATTGTCGGCCTAAGGTACATGAAATAGAACCTATTCATGCAGTAGCTAGCGAGCAGACGAATACACAGCAGGGTTCTAACTCTGGAGTTGTCTCCCGAGCAGTGACCTGCTGGAATTGCCGTCAGCAAGGGCACGTGAAGAGGGATTGTAGCCAACCCCCTTCAGTGCATTGCTACAGGTGTGGTCGGCAAAACGTGACCATTCGAACCTGCTCATCGTGTTCGGGAAACAATCAACCGGGTCACAATTAGGTCGAGTAGTGAGCCCGGGGAAAGTCGAGAACTCGACCAGTCTCGATGTAGGAATTTCGAATAGCCTCGATTATGTCTTATCAAACGTTATAGGTGACGAGAGACCATACCTTCGGGTGAGTGTCTTCAACAGGGAATTTCTTGGGTTATTAGACTCTGGTGCTTCAAGAACCGTTTTAGGTAGTAAAGGGTACCAACAGTTTAAGTCCTTTAACCTAGAGCTAATACCGAGTACGGTCGACTCATGTGGCGTGGCTAACGGATACCAATGCCAAGTGATTGGTAGTTACAATGTACCGTTTTGTGTCCGGAATAAGGTCCAGGTGATTAATGTGTTGGTAATACCTTCATTACCTCACCTGTTGATCCTTGGTTCAGACTTTTGGCGCAGGATGGGCATTGTTCCTGACTTGCGGCATGGTCTTTGGCATTTCACGGACACCGACTCACTAGATCATCACATTAATGCTATCACTGACTGTACTCACCTTACGCCTGAACAGTCTGGGAGACTGGAAGGCTTTGTTGAGGATATTTTTACTGAGGTTCCGGAAGGGTTAGGTTGTACAAATCTGGTTAAGCATAATATCAAAACTACGGCAGAACCGATGAAACAAAGATTTTATCCGGTGTCCCCTGCCCTCCAGAAACATATTAATACTGAACTCGACGATATGTTACAGCGCGGAGTCGTAGAGCCGTCCTCTTCTCCTTGGGCATCACCCATAGTGATGGTTAGGAAGAAGGATGGTTCATACCGGTTCTGCGTTGACTATCGCAAGGTGAATAGCTTCACCCAGAGAGATGCTTATCCGCTGCCACAAGTCACAAATACGTTGGACAAATTGCGCGATGCTAGATATCTCTCTTCCCTTGACATCAAGAGTGCGTATTGGCAAGTGCCGATGGATGAATCCAGTAAGCCCATGACTGCATTCACAGTTCCGGGGCGAGGCCTTTATCAATTCTGCCGGATGCCTTTTGGGCTACACAATGCCCCTGCAACATGGCAACGGTTAATTGATCGGGTTCTCGGTTTGGATCTCGAACCTTACGTATTCGTTTACCTGGACGACATCATCATTGTCACTCCAACTTTCGACAAGCATCTTGAGGTCGTGAGAGAGGTATTTAGGCGCCTAACGAGTGCAGGCCTTACAGTTGGGCGAGACAAATGCAAATTCTGTCGCCCAGAACTTAAGTACCTAGGCTATGTGGTAAATGGTAATGGATTGCATGTTGATCCACAGAAGGTTTCGGCGATCCTTAACATCCCACCGCCGAAAAATATATTAGAGGTGCGACGGATTTTGGGTATTACCAGTTGGTATCGCCGGTTTATACCAAACTTCGCGATGATGGTTGCCCCTATCACTGGATTATTGCGCAAGCATGCTAAGTTTGTTTGGTCAGAAGAGTGTAACTTGGCCTTTGACCGCGTCAAAGAACACCTGATTTCGGCACCTATAATTAGTTGTCCCGATTTTGACAGACCATTTGTAATACAGACTGATGCTAGCGATTTTGGCCTTGGGGCTGTACTCTGTCAATCCTACGACGAAGGAGAACGGGTAGTAAGTTTTATCAGCCGCTCCTTGAGTAGCAACGAGAGAAAGTACAGCACCACAGAAAAAGAATGTCTTGCCGTCCTTTGGGCCATCGAGCGGTTTCGGCCATATATCGAAGCTACCCATTTGCGTCATTACTGACCACTTTGCTCTTAAGTGGCTTCATAGTTTGAAGGACCCATCTGGTCGGCTGGCTCGTTGGAGCGTTCGACTGCAGCAGTACGACTTCGATGTGGTGCATCGGAATGGCAAGAACCATGTCGTACCTGATGCACTGTCGCGGAGCGTACCTGTTGTAGATGTGCTCTCTGTAAACCAGTCTACCTTTGAAGGTTACGTCGACCCGTGGTATGACAAAATGGTGCGGAAGATTACGGACAACCCGCTACGTCATCCACAATGGCGCATTGAGGACGGCGTAATTTTTAAGAAATTGCGAAATGCGTACCCTGGCTTGGAGGATCCGCTATTTGACTGGAAGGTGGTTGTTCCAAAATCTCACCGGACCGAGATCATTAGAAACCATCACGATCCCCCAACGTCAGGTCACGCAGGGGTATTCAAGACCCACCATCGCGTTGCACGCAAATTTTACTGGCCAAAAATGACGTCTGATATTGCGTCTTATATTCGCTCTTGTCGGGTTTGTCTGGCAAACAAATCCGTACAGAAGCCTCCCGCAGGGCTTATGTGTCGTCGTACGGACATCTCGCGACCGTGGGAACTAATATCTGTTGACATTGTGGGGCCGTTACCTAGAAGTTCGAACGGGTACAAGTACATCCTCAGCATACAGGATTATTTTACTAAGTTTTGTTTGTTCCTCCCGATGCGCGAAGCGACGGCGAGTGCTGTTTCCCGCTTAGTAGAAGAACATGTCTTTTTGTTGTTTGGCGTCCCAAGGACTCTCATTACGGATAACGGTAAACAGTTTACGGGCAAGGAATTCCAGAAACTAGTAAATACGTACAAGGTTAAACACTCCCGAACGGCCAATTATCACCCGCAGGCGGATCCGTGCGAAGCTCAACATAGGACATTAAAGACTATGCTGGCTTCGTATGTTAAGGATAATCACCGTTCTTGGGATACCTTACTGCAAAAGGTTGCTTGTGCGATGAGAACGGGTATTAGTGAAACCACCGGTATGTCTCCGTATTTTGTTAACTTTGGTCGGGAGATTGCTCTATCGGGCCCTGAGCATCTACCACCTACGGTCAAGGACGACCCCCAAGCTGCTCCAGTTTTGCAGCCGGAACAAAGGCCTAACGTCTTGGCAAAAATTTTTAAAGATGTACGAGTACGAATTACTAAAGCTCAGGAGAGAAGTCGCAAAACTTATAACCTGCGAAGGCGTGATGAGCGTTTCAATGTAGGACAGCGAGTTTAGCGGAAAAGTTATGCTTTATCCGACAGTCCTAGGTACTACACCGCTAAGTTTGCTCCTCGTTACATTGGTCCGTTGATCGTAAATAAAATAGTTTCCCCTTGGACTTACGAGTTAAAGGGCTTGGACGGCAGCGACGCGGGGATGTGGCATGGAAAAGACCTCAAGCCGGACCCTGCTTGATTGACTTACTGATTCAGTGTTGTGAGTAAGAATCTGGTATACCTCCCATCTACTGAGTACTAATAATTTAGTTCGTTGTAGGATTTTTGTGGATGGGGCTATTGAGGCCAATATTTTCGTTGGTGGACTTTTTTTTGTGGGTTAGTTAGTAATTTGATATGGTAGTTAAATATAATTTGAGTTTAGTCATTATATTGGTCATTGCGTTATGGATTATGAGTATACCGGTTTCTCAGATTGTTTTATCGTACTGTTTCTGTGTATTCTTAAAATTTCCTACGGGAAATTTTCTTTGGGTAAGGGGGGTGTTGTTACACTTGAAAATTGGCAGTAAAGCCTGGAATAAAAAAAATATAGGAAATAAGTTTTAGCGCATACATTTTCTGGAAATCATTTTTATTAAAATATATAAATTCTCACAATTTCGATTTAATATCTCACTGGTTTAATTGCGCCATCTTCTGACGCCTCGTATCACTTGTTGCCTGAACAAATTCCTCGTATATGTACGAAGCCTGCCGGCAATGTTAGGTTTAGGATATCTGTAACAAAATTAATTAAGTAAATAAAGATCCAACACACACTAATTTTGTAGCAAATTGTTATAGTATCCAGCTAGTATTAACGGATAAATAGTATCTTATTGGATTAGTATCCAGCGAGTATTAACAGATAACTATTATCTTATTCTTAATTCTTTGCTTATTAGTAAACTTATTAAACTTTAAATTATTTACTTACTCTTGTCGAGATTTTAATTCAGTAGCTTCAATTGTGTACCTACCTATATCACACATCTCGGTCTTGGTTTGTAATTAATAAACGTTGATAGGCCTATTAGGATGCATCTTAATCTAGTAATGTTTCTCTTCTGCCATACAATATGATCGCACCTAAAATTAAAATAATTTATGGTTAAAATTTCACGTTATAACTAACCTAGAGAAGAAGTGATGCAAAAACTATTTCGTTACTTCTTATCGCATAAAAGAATTCAGCAGGATACTTACCAGAACGTATTTGGAGACTCACTAATAATAATTTTATGTAATATGTACAGAAACATTGTATTTCAATCAGGTTATAATTTTGTTTTCAACATTCTGTCAAAAATCAGCCTGTACGCTATCGTCGCTATCCTTCCGCACGGTTGGTTGTCGTTACGCTCGCAACGTCGTATCGCAAGAACGTTAGACTCTACGTGAAGGCAACAGGACAGCACTAAGTTATGGTTTGGTTATTATGCAGTAATTTTACTATATCTCTTATGTGGTTAGACGGATAGTGTCGTAACTTACTACGGATGAATCTCAGATGCACAGTTCTTTAAATTTTAGAAGTAGTAGGTGTAGGTTGGTCTTAAATATTCGTGGGCTTCTGACCTTTGACATCTCCGGTCCTGTACTCCATGAACTGTGACCTTCTAGTTTAAGATGTTAACTTGACTCTGCGGGTAGGAATAATTTTCTCGGTTGATTTGAATTTGTTGATAATGACTAATATTCTAATTAATAGGTATTAAAGAAGAGAAAATGATGATATTTATCTCGTAGCGTGGAATAAATTCGAAACAGTTATAAGTCTTCAGACAATTACTTTTCGGCAATTAGATGGTCAACGACTAAAGTAGTCCCTTGCTCATTTCCTCTTCAGGGGTTTTTCTAATTTGGTTTTGGTTTTTGTAATTTTCCGTTGGAGCCATATTTTATGATTCGATCTGCAGTTGCACATGTCTTTCGGAGACTAACCAATATTTAAATTGGGATATATTGTGATTTGCAGTGTTATTTTGTGATTTTTATTCGGTGATTTATTAATTCTCACAAGTTTCATTTTTGGATATAAGTCATAATCTTAGGGTAAGTTAATTTTGTCTTTTCTCGTACACGTGCTCCTTATTAACGGTAATAAAACCCTTACAGAACTAAGAAATTCCTCCTGGGTGCTGCTTGTCTGGAGGCCACATTCAAGCCACACAACACCTACGTAAGTTTTACCGGGGTTTTAAATGTTCGTTTCGGAAGAATGTATTTTGTTACAGGGCTTTTTCTTTTTGTCCCATCTTGTTCTTTCTTCATCTTGATTTGATATTCTGGGATCATCTGTTACTAAGTAATCAACGGCAAGTGGGCCCGCCATCGTCCTAGTCATTTCGAGTGAGTGGAACAGGTGACCATTGGATCTGGGGTTGTAGCTGCCCATGGGTGCTATCGACGACGACAAACGTCCCACGCAGATAAGTCACTAGTATTTAGTACCTACATACCTACATATTATATTTGCGCTTACCTAATTTTTATTCTGTTGCCTATATTTATTTTTTTTCTGCCGCATACTGTGCAGTAATCACTATTATTAATACCTACATATTATTATATTTGCGCTTACCTAATTTTTTTTAATCTGGTACCTGTATTTATTTTTTTTTCTGCCGCATACTGTGCAGTAATCACTATTATTAATACCTACATATTATTATATTTGCGCTTACCTAATTTTTTTTAATCTGGTGCCTGTATTTTTTTTTCTGCCGCATACTGTGCAGTAATCACTATTATTAATTTTTTTTTTTGATATTTTGGTTAGGCACTTATTTACTGTAACCTTGTTTAGAACCATAAGTTGAAATCGTAATACTTTAGTTGTGTACGTACATATATTATCCTTTTTATTATTCAGTTGTGTATGTACCTACATATAATTTTTTTATTGTTATTTAGTTGTGTATGTACATTTATTATTTATACCTAATGGATGCAATTTGTTATAAATAGAACTTGTTAAAATTTGATAGTAGCTTTCATTGATTCTGTTGTGCCTTTGTTAACCACCTCATTGTCTAACTCACTCCCCCCCACTGAGCTAGCGAGTGTGCGATTACTACTTTTTTTTATTCGTACACTGTAAAAAAAATATATATATTTGCTACCGGCACTGGAGAGGTAACCAGCAAAAACCTCCCCAATTGGTTTTTCTTTTTTTTTTGTTAATATATTCGTTTACAACGTAGCAATATCACGATACTTCATATCTACTTGCAAATTCACATTTTCACAAAGGGCCAAAATCAAAAAATTGCGCAAACCTTATTTAAAAATTGAGAAAACAGGTGATTTTTATTATTCATATTCTCAAAACTATGCCACATATCGATTTTCAAATAATTCGCAACAAAACTTCAGAACAAGGAAAAATGTTTCACCCCCCGACCCTACACAATCGCATGCCGAATTCCATTAAAAATTATAGTCGGCCGGTAAAAAGCCTCAAAACACCGAATTTCATACAAATATCGATTTCCAGCTTTTTCCGATAACTATAACTTTTTCTTCTTTTTCAACCCCCAAATTCAACTCGGCCAGAAAAGTTTTAAAACCCACATATTCGTCCACAAACTATCAAAAACCCTTTTCGACATTTTCTACTCATCGACATATCGAAACACAACCGCCTCGTGGATTCTCTTAAAAATTACTAGTGACCCGGCCCGAAAAATAAAAACTTTTTCTACTAATATTTATAATTTTTTCTCATTATTCAACCCCCAAATCCAACTATGCCAAAAATTCTTAAAAACCAACAGATTCATCCACATATTGTCAAAACTTCAGCACAAAACAACATTTTCACCCCCGACCTTCTCCCACTCAAACCCTCAAACCATATCCGGTATTCTCTTAGAAATTATATTCGACCCGTAAAAAGTTTCAGCTTTTCCCCCACTTTTCAACTCGGCCAGAAATTTTTTTGAAATCCACAGAATTGTCTCCACCTACTGCCAAAAACGCAATTCGACACTTTTTGCAAAACATCAACAAAAGAAAATCACCCCGACCACCTACACAACCGCATCCCGGATTCTGTTAAAAATTACAGTCAACCAGTAAAAGTCTCAAAACACCGAATTTCACACAAACAAAAATAATCAGCTTTTTCTGATAATTATGAGACGTTTTCCATTTTTTCAACCCCCACATCCAACTCGGCCAAAAAATTCTTAAAAACCAACAGATTCATCCACATACTGCCAAAAACGCAACTTGACACTTAATTTTTCTCACCGAAACCTCGTCAAGAAAAAATGAATTTCATCCCCGACCTAACCACCCCCTTTCCTCCAAAGAAATCCCGTATTCTCTTAAAAATTACAATCTACTAGTAAAAAGTCTCAAAACACCGATTTCACACAAAATATCGATTTTTAATTAACAACAAAAAATCATCCGGTTAAGAACGGACCTACCTCGACTTTGCACCCCTGTAACTTCACCCCTGTGCATCACAGACTTCAAACCCAGCCCGTACGATGAGCGCTAGTTCATCTTCTTTCCAACTAGACCAAAATCAAATTTGGATCTTTCAAAAAGTATGTGATGTAATAGCACCGAACGCTTTCGTGCCCAAAGAAATATTTCAACCCCCGTATTTTCGCCCCCTCGAATTTTAAATTTTACAAACTACTTGCAATAGTTTACATTTGACGAGATCTTCAAAATGACACCAAGAACATCTACCTTGCATGCATGCAATTCAAGATGGCGATTGAATCGGAGGATGAGTCCGATCCTTCTGATCAAAAATGTGTAATATGTACTACTAAATTAAGAAAAATTGTTGTCAAATGTGCTAATAGTAAATGCAGTGTTGCAATACATACAAGATGTTTTGAAAATGTATCAAAAGTGATAAATATAGTGAAATATAATTGGAAGTGCAAAAACTGTTCCATTGAAAGCGTGATAGGTGTTAGTGTCAAGGCATATGATACTGTAATGCTCGAAAATGAACATATAAAACGTGAGGTTGTTAAACAAATTAATTTGTGACTATGAATATACAATTGATTTACAAAAGGTTTTAATAAATGATAAAATGGTTACAAAAACTCTAAGTACTAATAGTAGAGATAATGAGAAACCAAAGAGTTCTTATTATGCTGTTGTAAAAAGTAAGGTCGTTGAATCTCAAATACGATCTAAACAAAACTCAGCTGTTTTACTAATTAAAACCTTGAACAATTTGCCATCTGATTTTAATGTTTTGGATGAAATTAAAAGCAAAGTGCGCGTCCCATAAAAAATGGTTTGATGGTTTATTGTGAGGATGAAAATTCTTTAAAAATATTAAAAGGTGCTGTCGAGGAAAATTTTGGTTCCAAATATTCTGTGAATAAGCCCAAAAAGTTGAATCCCAGGTTAATGATACTTAATGTAGAGTACTTTACTTGACAATGAGCTTGTTGAGGACATTATAAAACAAAATAAATGTTTAAGTGAATGCTCTGAACCAGCTGAGATCAAAATTATTAGCAAAGTTATCCAGAAATATAGTCAAAATGTGATTATTGAAGTGTCCTCTGGTATTAGAAAAAGGCTGTTAAATTCTGGAACTGTTTTTGTGGGATGGCAAAAATGTCATGTGGAAGATTATATTAATGTAACAAGGTGTTTCCGGTGTTCAGGGCTGCATCATGTCTATAAAGAGTGTCAAAATCCTAAACTAGTGTGTCCAAATTGCATGGGGGACCATCATAGAAAAGATTGTAAGTCTGAATCTCAGAAATGTGTAAACTGTGAGGCACTGAAATCTTAAAAACAATATATCAATATTAGTACTGATCATTCTGCTGCTGATTATGATTATTGTGTTGCTTATGCACGACAGTACGATTTACTTAAAAATAGAATAGATTATGGTTGTTAATAATAAAACCCAAATTAAAATAGGTCATTTAAATGTATGCTCACTAATATCTAGATTTGTTAAATTTTCAAATATAGGCGAAAGAACATGTACATCTTCTTAGGGACATCGTTTTTTGATTGGTGGCCATAATAAATGAATTTGGGGTAAGTTAAAAATAATTTTTGCCATAATTTAATTTTTAGACGTTTTGAAATTTGTAATTTTTAATTCAATTTTTATCATGCATTAGAGAAGATTCAATAAACTTAATAATTGTATGTTTAGAGATGAAACATCAATGTGAGTATATCAAATTGGATAGGTTTTTGTTATTATGCTTGAATAAAGCCTAAATAAAGTCATTTATAAGTTAAATAGATTTGATATTATTGCGGTTACTGAGACATGGTTGAATGTTGATATACCAGATGAAACTGTTTCACTGCCTGGGTACTATTTGTTAAGAAGAGATAAAAATGGCAGAGGGGGAGGTGTTGGAATCTACGTTAAAAATAATCTTTTTTTTTTTTTTTTGGCTTTGGGTTTTCCATTCAGCCACGAAAACACTATATATTCCTTTTACCACTAAACCTAACCTACCGACATCTTACCTAATACGACAACACTAAAAATTAAACAAAAAAAAAACCCTAACTCAGGGATTATCATTTATAGGACGGGGACACTCACTTCACGCCAAGGTGCCTATCATGCCGACTTTCCACTTATATAATACACATAGACTAGGCAACGGTACAAGGGTATACTTCAACAAAGGTAAGGTACAAAGGAACGTATCTCATCCTAGATTTTAACTTGACATAATTTGATAAATTCCCAGAATATATCTCTACATTTTCTATTTTGTGTCACTAAATATAGCAGGGAGGTACTATCCATGGGTAGGGGGCTACCATTATCTACAAGTTTATAAGTAAGAAAATTTACGGCATTTAAATTATAATTACATTGAAACAGCCAGTGATTGATGTCTGCAATGTTTCCATTACAGTTACACAATGGACTGTCGGCTAGTTTCATTTTGAAAAGTGTCGACTTGAAAGCACCGTGCCCAAATAAACATCTTATAAATGTGACAAACAAATGCCTATTGTAGGGAAACTCTTTAAAAGATGGTTGGTGGGGTAGGTATCTGTATATACGACAATACTGGTAATTGTGTGCCCGACATATCTGTATCCATTCTTCTTCCCATATGTTCCTCGTATCCATTTTGGCATTAGTAACAAGATCTTGATATGGTAGGTATTAAATTGCAGACCCTTTAGCATTTTTAGCTATTAGATCTGCGATTTCATTCCCTGTTATACCAGAGTGTCCTTTTACCCAAACGAACGTAACTTTTCTATTTATAGCCTTCAA
Organism: Rhagium mordax; assembly: GCA_963680705.1. Taxonomy (NCBI): domain Eukaryota; kingdom Metazoa; phylum Arthropoda; class Insecta; order Coleoptera; family Cerambycidae; genus Rhagium; species Rhagium mordax. The sequence goes on from OY796656.1 coordinate 58,090,469, forward strand.
GTTGCTAACGTTCTCCACAATATTGGTTATTATTTTATTGTTGTAAATATGTTTGTTTGGGTTTGCCAGAGCAGTCAGGACGGATTGGGAATCCGACATAATTACAACGTGTTCAAAGGAAGTATGATTTTCTATTGCCCAATCTAGGCTTCTATTGATAGCAAGAGATTCTGCCGTATAAATAGAGCAATATCTATTTAGTTGGTAACCGAAAGAGGTTCCGGTATTTAAAAAAAAAAAACCACATCTAACGCCATCTTTGGACTTGGAACCGTCCGTGAATATTTTATAGGAATTGTTAAATCTGGCTGTCACTTCTTGGAGTATTTGGTTGTTGTTGGTGTCAGTTTCATAATTAGGAAAGATAACAGTGGGCTTGCAGTATGAGACTTCGTAAGCAGCCTGGAAACATGGTAGAGTCGTTTCTTCACTTATAGTATAATTACTTGAAATAGAAGCGAATGCATCAGCCAGAATTGGTGTTTTTTTATTTTGCCAATATGGTAATGTTAGGCTAAAGGAAGTAAGGGAAGCTACTTTGATACAAAATTTGTTATTTGCAATACTTAGATTCTTGAGTATACATTTATGAGCCAAATACCTTCTCCTAAGGTGGAGTGGAGGTTCGTTACATTCCGCTAATAGGGCACAGGTAGGGGTAGATTTGAACGCGCCTAGTATAAGTCTCAATGCCTTATACTGTAATCTATCCAGTTTAATGAGTCTGAACTGTATAGCGGAATCATAGAAAATACTGCCGTAGTCCAGAATGGATCTGACATACGATCTATAAAACAGGAGAGCACTTTTGGGATCTGCGCCCCACGATCGTTTACAGGTTATTTTCAAGATGTTCAAACTCTTCTCTGCTTTAATTAGGCATTCGGATATGTGCGCGTCCCAAGTTAATTTAGAATCTAGAATGACTCCCAAATATTTATAGCTGGTTACCACGGGTATTGTCACATTTGCCAAACACCAATTAGTTGCATTGGGCAATCTATGTCTGGAGTAAACGACGACAGCTGATTTCTCGGGGGATATATCAAGGCCTAGATTGAAGAAATAGTTTTTAGAACAATGCATTGCGTAATTTAAGTCTACAATACCCTGATTATAACTCTTATTGGTGGAATAAATACAAAAATCGTCGGCGTATTGTAAAACTTTAATTTGGTTGTCCATAATGTTGTGAAAATCTAAGGTATAAATATTAAAAAGTAGCGGACTAAGTACGGATCCCTGGGGTATACCACTATCTACCATTCGAGGACCTAACAATATGCCACCATTGGCTTTGACAAATACATTTCGATTAGTAAATAAATTTGTAATGTTTGTTGCAGTGTTCGACGGGACTCCTACTGATATAAGTTTTTCGTGTAAAATATAGAGATTGACATTATCATAAGCAGCTGAGATATCAAGATATAGTGCCATTAAATATTCGTTCTTTGAAAAATTTAATTGTATATCTGTTACCAGTTGTGAGATACACTCGGTTGTACCTTTTCCTCTCCGAAAACCAAATTGAAAACCAGGGATTAATGCGTGATTCTCAAGTCACCATTCAAGCCTACATTTAATAATTCTTTCTAAAGTTTTTAGAATACATGAAGTAAGGGAAATTGGTCTGAATGACTCCCCTCCTGTTGATTTGGGTATTGGTATAACTAAAGAATTTTTAAAACAATCGCATGTATGACCTTTATATTATTGAATATTTCACAAAGAAACAATTTAGCTCTATGTGGAAGATATTTAATCATACTGTAGTTAATACCGTCCAAACCAGGGGCTGTATTGAAACTACATTTAATATTAACTTCAAGTTCATCTAGGTTAATTTTAGTGTTAAGAAAATGTGGCTCTGCATTACCTGCGGTAAGAGGTGGCAGAGGAACATTATTGGGAGCTAGTTTGTCTAGAAGTTCCTCTAGGGAATCCGGATCGTTAAAACAGGTCCTATTTTGAGTACCTTGAATTTTATTTACCCTTTTCCAAATTTCAGATGGGTTGGATTGTCTATTTAGTTTGGAACAGTAGTTTTTCCAACTGTCCCTGGCTTTCTTCTTAAATTCCCGTTTACATATCGCATCTAGACGTTTATATTCAACAAAATTAGCGTTAGCCATATTTTGCTTATAATTTTTGAGGGCTGCATTCCGTTCAAGTGAGAGGTTTAAGCATGAGTTGTCCCACCAAGATGGCGACTTTGGTTTGGAAGGTATGAAAGGGACTTTTTTTTACATGTAATGTTAGCTACATCAGTTATGACTGTGACTAAGAAAGTGGCCATGTCATTTGTGGTAGGGAATTCTGGGACAGAGTCAAAATGTTGGTCAATAAGAGTTTGATACATATTCCAGTTAACCTCATCAGTGGACCATTTGGATATAGGATAGACCATTGTGGAATTAACTATATAATTTTGGATCGTACTTATGATTGGATAGTGATCAGATCCATAGGTGTCGGGTGGGACATCCCAAGTGAATGAATTAGTCAAGTCGGCAGATATGACTGTAATATCTACAACAGAGTTGTTGATGTTAGGGGAGGTCAGTCTTGTGGCCAAGCCACTATTAGCCACAGTCAGATGTGGAAAGCTATCAAGGGCCTCCACAAGTATATTACCTGCTTCGTTACCTATAGAGGAGCCCCAAAGCCCATGGTGAGTGTTAAAGTCCCCACCAATTACACAACAGTTATTTGGTATTTGATTAAATATGTTTATATAATCTGTGGCTGTGGCTTTTACGTTAGGGGGCCGATAAAGAGAAATAATGGATATATTTTTTTTGTTGATAGTGATATTAATGCCGCAGACTTCTATTTTATTATTGAAATTATTGTTAAATTGTATACTTTTATATGGGATTCTTTGGGAGACAAGGATACCAACACCACCTTTACCATTATGTCTATCTTTTCTGATTACATCATAACCTTTAAATTTAATGTTGTAGCTTGGTTTATACCAAGTTTCACTGATTAAGCCAATATCGAATTTTTCTTCGACTATAAGTTGTTTTAGCATAATATTATTAGAGAATGCCGATCTGGCATTCCATTGTAGAATTTTTAAATTTGAGAAGTTGAATGTTATTTAAATATATTATTTACAATATTGTTTAGAGAAGATTCCAAATTTAAGTCGTCGATAGAAAAAGTTGAAGAAGAAGGAATCAGTTTACCGATTACTTCTATTAGAAAATTAAACACACTTGAGCAAAGTTTATTTTTTAATGAATCTAAGTTTACGTTTTGTGAGTTATCGTTATTCATCTTGTAACTACTACTATTAAAAACTGAACCTCCACAAAAAGGTGTATTATATTCTCTCTGAATTGGTGGAAAATGGGGTGTAGTATCATGAGTTTTTCTTTTTTTAGGTGGGTTGGTTGGTTGCGGTTGACCAGATGTACCTGGTTCCGGCAGATTATTATTTCTAGGTTTGGCAGGTTGACTAAGTGATGGAAATTCAATATTACAGTTAAGCAATGGAGCAAAGCGATTTCTTTTTACTATACTAGTATATGCGAGATTATCAATTATACCTTCTGCTTCTTTGAAAGATAGGTTATGAAGTGCCATTGCCTCATTGGTCCTTTTTTGTTTAATAAACTCAGGACATTCTTTATAGGTAGATTGATGACTGTCGTTTTTACAGAATATACAGTAAGTACCGCATTCCGAGCATTCATCTCCATTATTCGAACCAAATAATCTTAATTGTAATGTAGTAGAAGTGAATATTAATGCGGATGATCATATGGAGTTTATGTGTGTTAAACTTAATTTAAATACTGGAAACTTATTAATAGGTATATTTTATCGCCCTCCCCGGTGTAATATAATTGAAGGTATCAATAAAATTGACAATATATTATCGCACATAATTCCATTATATGATCAAATCATTATACTGGGGGATATTAATATTGATTTATTTGATCATAACAATCCTCTTAGTGAATGCCTTAACTCTTATGGTTTTCATCAGATCATTGATGAGCCTACAAGAGTAACGCAATTTTCTTCCACTCTAATAGACCCTATTTTTATTAATGACATTGATATTGTCGAATCTCATGGTACATCATCGAGGTGAGAGAATATAGAGATGTATTACTGTACAATTCGTTGAAGCCTATTTCGACGTCACAGGGCCGACTAAATATGGCGGATGAACAGGATTGGATTCAGGAATATCTTCATAGAAAATATGTAAATTAAAAAAAAATGATTGATAGAAGAAATTTTCTCTAACGTTAATATAGGTACATTTGTTATAGACCGATTTCTTATGTTCTTAAAAAAGCCTTTGATAAAACAATAAGATATACCCATGATGTGAAAGATTGAAATTATATGCAAATACAATGGCGGATTTAGTATTGTGTTAGTGGTAATTATTGAATTTATGCAGTATTAAAATGAAGGATTTTTTGGCTTGCTTGGTTTCTGAAAGCGTAAATATTTTAGAATTTTTATATTCATGGGGAGAGGGGAAGCATACCCCAAATCTACAAGTACAGGAACTGTCTTGTAGTAACTTTGTTAAAGTGAGGTTGGACCTAGTACCACGTTACCAGTACCCAGTACCAAGTCAAATGAAGATCATTTAATTATCAAAAAATGTTCAAATACGTGATAAGGAAGGAATGGGAAAGAAAAAATATTTCAATTAATACTCGTGTTCTTTTTATTTTATTCTAGATGTAAATATAATCTATCCATACATACAGGGTGTTCCACTTAAGTCGGATTCTTCCATAGCTCTCTTATTATAAATTTAAGACAAAAATGTTTCAAATAAAAGTTACGCTGAATTATGCGGTGTATATACAGAAAATATTTTTGAATACACAGGATGTTCCATTTCACCTGGACGCTATACAACTTCGTTATTTTAAATGGAAGACTCTGTATATCTGTGTATTTTTGGATTTCTGACTTAATTTTAAGTTGATTTTATGTATCATACATTGTGCCCAAAACATACCGTTTCCGAGATATTCAAGTTTTTTTGAGAAATTTTACGATTACAGCGCTCTGAATATTGCTAGATAGCTTCTAAGCCATAAGAGCTAGAAACTTGCGGTTTGCATAGTTCGATTTACCACGAATTACGCTATCATTTCCACTATTAGAAAAATATGGTAAGTAGTATAAAGTGGTAAATATCGGTACCTGCATTTGACAATCTTTCAACAGGAATAACTTCTTTTTTTCAAATGAAATGACCCATATTTATTTCCACCGTTGGATTCAAAATTAAATTCTCTTTCGATTGATATAAGGTTGTCCATATTTATCTTTAACAGTTTTCGAGAAAAATGCAATTCTTCCTAAAGTTTGAAAAACGAGCTGCCTACAGTGTAAAGTAGGCTTTGCCAATATTGCTTAAAGCATCGTTTCAATGTTATGTACGTTCATCTCGACAAACAAATTGTATTGTGAATTGTTTTCGTTTTTCCCGGTAAAAATCCGGTCACCAACAATGACATCGCGTGAATTTAAAATTTATAAAACATGCACTTTTCCCTCACATTTCACCAGGCTTGGGACTGGCAGTAACAATATTACTGGCATGTTTAAAAAGTGATCTAACAAACAAAACTAAATCACTACCAACAATGAAAACAAAACGGAACATGATAGAAAATTCTAAACGCAATAAAAAAGGGTACGTGAACTTAAAGTGCACTTTTACATTAAGTGTTCGAAATGGCCTCCGTTTTGGTCACTACACAACCGAATTCGACTTAATGTAAAAGTGCACTTTAAGTTCACGTACCCTTTTTTATTGCGTTTAGAATTTTCTATCACGTTGCGTTTTGTTTTCTTTGTTGGTAGTGATTTAGTTTTGTTTGTTAGATCACTTTTTAAACATGCCAGTAATATTGTTACTGCCAGTCCCAAGCCTGGTAAAATGTGAGGGAAAAGTGCATGTTTTATAAATTTTAAATTCACGCGATGTCATTGTTGGTGACCGGATTTTTACCGGGAAAAACGAAAACAATTCACAATACAATTTGTTTGTCGAGATGAACGTACCTAACATTGAAACGATGCTTTAAGCAATATTGGCAAAGCCTACTTTACACTGTAGGCAGCTCGTTTTTCAAACTTTAGAAAGAATTGCATTTTTCTCGAAAACTGTTAAAGATAAATATGGACAACCTTATATCAATCGAAAGAGAATTTAATTTTGAATCCAACGGTGGAAATAAATATGGGTCATTTCATTTGAAAAAAAGAAGTTATTCCTGTTGAAAGATTGTCAAATGCAGGTACCGATATTTACCACTTTATACTACTTACCATATTTTTCTAATAGTGGCAATGATAGCGTAATTCGTGGTTAATCGAACTATGCAAACCGCAAGTTTCTAGCTCTTATGGCTTAGAAGCTATCTAGCAATATTCAGAGCGCTGTAATCGTAAAATTTCTCAAAAAAAACTAGAATATCTCGGAAACGGTATGTTTTGGGCACAATGTATGATACATAAAATCAACTTAAAATTAAGTCAGGAATCCAAAAATACACAGATATACAGGGTGTTCCATTTAAAATAACGAAGTTGTATAGCGTCCAGGTGAAATGGAACATCCTGTGTATTCAAAAATATTTTCTGTATATACACCGCATAATTCAGCGTAACTTTTATTTGAAACATTTTTCTCTTAAATTTATAATAAGAGAGCTATGGAAGAATCCGACTTAAGTGGAACACCCTGTATACAGGGTGTCCCAACCTCGCGTCGGCCAAATGTCCTGGCTCTCCTATAAGAGATATAGAAAAATTTCAAAAACGAGATGATAGACGACACAATGGTGCATAGTATAAAAATATTTTGAAATATACAGGGTGATCGATTTGGGCGTGATGTCATAAACTTATGTTTTTTTAAATGGAACACTAGGTATATTATTACATATTTGAATTCTCCTTTTAAAGACGACTCAATCGATATGCCACTTGATGGGTCTGCGATGGGTCGGTACCATGATATGGGTGAGTTTGTATCAAAAACGTGCCAACTTTGTGAGCTCACTGTGGCGTAGCGGAAAAGCATTTTGAGATCTAGTTTGTGCCAAAAATTGTCAAAATCCCTGTAGTTTACGCTGCTATTATCAGATCTAACGAAATCGGTCATTTTATATCGGGTGAGTCAGGAAACGCAAAATCTACTTTTTCCCATTTTTTTCAAATGGAACACCCTGTATATTATGACACCAAAGGAGAGCCCTTTGAAAGAGCTTTCCACTGATATAAAGGTTCAAGGGTCTATCTGTTATGGGTGCCAAGATATTTGATGGTAAAGAGGCACAATTCGAGGTTTATTAAAAAATTACCCTCAATTTTCAATTGTTTTGTAAATTTTCGCTGAAATCGGCTCTTTTCAATAAGAAAATTTTACAACAATAAAGTGAACTATTGACAAGACTGGTATTTTTATGACAGGTACCTACTTGATTTTTTTAAATTTATTTCAATAAATTGAAAGTTGGAAGCAATATGAATTTCTCTACAATTTTTTATTTATTCTTTCGATGATAGTACGTGGAACAACAGCTTCCCAAACTTAACAACAATTTTATTATCTTTCATTGAATTGAAAATGAAAGTATTTTTTGGTCTTATTTTAGAAAAATGAAGAACACTATCTAAAAGCTGAAAAAAAATACTACGAAAAGGTACGTTTTATTAAGCACCTTCGTTCTAAAATAGTAAATCGTTTCGCGACAAAATTACTTCGGGCGAGAAAATACTTGCCATGACATGAATTTATACACACATTTCAGAAAAAAAATTAAATTTATCAGGCGATGACTATTTTATACTTAAGTACTTTTCTGTACTGAAGTACGGTTTTTTTCTCCGAGTATAAGAATTATTTTCAAAATTTTCTTACTGAAAAGAGCCGATTTCAGCGAAAATTCACAAAACAATTGAAAATTGAGGGTAATTTTTTAATAAACCTCCAATTGTGCCACTTTGCCATCAAATATCTTGGCACCCATGACAGATAGACCCTTGAACCTTTATATCAGTGGAAAGCTTTTTCAAAGGGCTCTCCTTTGGTGGCATAATATACAGTTCCATTTGAAAAAAATGGGAAAAAGTAGATTTGGCGTTTCCTGACTCACATGGTATAAAATGTCCGATTTCGTTAGATCTGATAACAGCTGCGTAAACTACAGGGTTTTTGACAATTTTTGGCACAAACTAGATCTCAAAATGCTTTTCCGCTACGCCACAGTGAGCTCACAAAGTTGGCACGTTTTTGGTACAAACTCACCCATATCATTGTACCGACCCATCGCAGACCCATCAAGTGGCATATCGATTGAGTCGTCTTTAAAAGGAGAATTCAAATATGTAATAATATACCTAGCGTTCCATTTAAAAAAACATAAGTTTATGACATCACGCCTAAATCGATCACCCTGTATATTTCAAAATATTTTTATACTATGCACCATTGTGTCGTCTATCATCTCGTTTTTGAAATTTTTCGATATCTCTTATAGGAGAGCCAGGACATTTGGCCGACGCGAGGCTGGGACACCCTGTATAATCTATCTATATTATTCAGGAGATAGTATAGGTCGACTTTCGCTTGATGACGAAAAAACATCACTTCTCGTACTTGACTCTTCTCTTTCCTCGTACCTGTTGGTGCTCCTAAAATCATTTATGCAATTAAATAAACCATTTATTTCTAATACCTACATATTGCTCACATCAAGCAGAATTTCAGAAACATTTCATTATTATTATCATTTCAGCTAATATCACTGGCAACAAGCAAGCATAAAATATATTATAATTTTATATGTGTACTCTAGACCAAAATATTCAATGAATAAGTAATTGTTTAGAATATAATCTACTATAAATATGAGCTTTTAGAAGAAAGCAGTATTGAAAACCGTGGAGAAAATATAGTACGACCTTACCAGATCGAAATAAAAATACATTTTATTTGCAAGTTCCTTATCGTATACACATTTTTATAACCACTAACCTGTGTAATTATTAATGGCACTGCATGCAATCTTAATTTAACTTCATTGCCAGAACGATCAAAAGAATCATCAGGAAAATGTTCAGAACAAATAAACTGCATATTTGGATGGTGTCCACGCATCCCTATGGACGCTTGTAACCATTCCCTTCGTCTATTTTCATCCTTGGGAAATCTGTAATAAACAAATATGTTGTCTATATAATATGTCAAAACAAAGTGCCATTCCATAACAGGAGTAGGTACCTATTCAGACACGACATGCTTTCATTTGAATGCACAAAAATCAAATAAAAACTATCAGTTTTTACTTGATAACCACACAGCACTACTTAGATATCATTTAAATACTTTAATGAACATATATATGAATTAAATAAAATGGATAAAAAATTGTAGTTTTACATTTTATATGAATTTAAAACGCTTTTCTATGGTTTGTCCGTAGTTTTTAACTTCATTTTTATAAAGTTATTTACCTTTCACATGTTCAGGAATGAAATCCACAATAAAACTTCAGTCGACTTAAACCAAGAAATTCTTGAATACGTACCTGTGATATGAAATACTCTTTCTAGTTTTGCGATCGCTTCTATTTCGGCAACCCACAACGCTACAGTTTGGCATTTTTATATCAATAAGTCTTTCACAAATAAATACACTGTCCAAGTTTGAAAATAACTACAATAAACACAGAAAATCACACTTTAATAACCACTCAACTAGACATAACCTAAGCTAATGACACTAATGACAGGTCATACTAAATATGGCGCCTGGCTTCACGTTCGCAATGCATAGGCCATCTCTATCCCCTCCCACCTCGATGTGGTACATTAAGTGCTGATGATATATCAGATCATAGATTAACATTCTATGACATAGCTTTAAATATGACCAAACATAGGGTAAGATTTAGCACGTATCGAGACTTTCAGTTTTTTAATATAGAGGCTTTTAATGCTGATTTACTTAACTTATCTCTTGACAATATTTTATACTTTGATGACATTGATGACAAGGTTAAATATCTGACTGCCAGTATAATTAATATATTTGATTCGCATGCCCCTCTTCGAACAGCTCGCATGACTAAAGACGGATGGCAATTGGAATAACTATAAAGTGCTTAGGAATTATGCAACAGCGTCCATTAGGCGAGAGAAAAAGGCTTATTTAGCATATTTAGAGAATCAAAATAATTCATCTTTGCTCTGGAAAACCCTAAAACAACTTAATGTGCAAGCAGATCGCAATATAAATATACCATCTGAACTACAAGACCCAATAGAGGTTAATAACCACTTTATAGCAAGTTTCAACTCCAGCAATGCACCCTTGAATATAATTGATGATACGGAATCTTATTACAATAGTAACACATACAAACGAGATATGGCTTTTAATTTTAAACTTATTAGTCCAGATGATGTTTCTAAAATAATCTCTGAAATTAAATCTAATGCTAGCGGTCCGGATGGCATAACGTTATATATGCTAAAATTGTGTTTACCGTACATCTTAATTTATGTTACTCATATTATTAATGTGTGTTTGGAAAGGGGTATATTTCCAACTAAATGGAAAGAGGCGGTCATATTACCAATACTGCTCTACTAAGCACAGAGGGGGTAAATGTAGTTTGCATTGTTTTCTGATAATTGCATTTTTATGTTAACATGAACGCTGTGTTTTTCTATACCAAATTGGTAATTTTTTTGTAACACATATATGTAATTTTTTAAGCTCTTTATGATTTTAAACGTTAAAAATGTCTAAAAAAATAATCGTTGGAAGAAAATACAGATACTACTCATTTCTTGTTAACTTTCTTGTAAATTACTAAGCAAAAAAGTAGTAACTACGCCTTGTTTCTTAGGAAATATTTTATTCAGTACAATATAATGGGCAAATACAAAATTTTAAAATATGAAAAGCAATTAAGTTTTAATTTTCTTCATTATCACAAAGAGGTAGTTCTTCCCAAAACTTTAGCCGATTTTTTGGCACCACGGCGTTATCACCTTTTAATAGTTTTGAAATAATTTCATCACGTCTTTGTGCTGATATTCCATTTGGCTTATTTTCCTGCTCTGGAGCCGGTATTCCAGACTTCATTATATTGGCCTTTAGGAAATTTAGTGGTAGGTCTGGCCTGTCAAAGTCTTTTTTGTAGGATAATGACAGTGATCCTTTTTTAGCTAGTAGGTACTTGAACCATATCGTGTATGTATGGTCTTTCAGCATGTTTGCAATTTATTTTATAAATAGATGAGTGATCTTTCCATGCATAAAAATCATTCAGTCCCATTTCCAGAACAGTTACTTTACTTGAATTAGCATTCTGGACAGCATTTTTGAAATCGGCAAAGTCACAAACTTTTTTATTTTTTTATATATATTTTTCTTCCTCTGCTCATTCTGGAACGAAAATAATAAAAGTAAATAAAAAATATTGTCAGGATGTTAATGGATCAATTTTATTTTTGATATATCTCTGATGAAATCTCTGATTACCATTTAAAAATCAAGAAAACTCTTACCTGCCAAAGAATAGTTCACTCTTTAAAATGTGTAAATAAATCACATTAATAAAATAAATTTACATTCACGAAATTTAAAAAATTTAATTTAATGTTCTTGTTTTATTAATTTAATTAATAAACAACTACTGCACATGCACTGCAACAGGTTTATTATGGACTAATAAACTAAATTCATTCCAAGATTCAGTCAGTAAATATTCTTTCCCGCTGTTTCGAGCGTAATGCCGATTGTCCAATAGCAATACAGCAAAATATTCTTTCCCACCGTTTCGAGCGTAACTATTGCCGATTGTCCAATAGCAATACAGTTAAGAACAAGCAATTCCCGCCATTATCATTATTTAAGCGCGTTTAATCTTAAAAATTAATATACCTTAATACTAAGCCGTCTTAGTGGTATCTGCTGTGAATTGCTAACCCAAACGCGAGGTAAGTACAATAATTTACTAAGCTAATATTGGCGTAAATGAATTTAGACGATGTAGATAATCCATATCTGGCCTAGTATTTAGAGTTACCACTTAAATGCTTAGTATAATAGTATCGCGATGTACTTACATACCCCATACTTTTTTATTAAAAATAAATAATTTTCCGCTAAGATACAGCTCAGAACCTTTAGTATTAAGTGCAAAATGCATACTAGAATCACTAGGTAACATATAACAAAAAAATGCAGTTACCCCCTCTGTGCTTAGTAGGGCAGAATAGCCAAAAAGAAAAGTCCCTGTCATTATAATGATTTCAGGCCAATCAGTTTACTGTGCATTCTAAGTAAAATATTGGAGAAAGTTGTTCATAATCAGTTGTATGACTTCTTTACAATAAATAATGTATTCCCCGTTCACCAATCTGGTTTTCGTACTGGTCACAGTACTACAACATCACTTTTATATTTATGTGATAATATTATACGTGAACTGGATAATAAAAATGGCGTCTTATTAGTCATGTTAGACCTATCCAAAGCTTTCGATCTAGTACATCATCAAATATTGTTAGCAAAATTGAAATATTATGGTCTAGATGAAACTGCTTTAAATTTCTTTAAGACTTACCTAACTGATCGTGTCCAAAAAGTAAGAACACAAAAAGGTGTATCTAACTTGGAAATAGTGTCATCAGGTGTTCCACAAGGCTCAACTTTGGGACCCTTATTATTCTTGTTATATACCGCTGACCTAGGCATACATATCAAGCATTGTAACATTCAATCTTATGCGGATGATACTCATGTATCACTTTGTGTGATTTCTTAGTTTCATGCGGATTTGAGCGCATGATTAATGAAAGCACAAGATTGGCCAACTGCATTGATAATGTTTTTATTAATTTCAAAAGTGATAACTGCACAGATGGTGTCATTGATGCTAACCTGTCAGACCACAAAGGCCAAGAGCTTATAACAAATTTTTATAATAATGTCAATATAAAGACTAAAACAGCTTGTAGACCAATTACTCTTAAGGGCAAATTTTTATTCCATGATAAAATTTCAGAAAAAAGATGGGATTTTATTAATGATAACACTCGGGATATTAACACTACATTTAACATTTTTCATGATGAATTAATAAGTATTTTTGAATTCTGCTTTCCTATTAAACACAGAACTCAACACACAGGTCGGTCAGATGACATTACCTGGTTTAATGGCTCACTTCGAAATATGAGAGAACATTTATCATTTCTAAACGATATGTATAACCAATATAAAACACCAGAAACATTGTTACAACGAAATCAATATAGAAAACAATATCGCCATGCGCTACAGAAAACGAGGATAGAAACTAACGATGCTTACATAAAAAAATCAAATAACTCGTGTAAAAGTATGTGGAAGATAGTTAACAACTTTAGAAATAAAAACAAAACTCAAGATATCCCCGACATTGAAGTGAATGAGTTTAATATATATTTTAACAATATTCCTCATAAAATATTAGCTGATATACCGAATAGTCAAAACAGTCCGCTAGACTACTTACAAAATATTTCGCATACATCAAATTTCACATTAAAAGAAGTTACTATAAATGAAGTTCGTGATATAATTGACTCACTATCAAACACAAAGAGTAGAGATATTTATGGACTCCCAACTGAAATAATTAAATACAAAAAAAATTTTTTAATCATACCCTTAACTCATTTAATTAACGTCTGTTTTAGAGAAGGAGTTTTTCCAGATGCTTTGAAGAAAGCTTTAATAATACCATTATATAAAAAGGGTAATCGCAATGACCCCGCAAGTTATAGACCAATCTCCATTTTACCAATAATCTCAAAAATTTTTGAAAAAGCTATAAAAAACAGAATAACAGAATACTTCGAAAACCACAATTTGTTTAATGAGGCCCAATTTGGTTTCAGAAGCTGTAAGTCGACTTCTGACGCCATATTGGAATTAATGGAATCCATTTTAAATAGCTATAATGATAATGAATTTTTATCAGCGGCCTTTTGTGATTTAACAAAGGCGTTTGACTGTGTACAGCACGACATCTTGCTGGAAAAACTCAAAAACTATGGTTTTGACCGTATGAGTATCGATTTAATTAAATCATATCTATCCAACAGGACTCAAGCTGTCAGTAGTATTGGGGATGTCTCATATGAATTGAAAATGACTGTTGGTGTACCCCAAGGTTCCATTCTGGGGCCAATATTATTCTTAATTTTTATTAATGATTTGCCTCTATGTACGAGTGCAAACTTTGTTCTGTTCGCTGACGACACCACTTTTACCAATTCTGGAGACAGCCTTCTTGCGGTTCTGGCAAGATGCCATGAGTTACAAGGTTTGACCAAAGGGTGGTTCGATGCAAATAAATTATGTCTAAATTCCTCAAAAACGGAAAATATGGTTTTTTCTTTAAGGCACCTGGATGACTCTGACTCTAGCAAGTCTGTAAAATTTTTGGGAGTACATCTAGACCCCACCTTAAAATGGGAGGTACATACAAACAAATTGGCCTCCAAGTTGTGTAGTAATATTTATTTATTGAATACATTATCTAATGTAGTGTCGACGAATGTGTTAAAGTCAGCATATTTTGCATTGGTACATTCTCTTATTTCATACGCAATAGTTGCATGGGGTCATGCAACATCAAGTGAACGTATTTTTCGCCTTCAGCGTAGGTCTATTAGAATTATATCCCGGTTAGGTTTTCGGGAAGACTGTAGGAGCACTTTTGTACTCCATAAAATTATGACATTCCCATGTATATATATATTTAACTGTTTAAATTTTGTAAAAACACACCAGACTAAATACAGAACCCATCATGATGTTCATAGTTATCTAACTAGAAATAACAAAAAATTGTATCCAGAATTTGTAAGGTTAAAAAAATGCCATAATAGTCCCAATTTCATGGGAATAAAATTTTTTAATGCGTTGCCAGAAGCTATAAGGTGTTTAGATACTAACGTATTTAAATCTAAGCTAAAACAATATCTGATAAGTAAATCTTTTTATACTTATGACGAATATTTACAAAATGATTTTTCTGACATGTAATTTTATAAATACTAAGTTTGTTCTATCGTTGTTGTGATGTTGTTTACATTGCTTGTGTTAATTAAGTATGTACACGACTTTTCTCATGTCTATATTTATATTTTGTATTAGGCGCTATATATTAGTTGTATTTATTTATATTGTTAGTTTGCAAATACTTCTGTTGACCCGTGTAAATACTGTATATGTATATTAACACTGAATAAAGAATTGATTTGAATTGAATTGAATCAACTAAGCTTTAATTTTAATATTCAGGATATTAATGAATTGTCTCATAGAGTTAATCAGGATCTGGCTGTCATAGCTGAATTCTGCCATAAGCATTGCCTTAAAATCAATCCCTCAAAATCTGTGTCATTATTATATTGTTCTAAAGCTGCATACAACTTTGTGAAAGAGAAACTTACCTTGTCAATTGATGATGAACCTTTATTAATAGTAGACCGTGCCAAAAATCTTGGTGTTATATTTGATGATAAATTAAGATTAAATTTTCATGTTGCTAATCTAATAAAGAATAATTATGTGCGCTTAAAGCTTTTATATGCTAGTAAACATATTCTCAATTTTAAAACTAGAAAAAAGTTGTGTGAAGCTGTTGTATTGTCTACTATTAATTACTCCCTAATAATGTTTTATCCATGCCTTGACAATCTAATGAAAAATAGGCTCCAAAAAATACAGAATAACTGTTGTAGGTTTGTTTATGGTTTGAGAAGATATGATCATGTTTCAAGTAAAATTAACAACTTAAAATGGTTAAAAATTAATTACACTTATAAATATCTCTTTATTACATTTATACATAAACTATTATTTACAAGTTGCCCTGCCCTCCCTATCGCAATGAAAAATTAGTGGTTAGAGCTAATATTCATGAGCGTAATCTTAGGTTTGTTGGCAAACTCACCATGCCTCAGCACTCCACTGCATTGTTTCAAAGGTGTTTCACATACAATGCTGTTAAGTTGTATAATAGCTTGGATGTTAATTTGGGGTCTAAAAGTATATATTCCTTTAAAAAAGCTCTAAAATCAAGTCTATTAAATGAGCAGCTAATAATGTAATTATATAATTTAAATTAAAAATATGTATTTCTTTCCATTTTCTTATATACAGGGTGTTCCAGTTTTTTGTAGCAGGACTTTAACAGTCGATAGACATTTGAAAATTATTAAAAAAAGTTCATATAAACATAGGTTGAAAAATGCTTAGTTTTCGAGATACAGGGTGTTAAAGTTTGAAAATAAATATGGATTTATATTTATATTTCCAGAATGTTAAGAAGTATCGAATCCAAACTTACCAATTCTTTACATACAATTTAGAGGCCTATTTTTGAATAACAAACTACTACTTTACTTAACCATGGGCGTAGATATATGGATTTACTAAGGCTCTTTTTTACAGAAAAGTAGTACGCCACTGATATTTTCCCATGTTTCCAGTTTGATTCAATAAAGCAAGAAAAAACAAAAATTTTATGTCTCTTGGCACTTTTTGATATGACAAGCCGTTGTTCAGAAAATTTACATTTAATCTTTTGATGCACGCATCTGGACGAATTTTAGACAAACTTGAAGTCGCTCAGAATTTCACCAAATTTGATGGTACGAAAAGTCATTTAAAAAGAAAGAATAAAACATCGCTAATGATGCTTGTAATGAAGTAAGACACTTTTACATGTTGCTAGCTTTTGTGTTTGTGTTCCTAATAATTTATTTTAGTTCGACCGTTGCGTTTTAATACATATTTTGTGTTATAAAAATTTTCATTTACATGAATTATCATCAAGTTTATTAAAACTTTTACAATAAATATTTTAAATGTTTCATTCTTTCTTTTTAAGAAACTTTTCGCAGTTTACAATTCATAAATGATTATAAATCTCCTCGAAAGTTCTCAAGTTCGCGTGAAGTTAATTTTAAATTGAAAAATTGCAGTGCCGATATGTCTATTTAACTGGCGAACAATATTATTTGAATGATAAATTATTGCAGTCAATCTATTCTTCTTTTCGTAGAAAATGTCGATGTTTGAATTATTTCTGATTGGAATCTGAAAAGATCCGTTTGTTGATGTCCACCGGCGTAACTGACTTGTGACGATGTGACTTAAAACAGACCAAGTTGTTAAGTGACTTTGAGTGGAAAATTGAAAATTGTCATGAGCTTCTACAATTTAGGTCGGACCGCAGACTGAATGCATCAAAAAGGCCCTCTGGCACGTTCGTAGCTTGGTGATCTGGCCTGCGCAGAGTGAATGCGCGTTCGGTACCTTCGTGTGAATGTAGAATTTGGAATGTTGCTGCAGCGAAGTTGGAAAATTGGAATAGATTGACTGTTTCGATGCGTAGAATTTAAAATTTCGATGATAGACAGACTGGCATGGCTTGGTTGTAACATAATTGTAAAAATTAATTCTAATTTTAATTTTAGGGGAATACGACAGCCTAACATTTAATAGACTGACTGCTTTACATCCCCTCCGAAGGATGGTATATCCTCAGTACAACTCTCTTCTGCTTCAGCGATATAGCTGATATACAAGAGGCTAGAAGTGGGGAATCGAGACCGCGTCCTTCCGTGGATAGTCACCTATCTACGTACTACACGTGGTAACTGTAGCTTAACTTTCGTATTCGATACGAGTGTGTCAAGTCAGTCCCCCGCTCGCTGCCCTGTGTTTTATTTATTGTTTTGTCCAAGGTACCCACAAAGCATACAATTAAACTTATTTATTGCAGAGCTGATTATCTTTAATACAGTTTTAATATTTAAGTCATTTTAAACTTAAATAAAATTTACATATAAATTCCTAAATCTCACCTTTTTTCGGGTTATCACTAGAAATGTCAATAGGCCGATCACTAAATAAGTCTTGTGTAAGCGTAGTTTGTTCTTCTCGATCTAAGTGATCATTTTCCGGAGCGTTTATTGAAAGTTTGTGGCACACCTCGAAAGCTTGGCCTATGGTCCGCACTATTCGCATGGCTTGACTCTGCAACAAGAGGAAATGAATCAATTAATGTAGGCCAGTTGACAGTTAGGTTGAAATAATTATATACAAGTATTTCTCAACGAAAATGTACAAGGAAAAATGTTTTAAACCACATAGTAAAAATCCCATCAAATATGTCTATGGCAAGTTGTAAAAAAACGACCGCCATTTTGTTTGTTTTTTTCATTTTATTGTAAATATCTCAAAAACTGTAGGGTTTATGAAAAAAAGTCAAGAGATCTTTTTTACGTAAAATAAGAAAATACATTGGAAATCTAAAAGATTTATTTAAATAATTGACAGAAAAAAATGTTTTTTTAGTTTTTAACAACACAAATAATAATAAAATTATGTTCAATTTAAAATAGGATTTTCATGTTCTTCATTTTCAAGTACGATGCAGGGATTGTAATAAGCAAATCCTAAGCATTGACCACATTTGGAGGAACATCTTGATCCAAGTTTTTTGCAGAAACATGATTTGCCACATGAACCTTCCTTGCAGTTACAGAACACCATTTTTAGTATATTAGAGGGAGCAATTTCTATTGTTATGGATATGGGAACACGGTGTCCTTCTTTATCTAATTGTTATCCGTACAGTAAAGGGAGTAATAATAGTTAGATACCTGATAATAAACTATTAAAACATTGTTCGAATATCGTAGCAGTAGCAACGTGAAAGAACAAAATAGTTGGGTTGTTAATAAATAAAATATAATTGACAGAAATAAAATATATAAATGTAATAATTTGTTATTGTGAAGATAAAACCAGTAATAATAAAATATAATACGGTCCATTTAATCATTTACTAATAAACATGTTATACAGCAGGATCATCAATTAGGGGAAGTTATGTCAAATTAGACCTAAGTAAAGCCTTCGATTGCATCAATCATACATTATTGTTAGAAAAAATGTTATAAAATAGGATTATAGGAAACAACTACTGGACGAACAAAGGCCCCTACTCCCATTGAATTATACCTATAGATCCAAAATTGGTAGCCAAATTTGTTATTTGTCTTTTCTCCACCAGACACAGACCGGTTTCGAACTCTTTATGTTCTCATCAGTGTGCCACAGGTAGCTGAAAAGACAAATAACAAAGGCAAACCAAACTAGTCTATGGCAGACCCAGCACAAGTAAGTAGTGAGGGATAAGTGCATCCCTCTGGTGGTCAGTTGCTACTACCAGTCGAGACATCGACGATGTCTCTGCGACCGATAGCGGCTTGCCAAGCAAGCACCAAGAGCGGCGACCTCTAGCCCTGATGGACTAAAACATGCTATAACATAGGATTATAGGAAACAACTACTGGACGGACAAAGGCCCCTACTCCCATTGAATTATACCTATAAATCCAAAATTGGTAGCCAAATTTGTTATTTGTCTTTTCGGTCGCAGAGACATCGTCGATGTCTCGACTGGTAGTAGCAACTGACCACCAGAGGGATGCACTTATCCCTCACTACTTACTTGTGCTGGGTCTGCGATAGACTAGTTTGGTTTGCCTTTGTTATTTGTCTTTTCAGCTACCTGTGGCACACTGATGAGAACATAAAGAGTTCGAAACCGGTCTGTGTCTGGTGGAGAAAAGACAAATAACAAATTTGGCTACCAATTTTGGATTTATAGGTATAATTCAATGGTAGTAGGGGCCTTTGTCCGTCCAGTAGTTGTTTCCTATAATCCCATTTTATAGCATGTTTTAGTCCATCAGGGCTAAATGTCGCCGCTCTTGGTGCTTGTTTGGCAAGCCGCTATCGGTCGCAGAGACATCGTCGATGTCTCGACTGGTAGTAGCAACTGATCACCAGAGGGATGCACTTATCCCTCACTACTTACTTGTGCTGGGTCTGCCATAGACTAGTTCGGTTTGCCTTTGTTATTTGTCTTTTCGGCTACCTGTGGTACATTGATGAGAACATAAAGAGTTCGAAACCGGTTTGTGTCTGGTGGAGAAAAGACAAATAACAAATTTGGCTACCAATTTTGGATTTATAGGTATAATTCAATGGGAGTAGGGGCCTTTGTCCGTCCAGTAGTTGTTTCCTATAATCCTATTTTATAGCATGTTTTAGTTCATCAGGGCTAGAGGTCGCCGCTCTTGGTGCTTGCTTGGCAAGCCGCTATCGGTCGCAGAGACATCGTCGATGTCTCGACTGGTAGTAGCAACTGACCACCAGAGAAAAAATGTATAAATACGGTATACGTGGCACGGCATATAATTTGTTTAAATCATATCTCAGTGGTCGGAGCCAAAAGGTCTCTGTATCCCTTAATGATAAGGTTGTTCAATCAGAAGTCTCTCCGCTATCCATTGGGGTTCCTCAGGGATCGATCCTTGGGCCTCAATTATTCTTAATATTTGTTAACGATTTACATAAACCGCTTATGGAATATCCAAACTTATTCATCACTTACGCTGACGATACAAATATCTTATTTAAATCTAAAGATCCATTCTACTTCGAGGAAACGGCCAATTTAATTTTTAATAAATTGGTACAATGGTTAGAAAAAAATAAATTACCGCTTAATGAAAATAAAACCGCTATCATGATATTTAGATCCTCTCAGTGTAACATAACTCTTGACAATGGCATTGTCATTAGCAATCATTTTACACAGTTCTCTCAGTCTAAACTCCTGGGAATTCATATAGATAATAATCTTGATTGGGGCGTTCAAGTAGATAATCTATGTCACAAACTAACAACAGCATGTTACGGACTTGCGTCTATATCAAAGCAATACAGTCAGTACATCCTGATATCTTTATATTATGCTGGTTTTTATTCACACCTTCGGTATGGCACATTATTCACTGGGGCTTCAGTAAAGATTTTAATAGAGTTTCCCTCATACAAAAATATGCGCTGCGGATTCTTGGTGGCCTTAAACCACGAGAATCCTGCAGAACTGCTTTTAAAAATTTTAAGATCTTGACTGCTATAGCTGTGTATATTTTGGAATTATTTTGTTTTGTGTATCGCCATTTTCATTTATTTACTAAACATAAATAACCACTTGTTTGTATGGCAATCGTCATAAAAACTCACCCTAATCGACACAATTCTACATTGTATCAAAAAATTGCATACTATAATGGCTGTCGTTATAATATTATCCCTTTGGAGATAAAAAACTCAAAAAACATTAATATTTTCAAAAATAAATTAAAGAACTATCTTAATATGATATGTCCTTATACGTTAGATGCTGTAAAAAATTAATCACCTTATATCACCCTTAATCCTCTCTCTATTATTCGCTTGGGTTGCCCAGTTGTATAGGCCAGCAACAATTAACTTGGTTTCAGCAATCAGTTTCCAAATTTACAATATTAACTAAACAAGGTACTTTTATTGTAAAACATGTACTTATAATACATACATAAAATAAATAGAATTGGAGCGATCAAGAACAGCTACACCCAATCGCCGCATTTTGTGTAATAATCACATATTACCACAAAAATGCAAGGACTAATTGATTGCAGTAAACACCAGCAGAATTATTTCTAATAAGAAACTCTCATGCCATCGTGTTGCACCACATGTGGACTAGTTTCGTGCTTCTTGGCACTCATCAGCACAAACTAGGTGTGTGAACCCGCGAAAAGCAGGCCATTTCATCACGACTGAGATGACGTTCCTGTTCTCATAGGATATCTCTATGTCGTTTATAGATCATGAGATACAAAAAAGTTCCATCTACCGATGCCCACTGCAATCAATCAGTTGGTTATAGCGACGTAAGGCATAGGTGAAATATAATAAGTAGATTTCTCTACTTACCGACAGAGGGCAGGATATGTACTGAATGTAAATATTTTCGCCTTTACCATCTAAAATAAATCTTAATAAATAAGATTTAAAACCAAGCCGAGACCAAAAGCTATTCTCTGGGCTACACCCAATCGCTTGGCTGCATTTTGTGGACTAATTGATTGCAGTAAACACCAGCAAAAAGAATTATTTCTAATAAGAAACTCTCATGCCAGTCATGTTGCACCGCTTGTGGACTAGTTTCGTGCTTCTTGGCACTCATCAGCACAAGCTAAGTGTGTGAACCCGCGGAAAGCAGGCCATTAGTCCTTGCGTTTCAAAACGTGTAGACATCACCTGAAGATGGCAAATGAGATTTTGCCGAAACGTCGTCAAAATGGTCCTTATCTGGACCACAACGCAACGCGGATCAACACCCAAGAACCCAGTTTTACATACAGTGTGTCTCACTTTTCATCATTACACCCCAATATCTAGGCCATTTGTTGATCGATTTAGATCAAATTTGGTATACTTCTTTTCTTTCAGGTTGTGTTTAAAAGTTAATATTAAAAATTTTTTTCAAACTTAAATACGCCTACTATGATCAAATGAAATTGGCAAAAATTAGGAATTTATATTAGCGATTGAGATAGGGCTTTTGTTTTTACAGATTCTTGTTCAGCATGACCTAAAACACCTGTATACCAAATTTCATTAATATTGTGTAATAATCACATATTACCACAAAAATGCAAGTACCAATTGATTGTAGCAAACACCAGCAGAAAGAATTACTTTTTAATAAGACTTTCGTACCAGTCGTGCTGCACCACTTGTAGACTAGTTTCGTGCTTTTTGGCACTCATCAGTACAAGCTAGGTAGTAGTGCACATTTTTATGCAACATGCCACAAAATTTAACGTACTGTATGCAGAAAAATGTGCTCTTTAAAATGACCTTTTTAAAAATGCAGGTTGCCATTTAGAAAAATTGCCGATGACGTCATAACTTTTTAAAAAAGTTCGTAAACATTTTTGTTAATGAACAAATTGAGAAATCGACGTGTCTGAGCGAATTTTTGTCACTTGCTTTGTAACGATTTTCCGGAATTTATTCCAACCTTTACGTGCTCACTGTATACTAATACAGGGTGAATCAGAGTGATCATTTCAAAATTTAAAAGTTTTAACCGTAGCTGGTACCTAAATTTTAGAGGTATGTTTGTATGTATACAAAAATAAAACATTATTTCAGGTAAATCAGGTGCCCCATGAGCACAACACTAGAATGCGGGAATTATTGATACCGAACAGCCATCAGACAGCGCTATATCAAAAAAACCTTTTTTACAACGGATGCAAATTTTATAATGTACTCAGTACGGATATAAAGTGTTCTCCTAGCATTCATATTTTTAAATCTAAGTTGAAACAATTTCTACTGGACAAAAACTGTTACACATTTGACGAATTTTTTTTAAAGCCGGTACTGACATTTTAAATTGATATTTTGTATACTGTACTTATAGTTGTGTTTTTATTATAACTGTTTCTACTTTTTTTTTATGTGACTGTATATTGTATTTATTGACGTTTTCTCAATTATTGTATTCATTTGTGTACTTTTTAATTGACGAAATAAATAATTTATTATTATTATTATTATTTTTTTTTTTTTTCGGTTGCCCCATGCTGGACAGTCTCTCCATGGCCTCCGACACCACACGGAGAAAGCGCCAGCGAATAATCTACAGCCACTCCCCACATCCCGCAGGGTTAGTTCACTAACTGTAGATTCCAGACTCGTGTGCCCTAAGTAGACGGAGGGAACCCAGGATGACCGCTTTCTGCATTTGACCAGCCAACCACTCTGCCGATTTTTGGCAGGCAGGCATGGTCTTCAATGCGGAGAGCAGCGTGGGCTTCATACCTCCGAGTACACCAATTATCAGGACGACCATCTTGACAGAGTAGCCTGGGTATAGCACTTGGAGCTCGTACCGGAGATCTCTGCATTTGGTCCGTTTCTCCTCCTCCTTCAGGCGATGTTTGTCTCAGCAGGCGCTGAGAACTCGATGATATACATCACCTTGGTCTGATGGTCGAGGAGGACTATGTCAGGCTTATTGGCTCGAATTAGCCTGACGGTCGGGAACGAGTAGTTCCAGTAAATCCGGCATTTCTCGTTCTCGACAACGGACTCGATATCTCCGGGAATGTAAGGCAGCACTGGTGTTTGGTCTATGTCGTACGAGTGCCGTAGATGGTAGTATAGCACTCGTAAAGCCGCGTTATGTCGGTGGATGTAGACCGAAGTCGCATATATCGGACATGCAGATAATAAATGCATGAGCGACTCCGGCGCCTGACGGCAGGTTCTGCAGTTGATATCAGGGACCTCTACACCCATCACGCGACTCCGATAGACCAAGGTGTTAATAACACCATCTTGACAGGCCACAATGAATCCCTCGGTCTCCGACTTCAGCCCTGCTGACCTTAAAAATGCGAAGGTCAGCTCTATCGATAAACCCAGTGCTTCTATGTTGTTATAGAAAACACCGTGCAGGGGTTTATCGACGTGCTGCCTGAACAGATTCCTCTGTTCGGCAGCTTTAATTTGGGCTGTCAGACGATTCGGCGGAAGCTCAGTAACTGATTCTGCATCAGCACCTCGCCTGCCTACTCGCCTGTAGTCGAACAAGAGACCGAGTTCATCTACGGCCCTCTGTGCTGCCTTAAACAATAAAGCGCCAACTCCCACGGTTTCATGATCTCTCACTAACCGTAGGAGCGGATCCGAGCTCCTTAGGATGTTACATGCCATACTCAGTGCTACTCTGCCATGCATACACTCCAGACTCAAGAGTCCTCGGCCCCCCCGTTGACGTGGGAGGTACACACGAGGAACGGACGACCTAGGATGAATACTCCTATGAATATTCATCATCTTGCGGGTATCCCTGTCCAATTGGCGCAGCTCATCTACTCGCCATTTAACTACTCCGAAGGAGTATAGCAGAATCGGACGGCAAGCATATTAGTGGCAGACACCTTGTTCTTCCCCGAAAGTTCAGAAGACCAAATCTTTCGGAATCGGTGTCTGTACTTGCCACGGAGAGAATCCTTTATTTGGTTCACATCCTGGATGTGACGTTGTTCCACACCCAGGTACGTGTAGGTCTCTCCGGCATCCAAATGTCGTAGGATGCTTCCGTCTGCGAGCTGCGCATCTTCGTGGAATTCCCCGCATCGCCCTCTCTTGAGGTGGACGACTGCGCATTTGTCCAACCCAAACTCCATTCCAATTGCCCGCGTGTATTCCTCTACTACCCTGAGAGCATTTTGAAGTTCTCGCTCACCGGAGGTATAGAGTTTAAGGTCATCCATATAAAACAGATGGGTGACCTTATGCCTCCGGTTGCTGGGTGGCCCACACTGATACCCGCGGGTTTGGCGGAGTCCAACAGACAGCGGCAGCAGTGAGATGCAGAAGAGGAGCAGACTCAAAGAGTCACCCTGAAACACTCCTCTCTTAAATGTCACCAACTCTGTCGAAACTCGCTCGGCACCGGATGTTATGGTGAAGCGAGTTCTCCAGAGCGGCAACAGTTGTTCAATGCATCTCACTAGTGGTGCTGGTACCGCAGGACATCCGAGCAAGTGTAACAAAAGCTCATGGGATGTTGTATCAAATGCCTTGCGATACTCAATCCAGGCCATTGATAGATTCTGCTTGTATTGCACAGAATCCTGTGTAATACAGCGGTCTATCAGCAGGTTTTCCTTGCAACCTGCCAGGCCCTTCTTGGCACCACGCTGTTCGTTTATCTGTTGGTAGACCGGATCAACAGACCTCAACATCCGGGTATACAAGATACGAGTAAATAACTTGTAGCAGGTGTTGAGGCAGGTAATCGGTCTATAATTTTTTGGGTCAGACAGATCCCCCTTTTTGGGGATTAGCACAGTTCGCCCCTCGACAAACCAGTCCGGAATTTGCTGCCCCTCGTTCAACCATGAGTTGAAAACTCGGGCCAGATGGCTGTGGGTGGAAGGAAACTTCTTCCACCACCAGTTGTTTATACCATCTGGACCCGGGGCAGCGAAGTTCTTGGTTCCAACAAGTGCTTGTTGAACCTCTTCCGTACTGATTGCCGGGCACACTTCGTCTAGCTCTTCTAAGACTCTACGACAGAGAGCCTCGAAGTGTGCTATAGCTGGAGTGTCATTATCGAATGGACTCGCGACTTCGTAGATTCCTTTCCAGAAGGCTTCGACATTATCAACAGTTGGCGGATTCTCGACAACACGCTGTAGCTCTTGGAACAGGCGAGACGGGTTTGTTTGAAACAATTTGTTTTGTTCCAAACTCCGCATTCGCCTGACCAAAGTTTTCTTAATAGCCATAAGCGCTCGAATCCTATCTAGACAGTGCTGCTTGATGGTCTGCAGCACTGTGCGATTTAGAGTGTGGTGTTGGCGTCTCAGTCCGGCTGCCACTCGCCGGACCTTCGGTGTAAATGGTCTACCTGCGACTATATAATCCGCCACACTCTGGATTCGAGAAGCGTGTTGCCTTGCTGATCGAATTTTAGCTTCGATCTTCTGTACGCGCCGCTTAGCTTTTCCGACCCTATCAACTGCGCTTGCCAGGCGCTGTTGTGGGACGAGTTGCTTGGCGGCAGCGTACACCGCGCTGTTGATCTGCCAGATGTTGGCATCTTCTGGAAGCTCCTCACTAATCAACGAATCCATTCGTGCCAGGTCTTGTGACATTGGGTTAACCCTGGTGTTAAGGTTAACCCTCGTCCTTAAAGCGATATCGGTGTACTCAGGAGGATGTTCCTCGTCAGCTGGTATTTGCCGCGGTGGAAGTGCGGCAGGCACTTCCTCATGCTGACGAGGTGCTCTTACGTAACCTGTTCTGCGCAGGAAGGATACTTGATCTCTCAGATGTTGTTGAGAGAAGGCGCGATACTCCGGGTGCATATCGCACCACAACTGGTGTAATCGCGCCATGTACCCCCTGCGCTCAGGTTCGCTGCTCTCGTAGCAGGTCAGCAAGTCATCCCTTAATTCCCTCGTCCACTTAAAGCGTCCATGTTCATAGCGTGGGTCGTCAACGTTGAGACCGTCCGGTGAGGCCCCTCCCATCTGTCTCTGACCCCCATCCGGTTGGGGTCGATTGTGAGGGGCCATTTATGGGGTCTGTGGAACCAGAATAGGGGGGTTTCAGGGTGGTTAGCCCTGAAACCCCACGTCCGACATTTGTCAGAGAGGGTTACCCCTCTCTGTCCAGGGGTATTATTATTATTATTATTATTATATATTTATGGGCAACATACTAGACGTCAGGAATATGAATCAAAATTTTTGTCTGTAAGTTGTAAAATGGCCAAGTTATGATTTTTTTAAAAAATATTCGCTGTCCAAATGTAATTCCTGTAATTCGGGCGCCGCTGAGAAAGAAAATTGTATAAATAGGTTTTTTGAAATACTTAGCAGTTTTAACTTCCATAATGAAAATTTTAATGCAAAACATAATGAAAAAGCCGGCTGCACAAACTGCATAATTATCATAACATAAAATAAAAGATTTTAAAAACAGAATTCGATTCAGGACCTTTTATCACTTTTGCCAGTCAGCTGTTAAGAGTCACTAAACCACAGGATACTGCTCCTTTACTAACTGCTGACACTCACCTAGTTACAGCAGGTGCATTAACAAAAAATCGTTCATAGCCCATACACGATACACGAGTTTAATGAACGGCCAGACAGAAGACAGAAGACAGAAGATAGTGTGGAACACCTATTATTGTGATTTGATCGTGTATTTTTAATGTCTGCTTTTAATGAAATTTAAAGTGTAAGTTTTATTTTAGTGGTGTTTTAGAGGCATTCGAGGTAAAGTAGGTATAGTGTATTAGAAGAAAAAACGATTTACAGATAAAGTTGATATGTGCCAAAAAGCAGAACCTCGTGGGTGGTGTGGAAATTTGCCTTACTATTAAATTCCCCGTATTTTATTTGAATCGTGAAGTTTGGCAACCACACACACTGTTTAAGACACGCGAGATCGGCTTAGTTTAGTCGTTACCCTTGCTAGCGCATTCCACTGGCGGGGTACCCAAATTCAAATACTATTTTTTTTTTCATTTCATAGTACGTTTTAAAAAAAATTGTAGTTTCATGTTCCTATAGTTGAAAGGTGTCACCAATATGAATATGACCTCCACTCTAAGATTCACCCTGTATATTATATTATCTCCTATATAAATATATTTATTTTTTTGTTCTTTTTTAAATATAAATATATAGAAACATTTTTTATCGTATGTAATATCATAAGTGCTTAAAATTTTATCGATAAATTTTTTTCGAGAGCGATATTCCCTAGTAATATTAAGAGTGTAAATTGGCCACTTTATTATCTAATTAAATCACGAGCGTTTTAGCGCGAGGGATTTAATTTTTGATATTAAAGTGACCAATTTACACGAGTAATATTACTGTTGGCAATATCGCTCGAGAAAAAATTTATAGGTAAAATTTTCAAGCACAAATGGTATTTGCGGAGAATATTTCACGAATAAATTATTTAAATACAAAAACATATCTTTAATATTAGAAAAAATGTATTACCAAACCGATTCATATTAAATTCAGGTTAAATTGAAAGTTGGAAGACGCTTACGACGAAATGTCAAAGTTATTAAGTATTAAGGTATTAAGTGACAGTTGACATAAAGAATGATTTTATCGCGATAAAACTGTTTCAGGGATTTTATCGATATAATACTGCTG
The DNA here is from genome assembly GCA_963680705.1 of Rhagium mordax. Classification (NCBI taxonomy): domain Eukaryota; kingdom Metazoa; phylum Arthropoda; class Insecta; order Coleoptera; family Cerambycidae; genus Rhagium; species Rhagium mordax. The sequence goes on from OY796656.1 coordinate 58,119,179, forward strand.
TCATTGGTCCAAATTTAAAAATTGTAGTAGTTTCATTGGTTAATAATTTCTGAGTGAAATAATCAAAATAAAATGCTGTTCATTTTATTCTTGCACTCTTCTTCACATAAAAAATTAAAAGGAAGGAAATGGTCCTATGAAAGTAGAGAAAATAAAATACCTAACTTGATCCTGATCTTTCTGAGTATATCTTGTAAGTATTGTACTTATATGAGGCTCTTTCCACTTACATTCTATACACAAAATCTGCAGGGCATTGTAGGTATAGTAGAAGTTTGCTCAGCCGAGGCGCAAGCCTTCTACTCCGAGTGACATATACTATTTTTTCTTCAAGCGTTAAAATCAAAAATATCAAAACTTTAATTTTGAAAAATGACATCAGGTCAAATGCGTTCAAGCTTGGTAAAAAAAATATATGTAATACTAACCATTTTATTTATCAATGAAACATGACATAGGTAAATTAGCAATTTCAAGTATTTCAGATGCAATGCAATGCATTTCTTCAGACTTTTTCGCTTTTAAATTTTAAAAACAGCACGACGCGAGACGTCAATTTTTAAAATGGCTGTTTATGACAAATCATAACTTAGATTTTTAATTCGTTGCCATGGATACATTATTTCATTTTTGTACTAGGAAAAAAATGAGAAATATTTGTACTAGTACAATAATAGGCTCTTTCTACAGGACATGTTGCATTATGTAATGTAAGTATTGTTATACGCTTAAAGAAAAACACTATTAATTAATCACATTTAATTAGAAAACGGCTCCTAGTAGTCAGTTTTCTTGTAGTAAATTTGACATGCACAAACTACTGGATAAAAATTATGACATTTGTACCTATCGCTGCATAATATCTCTTTTCTTACTAAACTGACTCTATTTTTAATTTTATATTTAAATTGTCCATCTAATTCCCTATTTGTACATACCCCATTTACCTAATTACGGCTTAATAAAATTTTACTTCCGAACAATTTTTACAAAAATTCTAGAAATGAATAAATTATACATTCTTAAGTCAATTATTATATTATCAGAAATGTACTGTGTAAATTGTATGCTTGAACTTTCAATATTATATGAATAAAACTATTATTTTATATTTTAGAACTGGCAGTTACGATGCTACCAAAAGCTTCATTTGTATCATAATTGGTAACGAACGATACTACTACATCAGGATTCCATCATTATTTTGGTAAGTTCTTTTTGAAATCTATGACCTTTAATTAATTAAAACTTTTATTTTCAGGAACGTCAAATACATGCCAAACAAATTATTAAACTACCTATGCTATGAAACTTTCAACAAGTACTTATAATTAAAGAGTGTCTTCAGGTTAGTATTCTCACACAGTTTGTGATCGTTTTATGCTAATTTATTATATCTGAAAACCAACACCTGAGTGTCCTGGGTTTCATACCCGATTTGACCTCTACGATTGTACATTTGGTCCTACGCCACACGATTTAAGTTTTTGTTCACTCGTGTCCCATTGTATTTTAACACTAGTTCATAGTTTATATTTTAAACATCTTTTTTGTTTTAGAAATGTGTCAACTATATCGTCCACATATTTTAACATTAACACTCTTGTAGATATTTGTCTTTAAACTAATGATACTTGGAAATTTTATATTTTGGTCTAGCTTAACGTACAGAGTGATGTTTTAGTTTGGTTATGTATAATATTTTACTAGAATTGAAATTTTATTTTATTTACACCAGTAACATTTCAAAAGTGTTTTCATTTGTAGAACCAATTCGTCTCTGACCACCTGTTTGCGGAGTGATCGAATGTCCATGTGCCCTAGCTGAGTGAAGTTATGAGATTTAAGTAGATAGCTAATACCGGATCCGAGTCTACCCCCACCACTTTTTTTTCTGTGCTGGGGGCAATTAGAGTGGAGGGAGGTAATTAGGTAATTAGAGTATTGTCGGTAATTATACTGGTGTAATTACAATCGTAATAGAGGTAATTAGGCTAATTAGAGTATTGTTGGTAATTAGACTATTTGCGCATTAATTACACTGGTAAAATTAGTCTGGAGGGGGGTAATTAAAAACCCAATTGTCGCGAGAAATGAAAGTAATTGGATTATTGCGCTGTATAATTAAACTGGTGTAATTGCAATGCATCTAATTGAATTGGAACAATTGTTGTATAGTAATTAGTGTATATATCAATTGCTAAATTATGCGCTCTTATTTGTCAAAAATGTATGTCATTCAATATCGCTAACAAGGGGGTGACAATCTGCTTATCAAAAATTATTTACTGTTGCATTTGTAGTATAAACGCACAATTTCTCGAAATCCTATGGTTTATTACCTTATAGAAAACCAATATCAAGTAACTATCTATAATAAATAGACAAAATAAATCCACAAATCACAGTTAATAGTTAGACAATAGAATACAAACAAAAGAGGCTAACGATATAATCGAATAACAAGTGACATCGAAATGCATTTATTTTCTAATGATCAAAGATTATCCATCTGTTAGCTAAACAAAAGGTATGTCGGCAAAAAACAACAAAGCCAAAAGGCGAGCTACCTGAAACGTATTTTCTTACACAAAAGCATATTTATTTACTGTCGCATAATTTCTCGAAACAGGTACCTATCTGAAAAATATCAAATCATTCGTATTTCACGGTATAACAAACGGCAGTTGTCTTAGTTTATTGGGCGCTAGTGCGGTAGAAATACTAAGAAAAACAAAAGCGCCGTACAAAACACAAGGAATAAATTCAAACAAATACCCTACTGTCACTGTGGCTTTACAAATTATTAAAATTCCAAATCGTAGGTAGTCTTCGACCAGTATAGCATTTATGTACTTTTGATCATACCGCGAGAACCCTCGATAGGAGCTAATCAAATCAGCTTTTAGGTTTGCATGTACTGTTTGTTTCTTAACATACAGACTTGAGACTTTTTCTATAGAGGGACGGTAGTTCAGCTTGACAAATCAATCGAAATCGAATCAAGATGGTTTACAAATTGGTTCTATTCGATTTCTTTCAACTGAACCTATTATTTTATATTCAATATAATCCTCAGTATTGCCTTTCAACTTAAACATACAAAAATTAATTTTTTCATTGATTTACAGCTTATTAATTTACAAACTTTAACATATAGGGTGTACCGATTTGTACGAATCAAACTTTATGTCAACTGAACCTATTATTTTATATTCAATATATTCCTCAGTATTGCCTTCAACTTAAACATACAAAAATTAATTTTTAAGGGAGCTGTGATAAATGTAGAAAACCAGGATCAAAGTTGTTTTTTTTTTTGGGCTGTGACTTCAGAATTATACCCTGCAAATGATCATACATCGGACACAGCGTCATATCCGCATTTTTCAACAGTATTAAATGTAACGGGTATGAGTTCTCCAGTAAAATTACGAGATATTTCAAAGTTTGAGGAAATGAACAACATTTCAATTAACGTATATGGGTTAGAACAGATATTTGAAAATAATAGAGTAAAGTATGAAGTTGTAGGACCTTTGCGTTATTCGGGGAAAAAACTGTATACACACATAAATTTATTATTGATCTCTAGCGAGTGTGATGATGATAATCACCATTGCAATAAAGAGTGTGCCAACAGTCACTACTGTTGGATAAAAGATATATCTAGGTTAGTTTCCACCCAAATTTCCGGTAGCGATCATAAAAAACATTTTGTGACGGTTGCTTATTATATTTTAATAATGAACGTCAACTATGTCAACATCAGAGAAACGATTGTAATCACATTTACACCACAACGCCAACAACAAAAATACGGGTAGATAAATTCGGAAAGGAAGTTGCAGAAAATATATTAAAATTTGAGAATTTCGAAAGACAAATGCAAGTGCCATTTGTAGTATATGCTGATTTTGAATCGATTTTAAAGCCTATCAATACCACAGTAAGCTATCTACTGTGTTTGTTTCTTAACATACAGACTTTAGACTTTTTCTATAGAGGGACGGTAGTTATACACCGATACGGATTCTCTGATTATTAAAGTTTTTACTCATAACATTTACGATTTTATAAAAGAGAACCCCGATAAATTCGATACATCCAACTATAAAGAAGGAAATAAATTTGATGTTCCTAAAGGTCTGTCGGTTTTAGGGAATTTTAAAGATGAGTTCCCCGCCGACCCGATTATTAGTTTTTATGGAACGGGGGGCTAAAGCTTACTGCATAAAATCTATGAATAGTGAACTAAAAAAAGCTAAGGGGGTAAAGACATCAGTTATTAATAAAAATTTGTCAATAGATGATTATAAGAAAATAGTGGAGCGGGGTGGGTTAATATTAAGAGAAAGGAATACATTTAAAAGTTATTCGCATGATATTTACACAGAAATGAAAAATAAGGTGGCACTATCTCATAGATACAAAACGTCAAATAATAGCAGCATCAAAAAATACTAGTATTGAAAAAACATTATAAAAACAAAACGGTACATTGATAATAAAGGTATACAATAAATATAAACCACAAATTACCTGTAGGTATAACAATTATTGAGGAAATCCAATCATTTTCTTCTTTAAATAAAACCAACAGAAATTATCACAACGAACAAGCAACAATAATTTTACACGTGTTAATAGTCAGTAACCAAAATCATATGAAATTTGTAATAAAAAACGAAGCGCTAAGAAATACGATGTCTGTCATTAGTGTCATCTATACCTAAAAATACAAACTTATTATAAAATAAAATAACGTAATAAGTAGGAAACTGCAATTTAACTTAAAACATGTATGTTTTACAGTCTACTACCTTTACATTAAATTAAAATATTACTACTCATTACTTAATAACAGGAATGTATAACAGAATCAAACGATAACTACTTAATACCAAAACAAAACAAACAAAAAAAAAATGATCAACTATGTATTATTGCAAACACATAATAAAAATTCCCTAATACCTAAGACTCAAATCTAGAATTCAACATCTCACGACAAATCATCCTCTGGGTCTGGGTTTTTTGATTTGTGGGACTCAGAGGATGATTTGTCGTGAGATGTTGAATTCTAGATTTGAGTCTTAGGTATTAGGGAATTTTTATTATGTGTTTACAATAATACCTATACAGATAAATCCAGGATGCTTCGAACACGACAGGAATTGGGACGAATATACGAGTGGCCAACAACTCGCCTCAGTTCGAAATTTGTACATTATGAGAAGTGTGTGGCAGTGCCTTGAGGCCAGTGTGGCAACTCACTGCTCAGCCTCAGCAGTCAGCACGTCAGCAGACTCTTGTTAGTATCAATAGTATCTCATTAACCGATGCAGAACTCATGTTTGAAAGAAATTTGATTTACGTATTCTGAACCAACGATTCGAAATTTTTCTAACTTCAATAATTCATGCTAGATAGGATTAATTATTGTAATTTAAAAAAATCTCAAAACACATTTAAATATTTCCATTGTTTGTTTTTTCGCAACAAAAATGTGATTTTTTACAATTCTCTTTCTTTGTTTAATATGCATTGTTTATAAATGACTTTATTTAGGCTTTATACAAGCATAATAACAAAAACATATTCAATTTGATATACTAACATTTTTATCATGCATTAAAGAAGATCCAATAAACTTAATAATAATTGTTTGTTTAGAGATGAAACATCAATGTGAATAATCAAATTGGATATGTTTATGTTTTTTGTTATTATGCTTGTATAAAGCCTAAATAAAGTCATTTATAAAAAATGTGATTCTACAACATAAAATTAATTGTCGCTGCACCTCGAGTGTGGCAGGAGGTCTAATAAAAATTATTATAAAATAAAAGAATCAAACCAAACAAGGAACAGTAGACGCGAGAGCCATCGGCTACAGCGCGGAGATCCACGATTCCCGGGCACTGTGTCCGCTTGCCTACAACTGGCACAAGTAAATCGCCCAAACTAATAGCCATGTTCGAACCTCCTCGGTCTTTACTGTATAGTTGATCACTGTTTTTTTTTTGTTTTGTTTTGGTATTAAGTAGTTATCGTTTAATTCTGTTATACATTCCTGTTATTAAGTAATGAGTAGTAATATTTTAATTTAATGTAAGGGTAGTAGACTGTAAAACATACATGTTTTAAGTTAAATTGCAGTTTCCTACTTATTAGGTTATTTTATTTTATAATAAGTTTGTATTTTTAGGTATAGATGACACTAATGACAGACATCGTATTTCTTAGCGCTTCGTTTTTTGATTATAGATTTCATATGATTTTTGTTACTGACTATTAACACGTGTAAAATTATTGTTGCTTGTTCGTTGTGATAATTTCTGTTGGTTTTATTTAAAGAAGAAAATGATTGGATTTCCTCATTTGTTATACATACAGGTAATTTGTAGTTTATATTTATTGTATACCTTTATTATCATTGTACCGTTTTGTTTTTATAATGTTTTTTTCAATACTAGTATTTTTTGATGCTGCTATTACTTGACGTTTTGTGTTAGATATTTCGTTAAGTGGCTTTATTTCACAGGTTTTAGTACTGACTATTATATTTTTGTAATTTTTTTAAATTTTTTAAATTGTAAGTGTATTCATAATTGTTGTTTAGTATCTATATCATTGTGCAAATTTTGGTATATATATATGTAGTGGTTATCAAATTGTTTTTTTACAGACAGTGTATGGTTAAGATGTTCTGTTTTGAGAATGTTAGTGATCAACACCATTTAATTGTTATTATTGAGCCCTGAAGAAGTTTAAGTATAATTAAACGAAACGTAGGCAAGGTAATAGTTTGGTTTGCCCTATGTCCTGGTTCCGACAATTTTCAAATCTTAATAATTGTATGTTTAGAGATGAAACATCAATGTGAGTATATCAAATTGGATATGTTTTTTGTTATTATGCTTGTATAAAAACTAAATAAAGTCATTTATAAATAATGCAATATCTTTTTTAAATTTCTCTCTCGTGAAACAATAGATTTTCAAACATCGCCGTTATTAAGTCGTCACTAGCCTTATTTTCCAATTTCTCCTTCAAGATGGATTCATGTAGAGTGAGAGCGTCTGCATAGTGAGAGTATTCAAATATCGGTGTAGACAGGAACTATACCATTTAAGTCATCTGTTTAAGTTGTTCTATTTTATGGTTAATTACTGTTTCAAGGAGAAGTAAATTACTGAAACTTTCTGCATTTAACGTAATATTAACGGTACCTTTATTGGCAAACATTTTTAATATTCGGTCGCCTGCTTCTTTCGTAAACTTCAAAACATAATTTTCAAATTGGATATTTAGATTTTGGCAATCTTCTACACTAGTAATGGATGAAAAATATTCGAAGAGAATAGTTTTCAATTTTAAAAATTCTACAAATTCACAACTAGAAAGCGAAACTGCACTAGACACTGATTTCTACTAACTAACATTTTCTTTTGTAAGAATCAGTCCATTACGATATAAATACGAACGAGCAAATTATTGTAAACAAGGTGTGGAGTGCTATTGTCTCTCACAAAAATGTACGTTCATTATCAAAAATGGATCAAGCTGATGTTAATTATCTACCGAAAAATTTCATTAAAACGTTGAGCGTTTGGGATTTGGATGGGAGGTTGGCATATACTACCCGATTATAGACGGAATGATCCTCTTATGAAGCGCTACATGGAATGTCGCAAGCATAAAGCGGAGAACACATACGCGCGATCGCGTCCACGATCACGATGGCGATGGCGGTGATCGCTGCAAACAAATATGTGCGGGTTCATTTGTTTCCTTAGGACACGTTCAGCCGCCACCGCAACCGCCATCGCGATCGTGGTCGCAATCGCGCGTATGTGTTCTCCGCTTAAAGCGGAGAACACATACGCGCGATTGCAACCACGATCACGATGGCGATAGCGGTGATCGCTGCAAATAGATATGTGCGGGTTCATTTGTTTCCTTAGGACGCGTTCAGCCGCCACCGCCATCGCCATCGCGATCGTGGTCGAGATCGCGCGTATGTGTTCTCCGCTTTAACCTTCAGAGCTTGGATGCGATATGATCGATGGTCGCGGTCCATGAATTATATCTGTCCCGGTTGCGTGAAAGAACAATGCAGTTTAATAGTGTAGTGGCAGTTTTCCAATTGGTTGAGTTCCTGCATAATAGACTAGTTATTCTACAACTAGAAGATGTTTCCGTAGCATTCATATCCACCATTAAAACTACTCATTATAAACCGAAATGGCCCAGAGATTGGAGAAGAATGTATATGCAAAGTATCAATGATCCAAGAGTGTTTATAGATGAATCTGATACATTTTTCAAAACTTTGTATTTTTGTATTATAAATTACGTTTATTTTCACAAATAGAACGGTCCTGGACTTGGATTATGTTTTGTTTACTATCGTTTATATTTCTAACATTTTTAATAACTTAAATATAGAACCCGTCATGAAGGTGTGTGGAATTTAATATATTAATATAGTGTTTTATTCATGATAATATACATATCATATTTTAGATAGTATAAATTGAAACATTTGTTTAGATATAGTAATGCTACAATAACAAGATGGAGAGGTTTGAGATATACATGACGGTGCACTTTTTTCGATAATAGGGCAGTCCCACAAATTTTCCATATTTTTCCATATTTATTCCTTCAGAAAAATTTCCTTTATTTGCTCTTTAACGTATAGTCTATCCACCTCCTTGATTAAGTTTGTTAATATATTCGAAATTTCCAAAATGCTTATGTAACCACTGTTATACGGAATGCACATATGATTATGTTGAAGCCATTTGATCTGTCATTTTTCATACGGTTTCAGATATAGTCCACTTCCGGATTTTCCTCCCATTGCGATAGCTTCCATCGTTTCATTGTGGCGCTGTGTTTCCTCAAATTGTTTCTGGGCATCCTTGGTGGAACTTACCGCCCTAGCAATACCAGCTAATCCGTCTAACGCCAAAAGTCCTGCGAACATGGGTAGTAAAAACCGAAAGAAATCCTTCTCTTTTCGGGATAGGTATGACTCGAGATAAATTAAACTTTTTCGATCCTCCCGCCCGATGAACGGTTTATCGAGCTGCCAACAATCGTCTATTTTACCCGATTTTAATTTTATCGAGATCGGTTTCACCACGTCGCCTTTAAACTGATTTTCTGGGGATCCTTTTTGCTTTTTTAAACGTGCGCTACCACCAACTTTACGGCATTTAACGAACGAGGTAAGCAGCTGCCATTTTCCCAAATGAGGCGTCTTTCATTTTCACGCGTTTCCAAGCTCCCTCGGCAAGTCGATGATCTGCCGCGTGCCTGACTGATAAATCACTACTGGAGCCGTACTCTATATCGTGTTCCTTACATAAACAATCGAGCTTATTTATCCCGCCATCTCCCTGTCGCAGACGTTTCTCGATACGTGTGCCCGGTCCACAAAACTGATAGCCGCCAGGTATGTGCATTTCGAAGGGGAGTTTATTAATCAGATCGTTTAAAATAGACGAAGATCGTATCAACAGGGTTTTTCAAATGCGTAAGGCGGCCGTCCACGTTCCAGGTTCCAGGTCCTGGAAGCGCGCCCCCGAGCTGTCCAACTATAATTTTAGATGTGACGTTACTCATTTTAAGTCAGTGTACGCTTGCTGTTCATCGCTTACTACTACTACTGTCGTTATGAAATTCGTAAAACATAATGAACGCTTTCCTATCGAAAATATCTACGTATATTCAAAATCTCTAAATCAACCAATGTACCTACGTCTATTTGGATAAAGTTTTAAACGGTACCCCCTTCATTGGTTATCGCAAGTTCGGCGACGAAACCGAAAATATTATTTCGCCACTCGATACGAAACCGAATTCTATTTTTATTTTTGATGATGTTAAGTGTATTCCCCAAAGTCCTATCAGATTTTTTCTCCATGGGTAGATATCGATTAATTGATACGTTTTACTTGTGTCAAACTTATTCCCATATTCCCAACATCTTTTAAGAGACAATACCAATCTGATCGTACTTTTCAAGCAAGATGATCTCAATTTGAAACACGTTTACAGCAACCGTTACATCTCCTCCGATATGACTTTAGATAAATTCAAGGAAATGTGTCAACATTGCTGGAATAAGAAATTAGATTTTTTACTAATCGACAAGAGTGCAAGGGTGTAGATACTTTTATATACTACAAGTAAAACTATTCGAAATATTGCTAGTCCGTTTGATGCATGCATACGGTCAACATGAAAATGAAGAAGAGTGCGCCGATAACGAAAAATAATCTAATAAAAACGCGAAATGTTATAAAGCAGAAATTTTTAAAACTTAAAAGGAATCGAATAGAAGCCAATAAAATAATGGAAACAAATTTGAAACCTCTAATAGACTAAAACTAATTGCTGAAAACATAAAAAAGGAAACAGAGGTAAAAGTCGAGCCACCTAAGATAGAACAGGAGAGGCGGGAAACTGGTGATGATGATGATGATGTATTCGATTATAAGAAGAGAGATCAAGAAATTAAAAGAAGAAGCAAGGATGTAAAAATAATAAAGTGGGGAAAGAGCCTAATAGTAAACATTCGAAATATCGGTCCAGATTTTGTTCCGTCTGAAATAGTTGCTGAAACGCCACCCCCTCGTCTTTCTCCTGAAGTTATGTAGCAAAGCTATAATCTTCCTGAAGCACGAAAGGAAATAAACACTTCTCTAAGACAGTTCGAACAGCTACCGAAAAATTATTTGCAAATGCTGATAAATGATACTATTGGGTTGACAGACGATCAATACGGAATACGCTTCAATCCGGACACTCAGGAATGGATGATAGGCGATAGTAATGTTGAAATAGATGGAAACGATATAATCGTGAAAGATAGGAAATACCAGGGTACAAACGGATTGTATCAATAGATTTTTATGAATAATCCTGAAGGTTATTCTCAGGAAGATTTACAAAGGTACGGAGATATTTTGCGTCATAAAAGAGGATATAAATCAGACGGTCAGGTGAGTTGAAATAAATCCAATAAATACAGAAATATAATTAGGAAACTGTTTCCTGTTGAGGTTAGATTAAGAGATAGGTTCTTCTCAGTACCGGGTAGAGGTTTTCAGGTCATTTCCAATACTAATTCTCAATATGTTTACTGGAATTCTTTAAATGAATTAGTTGATCGCCTTAGGCTCCTATATGCAGAAAAAATTCTGGTAATAATTCAGTGGACAATCACACTACCAGTATATTAGAAGAATTATTCGAAGAAGATATCATTAGTTAAAGAGCATCAGCATGGAAAAGCTTCAAGTTGTTCGTGAATTGCACAAGTCTGCTCGAAAAAACTTTCCGAGACGGAGGATAATTATTAACGGCTTACATGATTTAATGCAGGCCGATTTGGCAGATTTTCATTGGAAAAGAAGTTACTTTGGCCATGTCAAAAATTTTTAAGGAGGAAATACCGAAAAACTTTGATGTAGATGAAGGGAAAGAGTTTTGGAATAGGCAATTTCAAGATTTATGTGAAAAAATTCAGTCCTTCGCAAAGATGCAACCTTGTTAAATTTGTTGCAAAGCAGTAAATAGTTATTTCATTAACACAAAATATTTTCAAAAAGTAAAATCGCATTATCAGTAATTTAGAAATTAAAATAAAAAGTTATTTTATTAACAAAAACATTTTTATAATGAAAACTAAAACGGTATTATACAAATTTTTTTCACTAACAAACATTTAAAAAAAACAAACATGTTAAAACTTAAATAATTTAAAATAATTTCGTGAAGATGAAAAGTGATTCCTAACAATAATTACAAATACCGATATCGATTAATCGCAAACTATTAAACACAGCTAATAGTACAGGCAAAGTGCCCAAACTAAACAAGAACATGAATCCCATTGGCCAAATTTATTTCTGCTTTCTTGTTAATTTACCTGAAATAATATGTCAAACTCACTCAACGCTGCTCAGATTATCTTAAATAAATTCTTTCCCGGAAGAGTATAACCATCGTACATATAACGACCTTTTACATGGTCAGTGGTCATAATGTCAATTCGTAAAGCAAAACTTTGCAACTAAATCAATTTTTGGATTCTGAAGGTTTGATTAGAGTTGGAGGACGTTTACTTAATATTGTTTAGATAAAAAATATCCCGTTGTAATGTCGGCAAAACATCATTTTACTAAGTTAATTATTGAATATGAACATATATTGTGTTCGTCTAAATAAACTAAAAAATCATAACGTTAATTATAATCATGAAGCTACCTGTAAGAGCTGTCCTTGTTATATCAAAATCATCCAAGATATGAAAATGAAAACTTTAAATGAAACTGAAATGAATTTGAACATTGGAAATGTTTTTGTTTTCGTATAGGGGGTTGAAAATCAATTTCATGTTGCATATTATGAAGCATGACTTATAGAAACAGTGGCGACAACAAAGTGACCAATCTTTGATTGGTTGTTTAAATCACGTGGTACCGGAAGTTATGTTATTATTTTTTTTATAGGCGTCTTCTTGTCGAGAAAATTCCAACGGCTATATCTCGTTGCGATTCTTTGAATATTTAAAAAGTTATTAGCGTTTCAATATCCCATGTCGAAGAGTTTTGTAAATTTTGCGAAATTAAAAAGGCCGAATGCGCGCGCAGTACCCTCCAAATTTCATGCGCATGCAGGTCTTGCCAAAACTTTAAAATTTTTCGTTGACGTCACAAATGTCACTTTATAGTTAGGATCTGCTGACCTCAAAATCGCAGCTGGACCGCACAATTCACGATGTACTTTCAAGTTGGACTTTCGAGCTTGAATTTATCGTCAGAACGGCAGCCCGGCGGCCTGTTTTCGTTTGGAAATAAGGTTTAAAATTTTCGTGTTTTCGCAAAATTCGCCAAAAAATCCATAGTGCGTCCGATAGATTACACCTTATAGTCGATCCAGCGAAATTTAATAATTTCTTAATATCGGTCCTAGGACGGAACCACGGTGTAAGACAATTAGGTGATGAAACGCCTCAATGTATCGTATGGTTAGAGTGTCGCCAAACTGTTAACGCAAGAGACGCGAAATCGTAAGACAAAGAGAGGGAGTATAGGGCCGCGCGGGCTGCGCCTTGCATGTACCGAAACTGTGGTAGGTATGCACTCATTTACCGGGAAACCCGGAAACCGAGTAATATTTGTAAATTAGGTAGTGTGTGCATAATAAGTATATAATTTTACCAGCTATAGCCGAATTTGTAAGTGTGAAATCTAGAGGAGATCTAAATTATTGAAACAAAATTCAACTATATTCAATTACTTCCTTACCCTGGAAAACATTTTATTCAAGCATATCAACTCAGTTGACGTATTTGAAGAGACCATTGACGAATTCTTATTTATTAATCAGAGCAAAACAGTAGAATTTCCCTGTGAATCCCACTCTCAAGACATAATTACAAAACTAATTTTATTTTACATAACAATGCGGGAAATAGTTATTTATGTATCAAGGCATTCAAGTTTAACTTTTTATCATGAAGGTGGAAATAAACCACATAAATGATAAAAAGAACCTTTAATGCCGAGGTGCATATTAATTTTTTTTAAATCCAGAAACTGTGAAATTAAGATTAATTAACTCTATACTTTAAATAATTTTTAATGACCTTAAGAAATGTCATATTTATTTAAAATTTTAAGTGACATTAGGAAATGTTAAAATTATTTTTAAAATGTCAAATCAGAATAATTTTTTGTAAGAAAATCATTATTTTTAGCAATTATAATAGTGATATTACAATTCTGAATGCAAAAAACTGTATTTATTTACCTTTTATTACAACACAATTATTGTCACAAGCAAAGAAAAATTTATGTTTACATTTATCTGTCACCTCCGCCAACTACAAAAATCGTACAATAATGGATTACTTTAATGACTATTTCTATCACTTTAATACCGATTTTGGGGTACTTTAATGCCGATTTAAAAAAAAAAACAGTTTCATAAAAGAGAATCCCAGACAAAAACAAAATCTTTTTCCAATAAAAAGAAGGAATCTAGATTGCAATTAACCTGATACCTACTCTATTATAGTTGAATCAATTTACCACATTAAATTTCTGAGCACATTGCAAGAGATTTAAATTAAAATTTCAGAATCAATATAAATGTGATTAATAGTTTTTCTCTTTTTTTTTTTTTGATTTTGGACAATAAAAATATCTATAATATATAATAATGCTTTATGTTTACTTAACTTGAATAGTTATTTAATTTTTGAATAAATAAATAAATATTTTTTCGTATACATTATTTATTTCACTCACGTATCCCTTATTATTTGTTCGTTATCACATCAAAATATACTACTATTTTTACTTTATTTACAATATTAAAAATATTATCTTTAAATAAATACCTTATTGCAAGCAATAATTGATTCTTTCGATCAATGCGATCATTAACATAATATAAAAATCATTACTTACTACAGCTGTTTTAATTAAATTCTATAGGTATAGTGTAAAAATATTGTTTCGTTTTTAATGAGTGAAGTTAATTATTTAGATATATAATACTAGAACATTTAAAAAGAATTGCTTTAGATTTTAAACAGCTACATCCATACAATGAGCCCGATTCACGGTAAAATATGCGGCCCCAGTTCTACCATCTCTCTCTAATCCGAGCGTTAACAAATTGACGACGCGGTCGGCCGGTTCGTGGCATCACCTAATTGTCTTACACCGTGGACGGAACCGAGTACAGTTTTGGACTCCGACCCCGAAACAATTTTCTGTTTCTCGATAGTGCCTTTCCTTCACTTTGACATTTAATTGTATAGAGTATTCTATCCAAGTAAGAAACTGCATGTTTCAAGAGCAGGATTAAACAAATGTTTTTAGTTTCCTAGTAGGGGGTCAAAAATTAGTTTCATGGCAGAATGACGTAACGCGTGAGATTTTAGTGGTTTCAGAACGATAGACGTCAAAATTACACTTTCTCGTTCACTCCAAAATCAGAGCGTGACCGTGCAATTCACGATGTAGTTCTAAGTTGGACCCTCTACCTTGGATTTCTTACCAAAACAGTCTCTCGGAAATTCGTTTGGAAATAGTAAGTATTTGCAGTTTTCGTGTTTTTGCAATTTTGTCAATTTGACAAATCATAGGGGTGGATTTAGGATAGGGGTTGCTCTGGCAGGTTGCCGATACCTAATTTGTACGTATTACGGAGTGTTGCAGGTTTGAGTGCCATTACATGAGGTAGATTAAGCAAAAGAAAACAAAAAATTATTACATGGGAATTTATCGCTGCGTTAGAAAGGTCACGCTCAACAATCTCCAAGACAACTTATTAACATCGAGAAGCACGTCGAACAGCTTATTTCCTTTTGTCCAGTCGAAATATATATAGCCAAAAACCAAATGTAACTTAAAATTTTGTCGTTTTTCGTAATTTACAAAGATAGGGGTGATGGATAGATAGGGGCGGTGACTTGAAGGAAAATAAAATATATGTTCAACTCCTCTCTCAATGCCTGATCCAATGATATGTCACACGGTTACAGTACAGGTAAAATGTACCAAAATTAATCAAATAGGCAAGAAAATTGCGAAATCTTTGTAACTCTATACTTATTATTTATGTAATTTGAAGGTGGATTTTTATTGCATCCACATTTGTACGACGTATGTTAACTACGTGAAAACCAAATTTAGGCAAAATTCAGTAATCGTAGCCCTCCCCCAAGAAAAGTTTTTGTCAAATGATATAAACGAAATCCGAATAATTTCAATGTTGCCAAAAATTCTTTAAAACAAAGGATTGTTTGTAAAACAAGCTGTAGATGATGTGGATTCACCTATTGTTAAAATAGCAATTGAAATTTGTACTTAGTTAATGAGGACGTTACTTTAAGGCTCGCTTTAAGGTGTGAGGTGATTTTTGAATGGTCGAGGCGAAGCCGAGATCTTTCAAAAAACACGGAATACTTAAAAGGGTTTTTGCATTGTGAAATGTATTATATTTTTTCTACTATACCGAAAAAAAATATGGAATTTACTAATTTAAAACTAATTATTTCTAGCTATTAACATATCTAGGAATGTTATGACTATCATAACTGCCGCAGATGTCGGTTTGAAATCCGAGCTCGTAGAGCGAGGATTTTAAGACATCTAAGGCTGTTATGATTCATAACATCCGTGATATGTTCAATAGTTTATCGGTTTCAGAAAATAAAGACATTATTAATAGATATTACCTTTTGATATTCTCTTATTAATAACGTTTTCATTTCATTAGTTAGTCAAGTCTGTATGGGTTGATTTGTCGCCATGGTTACAGTTATATTTTTGTTTGTTTTTATTTGTTACCTTTCTCATATTACATAAATGTTTACATTTTTAATGTCACAACGGCTACATAAATATGGACCTTGGATTGCCTGAAAATACATTTCAGTTGGATTTCAGTACTTAATTATTATTGTTTGGAGTTTTCTGTCTGTTTGTATTAATAAATAGCCCTATATTATAATAATAATAATAATAATAATAATAATTTATTTACCATTATAATTTCATTATTTATTATTTCATCTGTTGACAGTTATTGACAGATCTGTATTTGTAATATTATTACCGTACAAGTGTTAAATATAACTGTACAACTTTAGTTATGACTTGTTTACCAGCCTACTTTTGCATATGTAAACAAAGGATTAATATCCTGAAACCGATAAATGAAATTAATCGACGTTTTTAATAAATTTTATACTTTAGGAGGCTGCCTGTGAAAATTGTTTCCGTGGCAACGAAATATTACACATTTTAATTTGGTTGGGTGGTTTTAAACTAAAATAAACAAATTCATATGTTTTGCCGCGATATAAATGGGAATATTTCTTGTTTCTTGTTTTACCCCAAGAAATCCAAAGCAAGGTATATGCAAACTTATGAAGCGTTTTTAAAATGGATTAGGTAGGTACTACGTGCCGACAAAAAAGTGACATTAGGAAATGTTAAAATTATTTTTAAAATGTCAAATCAGAATAATTTTTTGTAAGAAAATCATTATTTTTAGCAATTATAATAGTGATATTACAATTCTGAATACAAAAAACTGTATTTATTTACCTTTTATTACAACACAATTATTGTCACAAGCAAAGAAAAATTTATGTTTACATTTATCTGTCACCTCCGCCAACTACAAAAATCGTACAATAATGGATTACTTTAATGACTATTTCTATCACTTTAATACCGATTTTGGGGTACTTTAATGCCGATTTAAAAAAAAAAACAGTTTTATAAAAGAGAATCCCAGACAAAAACAAAATCTTTTTCCAATAAAAAGAAGGAATCTAGATTGCAATTAACCTGATACCTACTCTATTATAGTTGAATCAATTTACCACATTAAATTTCTGAGCACATTGCAAGAGATTTAAATTAAAATTTCAGAATCAATATAAATGTGATTAATAGTTTTTCTCTTTTTTTTTTTTGATTTTGGACAATAAAAATATCTATAATATATAATAATGCTTTATGTTTACTTAACTTGAATAGTTATTTAATTTTTGAATAAATAAATAAATATTTTTTCGTATACATTATTTATTTCACTCACGTATCCCTTATTATTTGTTCGTTATCACATCAAAATATACTACTATTTTTACTTTATTTACAATATTAAAAATATTATCTTTAAATAAATACCTTATTGCAAGCAATAATTGATTCTTTCGATCAATGCGATCATTAACATAATATAAAAATCATTACTTACTACAGCTGTTTTAATTAAATTCTATAGGTATAGTGTAAAAATATTGTTTCGTTTTTAATGAGTGAAGTTAATTATTTAGATATATAATACTAGAACATTTAAAAAGAATTGCTTTAGATTTTAAACAGCTACATCCATACAATGAGCCCGATTCACGGTAAAATATGCGGCCCCAGTTCTACCATCTCTCTCTAATCCGAGCGTTAACAAATTGACGACGCGGTCGGCCGGTTCGTGGCATCACCTAATTGTCTTACACCGTGGACGGAACCGAGTACAGTTTTGGACTCCGACCCCGAAACAATTTTCTGTTTCTCGATAGTGCCTTTCCTTCACTTTGACATTTAATTGTATAGAGTATTCTATCCAAGTAAGAAACTGCATGTTTCTTACTTGGATTGCCTGAAAATACATTTCAGTTGGATTTCAGTGCTTAATTATTATTGTTTGGAGTTTTCTGTCTGTTTGTATTAATAAATAGCCCTATATTATAATAATAATAATAATAATAATAATTTATTTACCATTATAGTTTCATTATTTATTATTTCATCTGTTGACAGTTATTGACAGATCTGTATTCGTAATATTATTACCGTACAAGTGTTAAATATAACTGTACAACTTTAGTTATGACTTGTTTACCAGCCTACTTTTGCATATGTAAACAAAGGATTAATATCCTGAAACCGATAAATGAAATTAATCGACGTTTTTAATAAATTTTATACTTTAGGAGGCTGCCTGTGAAAATTGTTTCCGTGGCAACGAAATATTACACATTTTAATTTGGTTGGGTGGTTTTAAACTAAAATAAACAAATTCATATGTTTTGCCGCGATATAAATGGGAATATTTCTTGTTTCTTGTTTTACCCCAAGAAATCCAAAGCAAGGTATATGCAAACTTATGAAGCGTTTTTAAAATGGATTAGGTAGGTACTACGTGCCGACAAAAATGTTGGCATACTTCCTAGAAAGATCTTTCTTTATTAATACAAAATTGTTTGGTTGTATTAATTTGTTCAAATAGAACGAATTAATTTCGTTTAAAATTTGTTTTTCTACTTTTCTGTCCTGGCCGCATAAGTTTTACTTTCGTAGATAGCAACGCCTTAGCAACCAGGTAACTCGAATGTTTACTTTCGTTATCACGCGTTCCTAGGGTTACAAAGTTACAAAGTTCATTTATATTTCAGTCGTTATGATACCACGTATAGAATATTTCAGAAAGAAAAATTAAAAGTCATCAAACTTCTTCAGAAAGAAATGCAGTTAGTTAATAAGAACTTTCAATGGCAAGAATTCAACCCCCTCACAAGTAAAATAGGCTGGTGAAACTCTTTTCCTACTTGTATATGGTGCAAGGAAAATCACAAATGTCTCACTCAACTCATACAGATTTAATCAATTCAAAAAACCTACACAAACAAAAATCAAAGTTGGAATTATTACCACCAACTTCAGAGGCAGTCGCTTAATATTCATTACGAGTGTTTAAAAATTCAGAAACAGAAAAGCAGGTTGGAGATGCACACAAATTTACGGAAATTGTCAGGGGGTGCGATGTCTAAATTCATGCATGGATAAAATTATCGAGGATCTAAACGACGCAGAAGATTTAGATGCTATCGATTCCGATCTTCTTTAAATACAAAGCGTGTTTCATTCAATATACTTCTCCAAGAAATTAACGCACCACCATAAAATAACCAATAGTTTGAAGTTAATTTTAAACAACTCGATAATCCTCACTTGTACAATGATTATGTACCTACTTTTTCATTTTGCAGAATGTACTCACAGATAAACAAGCAGAAAATGAAGGAAGCAAACGTAAAATTGGCAAAAAAATTTAATAAAAAAGTAAAAAATAATTAATATTTCTCTATAAATGAAAATATTCTTATTTTTTGAAAATTTCTCATGGTTCAATTGCCAATTTTTATTATGCATGTGAAACGTAGTTCATCCCATGATTTTTCAAGTAGGCAGCTCCGACACACCCCTTATGGTTCGGGACCCTTAAGTTTCTTGAAATATATGTATTTTTAAACGTATAAGTATGCCAAGTTTCAACGTATTCACTATATTCTTGTTTAGTTTTTAACATTGGAAATGTTTTTGTTTTCGTATACGGGGTCGAAAATCAGTTTCATGTTGCATATTATGAAGCATGACTTATAGAAATAGTGGCGACAACAGAGTAACCAATTTTTGACTGGTTGTCTAAATCACGTGGTACCGGCAGTCATGTTATTATTTTTTTATAGGCGTCTTCGCGTGTCGGTAAAATCCCAAAGGCTATGTTTCTTTGCGATTCTTTGAGTATTTAAAAAGTTATTAGCGTTTCAATATTCCCATGTCGAAGAGTTTTGTAAAATTTGCGAAATTAAAAAGGCCGGATGCGCGCGCAGAACCCTCCAAATTCCATGCGCGCGCAGGTCTTGTCAAAACTTTAAAATTTTTCGTTAATATCATAAATGTTACTTTCTAGATCGGATCTGCTGACCTCAAAATCGCAGCTGGACCGCACAATTCACTATGTACTTTCAAGTAGGACTTTCTAGCTTAGATTTCTTGCCAAAACGGTGGCCCGGCGCCCTGTTTTCGTTCGGAAATAAGGTTTAAAATTTTCGTGTTCTCACAAAATTCGCCAAAAAATCCATAGTGCGTCCGATAGATTGCACCTTATAGTCGATCCAGCGAAATTTAATGATTTCCCTAGGACGGAACCGATTACAGTTTCGGACTCGGGACGACTTCAGGACCCCGAAACAATTTTCAGTTTCTCGGTAGCACCCTTCCTTCCCTTTGACATTTAATTGTATTAAGTGTACAAAGTAAATTTTGTACTTTAAAACTTTATAAGAACTATACGCTCACGCTCATTTAGTGAATACGCCATTTGACAGGTAATTGGATGCAAACAATGTTTGAACTTGGAAAAGCGACAATAATTTAATAGGGTATTTTACACTATAAAATATTAATTGCGGAATAATGAAAATACAATGGTCTGTGCATGGAAAAACCTAAACATATAGGTTTTTATTGATAAAAATACAAGATTAATTTAATATTCAAGTTTTAAACAGTGAGATTTTTAGTCTATACTCAAACGTTAGCCGCCATCTTGGTTTCTATGTGACGCCGCTATTATAATAAACTTTAGTAAACGAAATGCACAGATTATAAAAGGTTAACTTAAACGTTTAATATCAGTTTAGCAATCAATTGAATTTGGATGGTTTGCTATTTGGTTTTATTCGGATTCTTTTAACCGAACCTACTATTTTATATTCAGTATAATCCTCCATATTGTTTTTCAACTTTAACATACAAAAAATTTACATCTTTTTCATTGATTTACTGCTTTTTTGGCACAATATTTACAAACTGTAACATATAACCTCTAATTTACGAACACTGACATTTTATGACAATAATTACTTTTCGTTTTTTTTTATTTCTATTAATTGATACAAGATCAAGGTATAAGTGCACTGTACTTATATCGAAATGACCTTTACAAAAATACAGTACTTACACTTCTTTTCGACAATAATTTTGGTTTTCTTCTTACAAGTTTAAACCAAATTATTGTTTCTCATTGTAATATCATTCGGCTCTTATAAGCACTATACTAAATTAAAATAAACAACTTTTCTAATGTTTTTATAGTTGTACTTTTGCAATTCAGCACTACACACAGTACACACCAATGATAGAGATTATAACTCATAATTAGACAATTAAAACAGAAAACTATTTATAATTCTATATAAAGCGTATCTGCATGCGTGTAGCGACTATCGTAGTGACGTCACGCCCAAACAAATCATGGCGGTTAGCGTTTTCGTGCGAAATTTAAAAATTGAAATAAAAAATGCCGTTTTAAACTATTTAGCGATTTCATTAAAAAAAAAAAAAAAAAAATTCGGGTGGATCATTACCAATCATATAAACTATTTAAGACACTTTCCGAAAAACCGTAAAAAACTAGTCATTTTTGTTACTTATCGTACCTAATGCATTTGTGACAAATACCATGCAAACGAATTTTATTGCTTTGAAATTTGGAAAAGTTAGGGACGAAATGCATGGTTGTCCAGCAGCAAATTGGAGTAACTCTGCAAAAAAGGGCTTTTTAATGAAACGCTTCCCCAGAGACCCAGCAAGAAGAAAAGAATGGTTTATCAAAATGAGAAGAGATAATTGGAAACCAACAGATTATTCTGATTTATGTGAAGTAGATATATTTTATGTACCTACAGTTCATTTTTATAATTAAATGAATATTTAAACTTTGCTCTTAGTAAGGGAAAAGGCGTTCAAATTCGACGATGAAAGGTTCCCGTGTGACGGCGGTAAATCGAAGAGACCATATAAATACAAAAGTTTTAATATTGTAATAGTTTATCACAATAAAAGTGAAGAAAGTAAGAATTTTGCTCACACGTGTGCATTTTGCACACGAGGCGTTAGCCGAGTGCGTAAACGCACACAAGTGAGCGAATTCGCTTCTTCACTAGTGTTGTAAAGCGCTTTGTTTAATCCTGCCATTAAAATGTTAAAGAATGATTAAATTTTGTAAAAGCTACTTTAGTTTATGGTTATGTATGAAGTGCAAATCAACGTAGATGGCAGGTTGCGTTGCTATGGTTCGTGTAAATATAAACATTTGTAGTTGTCCAGAAAATTATTGACCTGCCGCGTGGTGAACAATTTTTATAAAATTGTTAAATACCGGAAGTAAATGATGATATTACTGTGCCAGAAGACATTCTAAAAGAAGCTAATGTTGCTACGTTTCATATATTGCCGGAGAAATCTAAAACAAGGTATTTAAATGAAATGGAAAAATTTCGTCCTAATTTTATTGTAGTTTGACAATTGGTAATTGCACAGTAGGGTAGGCGAATGTGACAGTAGATTGGGCAAAAGTATTTTCACTCACTACTTTTGCCCACACGTTGCCATATAAACAACTTGAGTGAACAAAACAAAGGGTTTCGAGTATTGTATCCAAGCAAGAAACTGCATGTTTCAAGAACAGGATTAAACAAATGTTTTTGGTTTCCTAGTAGGGGATCAAAAATCAGTTTCATGTTGCATATTATGAAGCATTACTTAGGCAGAATGACGTAACACGTGAGATTTTAGCGGTTTCAAAACGATAGACGTCAAAATTAAACTTTTTCATTCACTCCTCCTGTGCCTAAAATCAGAGCGTGACCTGGCAATTCACAATTTAGTTGTAAGTTCAATCACCTTGGATTTCTTACCAGAACAGTCTCTCGGAAATTCGTTTGGAAATAGTGTTTGAAGTTTTCGTGTTTTTGCAATTTTTTCAATTTTGTCAATGGCTTGCAATTTGAAAAATCATAAGGGTGGATTTAGGACCGGGGTTGTTCTGCCAGTTTGTCGATATCTGATTTGTACGTATTACCGAGTGTTAAAGGTTTGAGTGCCATTACTTTAACATGACATAGATTAAGCAAAAGTATACAAAAAAGTTTCATGGGAGATTATTGCTTCGTCAAAAAAGTCATGCCCAACAATCTCCAACACAACTTAACATTGAGAAGCACGTCGAACAGCTTATTTCATTTGGTCTCGTCGAAATATGTATAGCTGAAAACCATATGTAACTTAAAATTTTGTCGTTTTTCGCAATTTACAAAGATATGGGTCATTGGAAATGAAGCAAAATAATATGTATGTTCGATTCATCACTCAATTTCCTCTCATATGTCACAAGATTACAGTATAGTCAAAATGCACCGAAATTCATAAAGTAAGCAAGAAAATTGCGAAGTCTTTGTAACTCTATACTTATTATTTATGTATTTTATCGTATCATTGAAAATTAAGTTTCCTTCAAGTTAAATCTTTATTGATAATTATAAATATCATAACATTACAACATCTTCACAATAACTTAGTAGCACATAATACGTTAGTTACAGTATAATACTTTGGTTACCATATCATAATACCCTAGATACGAATTTTATGTAAAAACTATTATTTATAAACATTGACGTGAATATTTTGACAGTTCTCAAATACGATAAAGCTTTGAATGTAACTCGATTATTAGCGATTTAAACCATCTCGGACAATGCCAGGCGACTCGGCTAGCGCCTCGTCACCTGGCAACGTCCTCGATTATTATAAATCGCATAATAATCTCGTTACATTAATAGCTATTGAAGGTGGATTTTTATTGCATCCAGTTATAAGGCAGGCAAATAATACTTATGCCACATTTGTGCGACGTATGTTAACTACGTGAAAACCAAAAGTTTTTTCAAATGATATAAACGAAATCAGAAATGGCTTGGCAATGAAAAAAATCCACAAGAGTGGATAGAAGAAAATTAATGGCTCTTACAACCCACAGGTTGTAAGAGCCACAGACAACAACACTTTTTGTGCCAACAGCAGAATCAATATTGCAGCTAATCTCCTGCAATCGCAACAGAAAAGCAGGTTTAAGATGCTCACAAATTTACGGAAATTGTCAGGGAGTACAGTGTCTAAATTTATACATGGATAAAATTATCGAGGATTTAAGCGACGGATTATACAATGATTATGTACTTTTTCATTTTGCAGAATACACTCACAGATAAACAAGAAGAAAATAAAGGAAACAAACGTAAAATTGGTAAAAATAATTTAATAAAAAAGTAAAAAATTAATATTTCTCTATAAATAAAAATATAAGTCATTCTTATTTTTTGAAAATTTTTCATGGTTCAATTGACAATTGTTATTATGCATGTGAAAACCTAGTTCACCCACGGTTTTTCAAGTAGGCGGCTCCGACACACCCCATACGGTTCGGAACTCTTCAGTTTCTTGAAATATATGTATTTTTAAACGTATATGTAAATTGGTTTGTCTCTAAAAGGCGCGTACTGACTTGAATGTACATGCGTTGAGTCGGGACGCAGGCATATGCACATTCAAATCTGGACGTGCCATTCGCAACGACTCAACGCATGTTTAACCTCTCGCGAGTCATCACGAATGCACATGGTCCGAGCCATCGGCTGTCGGTTTTTTCGCCACATCAAAGGAATCATATCGTGCGTGCGTGCTCAGTTTGGACCAGTTTTTGTTGTTTTGTTAGTCTGAATGCATGTTTGGTGAGAGTAGCATTTTCTCTTCCGGTGAATAGGTACATTATAAAATCCTCTGACGACATTCTAATAAAATTTTGAAACTGTTCAGAATGCAAATATTGTAAAAGTTGAGAGCCCCCAAAACGTTTTCGGGTTCTGTATATTTCATGGATCCAGAATCTCTTTGGTGTTTTATTATTATTATTTTTTTTTAATAAATTTGAAATCACCATATAAGCAGCCCCCGCAATAATAACTTCTGCCATCACGAACACAAACAACTGACCGGAAAGGACTGAGTCAACACGAATATGTGAAGTGAAAATAAATTTACAAATATACCCCGAGTCGCTACACACGCATGCATGTGCGTGCGTCCCGACTCAACGCATGTACATTCAAGTCAGTACGCGCCTTAAACATCCATACTACAGCTTTTCGTATAGAACCATGTACAAAGTTGTTAAAAATGAAACAATTATTCTATATTATAATAGACATCTAACATTTTTATCATCATATGATTCTAAAAAATATAAAAATAAAATCATCGTTAAATATTTCACATACTTACACCTTTCTATAGTTTGGCAATAACATGTATTTAGTTAAAATTTGTGGAAATTTATTCATTTTATTATATCTTTTAACACTCTAGAACAGTATTCATCTTTTTACAAGGGCAGTCCGTTTTTAGTATGACAATGTAATAGTTTATGTATCTGAAATTTTAAAATACATGATGTTAAAACGATATATAAGAGTAAAACCAATGTTTTATTTTAAATTTTTATTACACAAATTATAAATAATTATATAAATATTCTAAAGTTGTTTCCTCTTCTTTTCCGTTGCAATCTTCAACATATTTATAACGGGTTGAAAATCACCATTCTGTCCATCATAACATGCTGATTCTTCTTCCCTCCCTGACTCTTCTTCTGTTTTAATAACACGATATTTTTCAAACAATATCAAATGGTAAAAACACTCTAATCTCGAACAAATATTTTGTCAAACCTTGTGCAACCATCTCGCTGCAAATTTCATTTATGGTCGTTTTACCATTCAGATATTCATGACAACTATCTAGGGTAGTGTCGTATTGGCCCTTGAGCTGCTGCATATATGCAACATCAAACCAACCATTACCGTATATGCTCTCAGGGTCAGCATCCCATGCCATATCTCGAATTTTTTTTCTAGTGCCTCTATCGCTCTTTTTATATCTGTAGGGTCTTCGTAAGATCTATACATTTTTACAGTATTGCAGGTTTATTCAAAACAAACGCAAGATAGATAGGATTCGTGGGGTCAGATATAAATAAATAAGAAACTAAATCGTGCCATATACCCCAAAAGATGAAACTAGTGCAGATACGGACACGTGTGCACGAATAGAGCACTGTGTACTGTGCTTTCTAACCTGTATTAGTTATTGCTTCAGATCTTAGATTCTTTATTTAGCTACGCTATGCTGACGAGGAGCAATAACTCTGAAACACGTGTCCATAGCTGCACCAGTTTCATCTTTTGGGGTATATGGCACGATTTAGTTTCTTATTATATTTGACCCCACGAATCCTATCTATCTTATATTCACTTTTGCCGAGGTTGAAATAGAGCAGTACGCATAGGGCTCTATGTGCTGACTGCTGTCTAAGGCAACAAATTTGGTCCATGATACACGAAAGCTCGAATAGAGTACTGTGTACTGTACTTTCTAACCTTTATTAGTTATTGCTTCAGATCTTAGATTCTTTATTTAGCTACGCTACGCTGACGAGAGGCAATAACTCCGAAACACGTGTCCTTAGCTGCACTAGTTTCATCTTTTGGGGTATATGGCACGATTTAGTTTCTTATTTATTTGTATTTGACTCCACGAATCCTATCTATCTTATATTCACTTTTGCCGAGGTTGAAATAGAGAAGTACGCATAAGGCTCTATGTGCTGACTGCTGTCTGAGGCAACAAATTTGGTCCATGATACACGAAAGCTCGAATAGAGTACTGTGTACTGTACTTTCTAACCTTTATTAGTTATTGCTTCAGATCTTAGATTCTCTATTTAGCTACGCTACGCTGACGAGGAGCAATAACTCCGAAACACGTGTCCGTAGCTGCACTAGTTTCATCTTTTGGGGTATATGGCACGATTTAGTTTCTTATTTATATGTAGAAAATTAATATGATAAAACTAATCACAATGTAATAACATTATTTAGTTAAAATATGTGAAAAATCAATCTGATAAAGTGGTGGTGACCCCCAGTAATTGTATTATTTCAAACAAAGACTAAATTGCACTATTTTTATACCAAATTAATGACTTTTAAAAACACCGCAATAACAGACAATTAAAATATGTGGAAAATCAATCTGATAACGTGATAACGGCGGCACCGGTAATTGAATCATTAAAATTAAGTTGTAGTATTTATAAGTTAAAGACTTTTAAAATACCGCAACAACATTTATTTAGTTAAAATAAGTGAAAGCCACTAAGTAGTAATTACCTGCGCTGGTTGTTACGAACACATTTTATTTTTAGGTAGTTGCCATCAAGACTTTGTACAGAAGAACTTCCAACTATCTGGGCATTATTCGTTTCTAAATTTTGCAATACATTAAACGTACAATTTGGTAGTCATAACTTTTTTCATCTATATGTATGACTTAGAACAAATACCTATCCTAAATATACGTGTTTAAAATATTTCATATTAAGCCTTTACAAAAATTACCCTTCGCTAAGATTTACATCGTATTGGAATATAGACTGGAAACAAGTCCTAGGCGTAATAAACTTTAAGTACCTAATCCTATAAATGCGTGAAATCTATTCACCATCTTAAGATCTTCATAACATGCAATTGATTTATTTATAATATAAAAATATCAATTATTGATAACTACCTTTCAACTCTTGCCTTGAATTGCGTCATCTAATTGGGTATTCCCATTTATTTTCAATAACAACTTTCACTTCCGGAGGTCAGTGCTTCTTAATTACCTCTTTAGCTTAATTGCTTTTTAATGACCTCACTAGCTTAATTGCTTTTTAATCACCGGTGTCCCCATTTCTACTTATTGCTTGCTAATACACAGGAAACGAACCTCACCTGGCATGCCTCTAAATTCATGGTACGCAACCAAGACAAATGTCATAGATCGGTCCATCACCCATACCAAAATCGAATCGAAAACTCCTCCAATACGATACGTAGTTCTAGATAACAGGAACAGAAACTCTGTTCCCGAAACAAAACCTTCAAAAGGAAAATAGATAAACAATAATATGGACTGATGGTCGAGATGGTAGAGTATCTGCCTCTCACCCAAAAGTCCCGGGTTCGAATCCCGGTCGTGGCAATGGAGAATACTGTGAGAGGGATTTTTCCATTATACACGGATATTGGATGTGTGTCCCTTGTCTTTAAATGTGTAGCCCCCTCCCACACAAGGCTCAGCCTTCTGGGATAAAGGGGGTCGTAATTGCATGTGGTGTATTTATTATTATTATTTATTTAAATAATGCCAGTTAGATCCAGCAATTCACGCACCACATCAACCTAGGTAAGTTATGCAACTTTTCCACAACAATGTATCACAAATCAAATTTCGGAGGATATAATAAAATTTACATTTTAATTTCTTCTCTTAAAATTTCAGGTGGCCTTTCTGAAACTAAATATGAGAAGAAATAAACCTCTTACTAAACTTCAAAGGATAATAGCTATACTAAAACGAAAAACGTAACGCTGTGGCCATACTCAACTGTGCATCTTGTTTTTAGGTTCCATATCACATTATGCGGGTTAGCTATGTGTATAGTAAGCTAAAGAAGATTAGAAGTTTTAAACGAATTTATATGGAGAAGTGTGTTTTCCCAGGCAATGGTCAGTTGTAATGAAATATAGTGAACTTTAATTAGATATATTGTATTAACAAGATTGTTTGAATTCTCAGCACGCAACTAGTTATTTGTTAAATTAAACTTATAATTATTTTAGAGGAAAGTAGTGTGGCATTTATAAATGCTACAAATGTTTTACTTCTTGCTTTGAATGCTATGGATTCTGTGAAATAATTCAATGCTGCATGGCATATAGTCCTGCAGAGCATTTTGTTTTCGCATTATTCGACAATGATAACGTTCTAAAGTGTTTTCAATGATTTTATTTATTTTATTTTTAATTCAACATAATTTATATTTGCATGTTCAGAAATGGAACATCAAAAAATATATTAGATATTTTTGTTATTATTGGGCACTGATAAGGCTTAAATAAGGTTGTTTATAGACAACAAGTCTCGAGTAAAGGGAGGTAGAGTATTTTATAAGAAAGCATGAAAATGTAGGCTGCTTTAATTATAGAAATGAAATTTGTTTCTTATGGCTACAGACAGTTTATTAATTGTAAGATGTAAGGTCAAGTAAATAACTTTATTTGCAAGATTTCTCGTCCTCCTGATGAGCTTGTGATGGCGAAAGAATATGTACATCTCCTTGAGGACACCGTTTTTTAATTGGTGACCATAATAAATAAATTTTGTGGTGAGTTAAAAAAAATTTTTTTATAATTTATTTTTAAATATTTTGAATTTTGTAATTTTTAATCCAAATTTTATCATGTATAGTAGTGTGTGGAGTTCCTTCTAGACCCCCCCTCCACAAGTATAGCAAAAAAGGAAAGTCGCCTCTGATTGGCTGTCGCTTAAATGCCTTTAACTCGGTGACGCAAAGAGATATCTGAATTTTTTAAACAGATTTACGATCTACAAAAAAGGAAGATCAACTCTGTGTTTTCCTGATTCCAGCAAATTCAAAAGAGAATGGTAGTCTCTAATTGATGTATAGTTGATTATTTAATAATAAGTAGCTGACCTCGTTATATAAATCACATCAATATTTTTATGGCCTTTATGCCGAACATTGTTTACATTATATATTATAAGATATACTGACCTAGAGTAACAATTTCCCATATTTGTACTTTTAAATATTCCTTTCACTTATAATTTGAAATGCAGTGAACTGCTAGTGAAAGAAATAATGCAATTTACATGTGTATAGATTATTTTATGCTGACCTTAATTATAACTTACAAATAACCGTATATCTTTATACTAATGAATTAAACACTGTTAACATAATATATTAATATTTATTTTATATTTAAACAGGTATAATTTTAGGTACAATATTGTTACTATATATACATATATAATGTTGTTTTAAAATTTCCTTTATTTACTTATCTTCACTAGAACCAAAACCGAATTCTCCTCTTTCACTATCCGATAAAGTTGTCACTTCTTCAATATCAGGATAATAAATTTTTTCGCATATCAACTGACATATGCGATCCCCTTTTTTGAACTCTACTTCTGAATTTGAACCATTAATTAACAGAACTTTTATAGGTCCTCTATAGTCTTCATCGATAACTTCAGCACCTATATCAATAGAATGCCTTACGGCCAAACCAGATCGGGGTGCAATTCGTCCATAACATCCATTCGGAAGTTGAATTTTAAATCCTAAATTTACAAGCAATCTACTTTGAGCTTGTATTTTTATGTTTATTGGTGTTCGAAGGTCAAATCCAGCTGATTTTTTTGTTGTCTTAATGGGTAGGTAGGAAGTGGAATCAATTTTGACAAATTTTAAATTTCTATTACTTTTTGTTTCTGAATTTTGAATTTTTATTTGACTTTCCTGAAAGTAAGTGTGTGAAATTATGATATTCGATTATTAAAGAAAAGTCCATTTTTCAATTTCAATTCAATTTTATCCATATTACACATAGAATTACTGAAACATACTCGTCTGCAGTTCATACAGTGTGTATGTGTAGTATTGCTATGTATATGCAATATATTAACAAACGCAAAATCGAACATTGAAAATATATTTTCTTTTATCGTGGAATAGCAATTTTCGCAACAAATATAAACTAAATCTTCAATGAAATTTCCAAATACAAAAACTGAATTACAGTTATAACCATTATTTGAACATGTCATTTGCGTAATTAAACTATCCACCACCCATGTTTTGCAATAAGGAAATGAATTTCCACCATCCGCCTTTAACTCTTCATATCTCAGTTTATTTGTGGATAATTCGTGTGTAGAATTATACAAAAATTGGATGTGATTTTTAATTACTAAATATTTTTCACATGTTGAGGACATTTTAGAAATCTGTAAATAATTTTTAAATTAATAATTATTTATTTGATAGGTTCAAAGGTTAATATAAATAAGATAATTTAAAAAATAAAAATAAAATTAGAGTTTTAAGAGACGATAACCTAATATATAAATATACAAAATATAGTAAACGCTACGTATAAGTAGGTATTATTCGAAAATTCTGATAACAAGTATAGTTGTAGGTGTTATACTCCTTTAAAAAATCGAGATTCCTTAATTCTGTTTAAAGTAACACATTAAGAATAGACTATAGACCCTTTTAATCTATTGTTTTTGTAAAGTAGTATTTAAAAGTATGTGGTCAATTGACAAAGTTTGTATTTTTAAAATATTAAGTCGATTTTTAAAAGAATTAGTTAAATGTTATTATTAATTACTATCTTCCTATAGCAAATGTTAGAAAAATTTATAAAAATGTAGTTTCTAGAATGTTTACTACATTTTGTATGCCTATATATCACTAAAATTCCTCTTAAATGTTTTCCCTCTAATTGAAATTATTTTAATTTTAAAATACAGTAGAGATTATTTTATTGTTATTAGCAGTCAAATTATTAAATTACAAAATATATTTACCTGTATAGGAGACGCTTGTTTCACTGGGGGATAAGTAGATGTGTGTGTATTTTATTGGAAAACTAAAATGTTTTTATATGATTAGATCCTTTACTAACGCTACATAGAAAATTTTTATGAAAACTAAAGGTTATATGGTATTAGATAAAGAATAAAGACTTTCTAATTCATAGTGGCATTCCCTTGAATTCGCAAAAAGTTGGTGATTGCATCATGTAGGTAGTGTTCCTATGCATTAATTGAATATATCGTGCAGAATAAATGTTGTGTATATTAAATGAAGGTTGGTGACTTTCTAATTTGAATGCACATTGATTACAGAATTTGCAACAAAGGAAGTATCTAAGTTGTATTGGAGCGGGAAGAGATTTTTTAATTCCGCTTTCATATAAATAATTATGTAGAATATTACAATATCATAGTATCTATTTACAGCTACTGCAAGTATCAGCACCACTTCAATAACGAGTAAGAAATATATATTTTATTTTTATTTTATTATTTGGAAAATTATTTTATCTCTTTTAGAGATGAATACTTTGAAAAATCTGAACAAATTAGGGGCTTTCGAGTTTGAGACTATTAAATTTAAAGATTTGGAGAAAGACAAACCTTATCAAATAGGAATTTTTAGAAGCTTAGAAACGGTGTATGGCCGCAGAATTCTTGTTGAATTGGTGGAATTGGAGAAATATATATTTCTTCCCGAGAGATTTAAAAGTATGACAGAAAGCGAAATCGAAGCGGCTAATACGAAGAATTTATTAATGATTTTCAAAGGGTTAAAACAATTGGAGAATAACAGGATGGCGAACGAAATAGAATTTAAGGAAAATTAATTTTTATTACAATTTTTTATTGATAATTAAATTAATATATTAAAGTAATAAATATAACTTTTTAGTAGTTGGTGATTGATTAGAATTTAAGCAAAAATTGTTATGTATATGCATTTTTTACTGTTTTAATTTTTAAATTATATTAACGATATGAGCAAACGGCAGAAATTAAATTGGGATATTAAAATAACAAAAACAGCTTTTAAAGGTCGTGTTTTAACGATTACAATAGATAATAATTTAAATTTTAAAGATCCAAAAATATTTCTGCAAGAAGTTTCATTGATTTTTCCGGATATTATACAAAAAATTAAATTATTTCCGTGTAAAATAAATGCTAGTTTTATCGCAAAC
Source organism: Rhagium mordax (assembly GCA_963680705.1). Lineage (NCBI taxonomy): Eukaryota > Metazoa > Arthropoda > Insecta > Coleoptera > Cerambycidae > Rhagium > Rhagium mordax. Next base: position 58,152,120 of record OY796656.1, read on the forward strand.
TTTACTTGTCCAAAAGGTAATGATGATAATGATATAGAATCGCAGATATTTTATATTAATACTAAAATTCAAAATTATTATCAAACTACGGATGTTGAAAGGTGGTATAATGAGTACATCTTTGATAAGCTTTTGAAAAAATTAAGTGAATTTTGTGAGAGAGGGTCAGGATGGGCGTTGAATAAAATTATTCAGTTAGATATCAATGTTAATAAATGTTCATGTTTTTCGGTTGGCGCTACATTCATTGATCTGCCTAAAGAAATTGCAGATAAGAAGGCGTGCGTTAATATACAATGTTTCGATGAGTGTTGTTTCGGATGGGCCGTAGCATGTGCATACCAAAATGTGAAAAGGCATGTAAATAGAGTTTCATCTTATAGACATTTTTCAGAATTTTTAAATGTGGAGGGAATCAATTTTCCATTTTCTTTAAATCAGTTGCCTAAATTTGAAACACAGAACAACTTATCTGTCAATATTTATGGTCTGAAAAAAAAAAATGTAAAAGACAAATGGTTTATAGGTAAAGAAGTTAATATATCTAGTAATGAAGATACGGGGGGATCTAGTGATGATGATATTAGTGTTATTGAGAGCAACAAAACAAAATATGAAATTATACCGATTAGAGTTTCAGATAATGTTAAAAATATTCATGTAAATTTATTACTAGTTCAAAAAGATATTGAATTAAATAATGTAGATGAAAAAGAAGTGTCTTATCATTACTGTTATATAAAATCATTATCTAGATTAGTATCTAGACAAGTATCAAGAAAAAGAACAAAAAAATTGATTTGCGATAGGTGTCTTAGTATGTTTTATAAAAATGATAAACTTGAGTCTCATAAAATAGATTGCATTCAATTTAAAGGGGTAAAATCAGTTTTTCCAAATTTAGACAATAAATGGGTAAAATTTCGAAATTTTCGATATAAGGAACGTTCTCCCTTTGTTATATATTTCGATTTAGAAACTTATTTATTATCTATAGAAAATGCATCTCCTTCACCTTCTACTTCATATACGATGGCATACGAAAGACATGTACCGTATAGCATAGGTTATTATTTTCATTGTAGTTTTGATGATACTTTGTCCATGTATAATTTTAATAGAAGTGAGAACTGTATTGATTGGTTCATTAACGAGTTGAAAGATATCGCAAAAAATGTTGCAGACATTTTTAATACCCCTTTTCAAATGCTCCCTCTATCTGAGGATCAAAATATGAATTTTAACAGAGCCTCCGAATGTCACATATGTGAGCTACCGTTTTCTGATGAAGATTATAAAGTTTTCGATCATTGCCATCTGACAGGAGGCTTCCGTGGCGCTGCCCATAATTCCTGTAATCTGAATTATAAAGTTTTAAATTATATCCCCATTGTAAGTCATAATTTAACTTCTTATGATTCGAATTTTTTTATAGATAAATTATGTACTCAATTAGAAGGTCCAATTAAACTACTCCCTCATAATAAAGAGAAATATAAATCTTTTACCAAAACGCTTAGGTTTGAATATAATGAAGAAGGAAATGTGTATCATCGGAATATACATTTACGATTTATAGATTCTTTTAACTTTATGGCAAAATCTTTGGAACAATTGGCATCCTACTTGGAGGAATTTAAAATTACTAAAAGAAATTATTCCGAGTTACCTCTTGAACATATTCAACTTTTACTAAAAAAGGGTGTATTTCCTTACAATTATATAAATTCTCTTGATAGGTTAAATGATACAAAATTACCGGGCAGAGAAAATTTTTACAATAGATTGAAGTATCAACATATTAGCAATGAAGATTACGCTCACGCAGAAAAAGTGTGGGACGTTTTTAATTGTCATACCTTAGGTGAATACTCTGATATTTATTTAAAAACGGATGTGCTTCTTTTAGCTGATGTTTTTGAATCTTTTCGAGAATTATGTTTACAAACGTATAATCTTGATGCGTGCCACTATATTACCACTCCATCTTTATCATGGGATGCTCTATTACGTATCACTAAAGTGGAAATAGAGTTATTTACCGATGTCAATATGCTTCTTTTCATAGAACGCGGTATAAGGGGGGGTCTCTCAACTTGCATTCATAGACATGCAAAAGCCAATAATAAATATATGGATAATTATAATAAAAATGAAGATGATATTTTTTTAACATATTTAGATGTCAATAACCTTTACGGTTATGCAATGACGTCCTTTTTGCCTCTCTCTCGCTTTAATTGGATGGGAGACAAGCAAATTACAAAATTAGACATTGAAAAAATTAAAATAGATTCGCTATATGGATATATTCTGGAAGTAGATTTGGACTATCCGGATGAAATTCACGATTTTCATTCAGATCTACCATTTTGCCCCCAAAAATTTGCTCCGGAGGGTAGTAAATATAAAAAGTGAATGGCAACGCTTTATAATAAAAGAAAATATGTTATTCATTACATGTACCTTCAACAATGCCTAAAACACGGCTTAAAATTAATAAAAGTTCATCGAGTTTTACAGTTTCTCCAATCACCATGGATGAGACCGTATATTATGTTAAATACTCATTTGCGCATGGCCGCAAAAAATCCATTTCAAGTTGAATTTTTTAAATTACAGAACAACGCCGCGTTTGGTAAAACTATGCAAAACGTCCGCAATATGAGGGATGTTAGACTAGTAAGATCTTTTGACAATGCATTTGGTATGAACTACTATGTTTCGAAACCAAATTTTAAAGATCGACTCATTTTTAATGAAAATTGCGTGGCTGTCGAATTGAAAAGATGTAAAATATATTTTAATAAACCTATTGTAGTGGGTTTTTCCGTTTTAGATATTTCAAAATCTCAAGTATATAAATTTCATTATGAATATATGCAAAAAAAATTTTCCTTAGATAGTCTCAAGTTGTGTTATACAGATACTGATAGTCTTATTTATAAAATAAAAACCAAAGATTTTTATGCTGATATTAAGGAAGACTTAAATGAATGGTTTGACACTTCTGATTACAAAGTGGACAATCCTTTCGGATTTCCAAGAGTTAATAAGAAAGTTATGGGAGTTTTAAAAGATGAATTAAAGGGTCAAATTTTTGATGAATTTTTAGGTTTGAGATCTAAAATGTATGCGATTAGAGCCTATAAATCTGAGAAAGATCAATGTAAAGCAAAAGGTGTTATCAGCGCTATAAGCAAATCATTAACTCTAGATGACTATAAGCATTGCTTAGTGACCGGTGAAAAATTGAGAAAAAAACAAAATTTAATTAGGTCAGTTGCTCATAACGTTCATACTTTTGAACAAAATAAAATAGCCTTAGATATGTTTGATGATAAGCGGTATATTTGCGAATCAGGTGTAGATACACTAGCCCTTGGACATTACTCACTACGAGATGAATAATATTTTTTAAACTATTTTAATTGTTTAGGAAATATCATTGATTGTTACTAACGATTGTAAAATGTAAATCATTTTATATTTTATGTATATGTACAACATTATTAATTGTAATATATATATTGTTATTATTATAGTTTTATGTTGGTTTTCTATATAAATAAAAGTCTGTTAAGATAAATAATAATCGTTGTTTATTTACTATATGCAATGCATTAAAAAAATGTTTCTTTTGTTGAAATACAAGACGTTTTCAATGAATATTTTACATCTTATAAAAATATATTTATAATAAATCTTTAGAATCAATCCAAGCGTTTTTCTTCAATCCTAAAAATTTCACGTAAATCTTTTTCCCTTTTTTCCTCAAGACCTTCTCTACCAAATAAACATCAGAATATTTTGCTCTTTGTAATTCATGTTCGTAAAATGCGCCTGATATATCCGATCCATCCATGTCAGATAAAAGGTAAGTGACGGGATTAGTTACTTGAGTTTTTCTAATAGTGAAAAGTTCTGTGCTCCAATTAGGGTGATAACCCTTATCAAAAATACTTTTATACTTGCTTATACGGACTATGTTTCCTACTCTAAATTTTCCACTACCAAAAATTTTGATATTAGTGTATGCACTTTGAAGCAAATGCTTTTCGTTCTTTTTTCTTCGAGCATCAATCGGACGTAATCCGATGGTTCTGTGGACGCTTTCGTTATATTTTTTAGTGATATCATTTAAAACATCGATCCATTTGAATTTTCCTCGCACGCTAAATTCGAAGTATAATTTACTTTTCAGCGTACGAATCACTCGTTCGGCTATAGCAGCTTTTATGGGGCTAAAAGTAGAGTACATATTCACAGAATTTTTTTCGCATAAATCTTGAAATTGTCTATTCCAAAACTCTTTCCCTTCATCTACTTGAAGATTTTTCGGTATTTCCTCCTTAAAAATTTTTGACATTGCCAAGGTAACTTCTTTCCCAGTTTTATTTTTAAGTGGTTCGGTCCAAAGAAATTTACTAAAACAGTCTATCGCCACTAAAATAAACCTATAACCTCTATTTTGTTTAAAATATTTTTGAAAATCTGCCAAATCGGCCTGCATTAAGTCATGTAAACCCTTAATAATTATCCTCCGTCTCGGAAAGTTTTTTCGAGCAGGCTTATGCAATTCACGAACAACTTGAAGCTTTTCCATGCCGATACACTTTAACTAATGATATCTTCTTCCAATAATTCTTCTAATATACTGGTAATTTGATTGTCCACTGAATTATTACCAGCATTTTTTTCTGCATATAGAAGCCTAAGGCGATCAACTAATTCATTTAAAGAATTCCAGTAAACGTATTGAGGATTGGTATTCGAAGTGACCCGAAGACCGCTACCAGGTACTGAGAAGAACCTATCTCTTAATCTAGCCTCAGCAGGAAACAGTTTCCTAATTATATTTCTGTATTTATTGGATTTATTTCCACTTATCTGACCGTCCGATTTATACCCTCTTTTATGAGCGTTGGTTTGGCGCAAAATATCTCCGTACCTCAGTAAATCCTCCTGAGAGTAACCTTCAGGATTTTTCATAAAAATCAATTGATACAATCCGTTTGTACCCTGGTATTTTCTATCTTTCACGATTATATCGTTTCCATCTATTTCAACATTACTATCGCCTATCATCCATTCCTGAGTGTCCGGATTGAAGCGTATTCCGTATTGATTGTCTGTCACAACAATAGTATCACTAATCAGCATTTGCAAATATTTTTTCGGTAGTTGTTCGAACTGGCTTAGAGAAGTGTTTATTTCCTCTCGTGCTTCAGGAAGATTATAGCTTTGCTGTACAAGTTCGGTAGAAAGACGGGGGGGTGGAGTTTCGGCAACTATTTCAGACGGAACAAAATCTGGACCGATATTTCGAATGTTTACTAATGGGCTCTTTCCCCACTTTATTATTTTTACATCCTTGCTTCTTCTCTTAATTTCTTGATCTCTCTTCCTAAAATCGAATACATCATCGTCGTCATCCTGCCTCTCCTGTTCTATCTTAGGTGGCTCGACTTTTATCTCGGGTTCCTTTTTTATGTTTTCAGCAATCAGTTTTAGAGGGTCTATTAGAGGTTTCAAATTTGTTTCCATTATTTTATTGGCTTCCATTCGATTCCTTTTAAGTTTTAAAAATTTCTGCTTTATAACATTTCGCGTTTTTATGAGACTTTTTTTAAGTTTTTCGTTATCGGTGGCACTCTTCTTAATTTTCATGTTGACCGTATGCATGCATCAAACGGACTAGTAATATTTCGAATAGTTGTTTTACATATATATAAAAGTATCTACACCCTTGCGGTATTTCCTCCCCGACTTAACGTCTGCACTCTTGTCGATTAGTAAAAAATCAAATTTCTTATTCCAGCAAAGTTGACACATTTCCTTAAATTTCTCCAAAGTCATATCGGTGGAGATGTAATGGTCGCTGTATACGTGTTTCAAATTGAGATCATCTTGCTTGAAAAATACGATCAGATTGGTATTGTCTCTTACAAGATGCTTGGGAATATGGGAATAAGTTTGACACAGGTAAAACGTATCAATTAATCGATGTCTACCCATGGAGAAAAAATCTCTGATAGGACTTTGGGGAGTACACTGAACATCATCAAAAATAAAAATAGAATTCGGTTTCGTATCGACAGGTGAAATAATATTTTCGGTTTCGTCGTCGAACTTACGATATCCGATGAAGGGAATACCGTTTAAAACTCTCTCCAGATAAACGTACATGGGTTGATTTAGAGATTTTGAATATACGTAGATATTTTCAAAACACACGCCGTTAGGGTTTTCGATGAGACTTATTACCAAATTGGTTTTCCCCGATCCGCTGGGGCCTGCGATTATGGCTCGTATATCATTGTTGAATAAGTCGCCGTGCCTCTTCTGATCTTCGGTCGTCGGTACAATTTTGGCCATGTGATTTTCGATAGGAAAACGTTCATTATGTTTTACGAATCTCATAACGATAGCAGTAGTAAGCGACGAAGTGCAAACGTACACTGACTTAAAATGAGTAACGTCACATCTAAAATTAGAGGTGGACAGCTCGGGGGCGCGCCTCCAGGACCTGGAACCTGGAACGTAGACGGCGGCCTTACGCTTTTGAAAAAACCTTCGATACGATCTTCCTCCTCCGTTCTAAACGATCTGATTAATAAACTCCCCTTCGAAATGCACATACCTGGCGGCTATCAGTTTTGTGGACCGGGTACGCGTCTCGAGAAACGTCTGCGACGGGGAGACAAGGGGATAAATAAGCTCGATTCTTTATGTAAGGAACACGATATAGAGTACGGCTCCAGTAGTGATTTATCAGCCAGGCACGCGGCAGATCATCGACTTGCCGAGGAAGCTTGGAAACGCGTTAAAGCGAAAGACGCCTCATTTGGGGAAAAGGCAGCTGCTTATCTCGTTCATAACGTTATGAAAGCGAAAACGGGAATGGGCGTTAAATGCCGTAATGGTGGTGGTGGCGCAGCACGTTTAAAAAAAGCAAAAAGGAAACAAAGGGTCCCCCAGAAAATTCAGTTTAAAGGCGGCGTGGTGAAACCGATCTCGATAAAATTGAAATCGGGTAAAATAGACGATTTAAAGAAGGGATCCAAACTTGCTTTGTTGGCGGCTCGAAAAGCCGTTCATCGAGCGGGAGGATCGAAAAAGTTTAATTTACCTCGAGTCATACCTATCCCGAAAAGAGGAGGATTTCTTCCGTTTTTACTTCCCATGTTCGCAGGACTTTCGGCGTTAGGCGGATTAGCAGGCGGAGCGGCTGGCATCGCTAAGGCGGTAAGTTCCGCCAAGAATGCCCAGAAACAATTTGAGGAATCACAGCGCCACAATAAAACGATGGAAGCTATCGCGATGGGAGAAAAATCCGGAAATGGGTTATATCTGAAACCGTATAAAAAAGGACTGGGTCTATACATTCAAAAAAACTAATAGCCTCGTTACCTCGACGACCTCTAACCAATTTCGATCTTATTACATACGCTAGAATATGGAAGATACCTCATTTTTCCGGTGTCTATATGAGAAATACTCTCCCTCGTAAAACTCCACCCGCCCCGTACGAAAGAGGTATAGTGAATCTGGATATCGATGAGGGTACTCACTGGTGTGCGTATCGAAAAAATAAAACCGTTGTAACTTGGTTTGATAGTTTCGGTAGTATCCCTCCTCCTAAAGAAGTTTTGAAATATTTTCGAGGTAACGATATTATTTACAATCACGACGCTTTTCAGTCTTACAACACCTACACATGTGGACATTTATGTCTACTCTTTTTACGACTCGACGAAAGCGACATTTAGAGAATGTCTTTAACATTCACGTTAGTAGGAAGAGAAAGTGTTCTGAATGCCTCATATTTCCCGCCTGTAGAATTGGATCCGCATGAAAAGTACTCTTTAGGATTAGTGGGGTTTTACAGCTATCATTCCATACCGAATATAGACGAAGGATCTAACAAATTCTATTTCGGTAAGAAATCCATCGCTGTACCTGTCGGATCCTATGAAATAGGCGATTTGGAAAGATACATAAATGAACATACGGAAGAAAAGGACAACATTGTATTAAGACCCAACCTTAATACGTTTCGTGCCGAGATTTTTAGTGCGACAAATGACATCGATTTTACCAAGAATGATTCGTTGTTTCGTGTTTTAGGATTCCCCCAAAAACTATTAAAAGCCAACCAAGTTCATACTGCCGATAAAATACTTCAAATTTTCAACGTAACTACCATAAGAATTTCCTCCAATATAACTACTGGAGCCTATTTAAATAATGAACTCGTTCACACCATTCATGAGTTTTCGTTGAACGTTGCTCCTGGTTACGCGATAAGTGAAGCGCCCCGAAATATCATTTACTTACCGGTAATAGCTAGTTCCATCAACAATATAACACTGAGAATTACCGATCAGGACAATAGACTAATTAATTTTCGTGAGGAACAAATTGTTGTGAGATTGGAATTAAAGGCATTATAATGGGGTTTTCTTTTAATAATCCTGTTTCTGGTGCTGGATTTTCTCATCAACAACGCCTTCATCATGACCGTATAAAAAGGCGTATTTCAAAGAAAAATTCAGACAGTCGTCTGAAGTCTAAAGAACACCTAACACCGGAAAACATTATTTTTCTCGAGTCGTTAGGATATAAAGTGAAGGATGACTATTAATCAGTTAAACATGTTTGAGGACATCCCTTTCGATGACATAATCACGAAAAAGGAATTTCACACCTATTTACCATATAACAGTACGACCTTTAATCAAAACGATGAAATTCGCATTCCCATACAATCACAGGACATCTATACTCTTCCTAGTGAAAGTTTTATTAACATAGAGGGCACCTTTAATCACGCCGCAGATAAAGACTGTAAGCTTGCAAATAATGCCTATGCATATCTTTTCGATGAATTGCGATTTGAAATTAACGGAGTAGAAATAGATAAAGTTAGGGATGTAGGATATACATCGACGATAAAAGGATTAGCATCTCTCGACAAGGCGGAGAGTGAAGCGTTAGAAATGGCGGGATGGAGCCCCTTTAAAGTAAATAAAACATTAACAGCTACCATCTTTAATGCTTGCATTCCACTAAATTTTCTAATGGGATTTGCAGAATTCTATAATAAAATTTTTGTCAATTGCAAATTAGAATTAGTTCTTATAAGATCGCACACGGATGATAACTGCTTTATTGGAAAAGCGGGTGACATCAAGATCACCAAACTTCAATGGCATGTACCACACGTAACCGTTAATGACGAAGCAAAATTGAAAATAATGAATTCCCTGAAAAAGGATCGTCCCATAAGAATAGCATTCCACAGGTGGGAGCTGCATGAATTGCCTAGTCTTAGATCAAACACATCCGATAAATGGACAATTCGAACATCTTCCCAATTGGAAAAACCTCGTTACGTTCTGACCGCATTTCAAACTAATAAGAAGAATGTCAAAGAACAAGACCCCACCGACTTTGACCATGTACGAATCCGAAATATTAAATTATATTTGAACTCTGAAAGTTATCCCTACGATAAACAGAATCTTGATTTTGGATTGGGTCGCTACGCCATGGCTTATTATATGTATAAAATATTCCAGAAAAACTACTACAATAGAGATAAAGGCCAACCTATATTATCATTTGAACAATTTAAAAACTGTCCTATTTTTGTTATTGATTGCAGTAAACAGCTCGAATCAATCGTTACATCTACAGTCGACATACAATTGGAATTTGAAGGTGACGAACCCTTTCCCGATAAAACCAGCTTATTCGCCCTAATTCTTCACGATGCCCTAGTAGAATACAATCCCGTCACCGGCATAGTTCATAAATTAATTTAAAGCGGGAGGGCTATATATAAGAGTAAAGATAAAAACCTATTGGTTAGTATTGTTTAACATTCACATTTGAAAGAAAGAAAATGATGAGAAGAAGACAGGGTTAGACTATTCATGTGATGAAATATTTTTCAAATTTTCAAATGTGTATTTGAATTGCTATTCATTTATTAATTTAATAAAGATATGTAAATTTTATTTGTGCTTTATTTTTGTTGAAATAGACTTATTTAATAAATCTCTTAATGAACAGGTATTTTTATTTTAATTTATTTACAAATTATAAGTGAAAGGAAATATTTAAAAGTACAAATATGGAAAATTGTTACTCTAGGTCAGTATATCTTATAATATATTATGTAAACAGTGTTCAGCATAAAGGTCATAAAAATATTGATGTAATTTATATAACGAGGTCAGCTACTTATTATTAAATAATCAACTATACATCAATTAGAGACTACCATTCTCTTTTGAATTTGCTGGAGCCAGGAAAACATCCGTTTAAAAAATTCAAATATCTCTTCCCGTTCGAAAGTTATATCGAGTTAAAGACCAACCAATCGGAGATCGTTTTTCTTATTTGTATAGGTAGAGTGAGTAGGGATAGCGATAACCAATCTTCCTTTTTTGTAGATAGCAAATCTGTTTAAAAAATTCAAATATCTCTTTGCGTCACCGAGTTAAAGGCATTTAAGCGACAGCCAATCAGAGGCGACTTTCCTTTTTTGCTATACTTGTGGAGGGGGGGTCTAGAAGGAACTCCACACACTACTATGTATTAAAGAAAGTTCAATGAACTTAATAATAGTATTGAGACACCCCAACCCTGGGCTGCCTCATTACGCGCATTTTTCCTAAATTTATATTATATGATTCCATTTTCAGTAAATATTATGAGATATCGATGAATTCAAATACTAACGTATTTGAATTCATCGATATCTCATAATATTTTAAATAACTCGGTTCATCCTAATTTTAAAAAATTTAAAAGTCGACGATAATCAAGCTTACAACCGCAAAGGAATACAGCAATTAATCTTGCTAAATAAACAGAACCTATCTATCTTCACGGGAAATTAGTCGCAATGCCCGGCCATACATCTAGCACCAGTAGAACACGGTCCTAAGCTCTTGGCGTAGGAATGTAAAAGCTAATATTTTATTATGTAAGAAAAACCTATCTCCACGGGAAAATAGCCACTATACAGCCGCAGACTCAGGTCATAATCTAATACCATCTTTTCAGCGTTCAAATTTTTTTCCTAGTACAGCCGTAAAGCCCCTATGTCAACGTTTCTGCTTAGATGGACCACCCTGTACAATCCGTATGCATCTTAGAAGTGAAATCCGCGGGACGCTACCAGATGTCACGACGCCGTTTTCAAATATGAGTTCCAGCGAAGAACCGGTTGGGGAATCCGGGGGAGAGGTTATCTCTAACTTCACCGTAGTTCCGAGACTAGGTGAGACATTTACATATTCAATTACGTATTATTATTATATTATTATATTATTTACGCATTCAATATTAACTTCACGAAGTAAAAATGACAAATTACTACTCTTATCAATTTATCGTCGCTGTGGTACTATTTTACTATTTTACGATTTTACTATTTTACTGTTTATGTCTGTTCATTTAAATCATATTTAAGGGAATTTATTTTATTTTTTATTATGCTAAATGTTGCATAGTTTTTAACACAAGTTATCTCTTGTACCTTCATTGCATGTACGAGTTGTCGATGGTCAATATGTTGAGTTTTACAAGCCTCCAACACGCTTTTGAAATATGCCATCTGGATTATTGCTGACCGAACCTTTGGGTTAACCACGAGCGTCCTTTAGCGGTAATCTCGGTGGTACTCCGTCTAATGTATTTATGGCCACAGTATCTGGAAACTTTCACTATGTTACTTCATGTCTACATACACTATATAAATCTATGATTGGCAATAAGTGTTTACCTTGGTTTCCTACTGATGGAGGGTACTCACAACGTCAATAAACGAGAGACAGTTGTCTCTCACAATAAATACAGAAACAGTTGTTTCTTATTTACGACGAGTTATGTAACCTAAAGAATCATAAAGAGACTGTCAGCGACAAAGGCTCGGTAATAAAAAAGCGAGGCTTGTTTTACTTATCAGGCGATTGTGTCACTGGTCATTATCTTACGAGAGGGGTTTCTCTCCGTCTATGGCGAAGTTCTGTCATTGGCACATCTGTCCAGATCTTATTTAAATCATTTGTGACAGTTGTCTCTAAATGCAAATAAATTTGTTTAACCATTTCGAGAGTATTCATTCACTAATCGTTTTTGTTTCAGAAGGTAAATTAAAGGGTTCTTAAATATCAGATTGAAGTTTACCTGTGTTTAACTTAAGCGAATTAAATAGTAACTAAATAATACCAAACTTTATAAAAAGAATCAAAGTAAAAGTTATAAACACAACGTAGTTTGGGTCCTACCATTTTAAAACTAGACGATCACATTAAGCCAAATTCGTATGTCCTCTTTCTACGGAAAGAGATTAATAAATATACGAGGGGGGTATGGGGTGTCACACAGTATGTTTAGGGATGAAACATCATATAAGTATATCAAATTGGATATGTTTGTTATTATTATGCTTAAAGCCTAAACAAAGTCATTTATAAACAGTATAGCGTGAATTTTACAATTAACACGATTCGAACATACTATGTCTTACTCTTTGTAGCTGCCATTGAGATAGAATATAAGGAGATGCTATACGATATAAATAGGTAAGGAAATAACGGTACCACTGGGCGGAGCTTAATGTAGTAGCAATATGGCGGCTTTAACAGAGTTGGATTAAGCGCGTTCTCAAGATTCGATTTTAGTTGGTCAACTTTCAACTTTCGTAATCAACTAAAGTCGGTGTGAAGTTTTTGATTCAAACGTCTTTTTAGACAAGATTTTAATATAGTGGAACTAGTTTTATGGGGCTTTTAGGTCCCTGTGAAGGAAAACTGCACTATTAGTTAAATAGTACCAATTCCTACAGCTTCTTAATTGGGTGTGTGGATGATGGGGAATATGAAAAGTAAAACAAAAGGCAAATAAGTAAATTTTTCTTTAATTTACATACCCATGTTATACGTTGTTTCAGAATACATAAATCCCCAAGAAAAATTATAGCCAAATTGGAAATAAAGACGTGATGATCGTACGTAAAGCGTGTATTAAATAGAGAAAACGATCAGTGAATGTGTAACACCCACACTCCTTCGAAGTGGTACGTACCAATCAGAAGATTTTCTCCAGGGCTATATTGAATAACTGATACACCAGCGCATCTTCCTGTCGCAAGTCCTTTGTGTATTTCGAACGGTTCTTATAATGTCGTTCTGAAGTTTAACTACGGACGTGAGTAGGTTAAAAATGAGAGTTCTGTGATCACCCCCACTCCTCCCCCACCCCAGACACGTTCCTTCCCCCACCACTTTTGCACCCCCACTCCTGACACGCCCCCTTCCCCCACCACTTTGGCACCCCCACTCCAGGCACGCCCATGCCCCCACCACTTTGGCACCCCCCACTCCTGACACGCCCCCTGTCCCCACTACTTTGGCACCCCCCACTCCAGACACGCCCCTTCCCCCACCATTAACCTTGACCTTTCATAACCTTGACCTCTCTTAACCTTGACCTTTCATAACCTTGACCTCTCATAACCTTGACCTCTCATAACCTTGACCTCTCATAACCTTGACCTCTTGTGAGCACCCCCACTCCAACCCTTCCCCCACCCCTCACTTTTGAACTAGTCCTTTAAAGTGAATGAAACAGTGCTTACTTGTTATTCAAAACACTATGCCCGTTTGTACATGGTTATGCGTCAGATGCAAAAGTGTATTAGAAGAATACAACTCAGAAAAAAACATCAAAGTTTACACCTACTGTGATAATTGTGAGCTACCCGGTAAAAGGGCGCCTGCTGCATAATCACTGTTGGTATATTGATTGGTATAGGATATCATGTCTCTTGAGGTGGGGTGTCCGAATTGTCTAATAATGGAGTTAGAAAACAAGCATATGAACGGAAAAAAATTGTGTGATTTTACTGAGGAAGAACTAAGGAAGTTTCCACTGCAATATTTGATTGCAAGAGTTGATCCAGTTGAACTATTATATGCATGGCCTAAATTACCAATGGAGTACACAGACAAGTTTGAATTACAAATTCAATTACCATGCTTTGGACATTACAACCGTCCCGAATGGCACACCCACATAGATGGTCCTCCAGCTCGACAGTCTAAATGCCACGTCTGTAAATGGGGACTACAAAAATGTGGTTTATTTTAAGTTATGAATTATAATCATTTTAATAAAACAATAAAAACAATAATTACAAATGAATATGTCTTTCTTTTAAATACGAGTATCAAATGAACACTGTAATACGAAAGCAGTAAGGTTGACAATGCAGATATCTTTATCTCTACTCGAGGTCATATGTTGACAATGCAATTATTCTTATCACAAAGCAGTGAACTTGACTGAGTATTTCAGAACACATTTTGCTTAAATTATTTATTTTAAATAGGCAAACATTATTCCTGATTCAGATATTATTTTTTTAAAAAACCTTACCTTACGTAATACGGTTAATTATATTTGTTAAGTTGAAAAAAACGCACACATTTTATATAAGGCATTTATTTCTTAAATTGACAATAGTAATATTAAAACTATATACTAATACACATATACAGAGGTAAGAATTTAAAAAGCACAAAACCACTCATTTTTGCGATGGAAAGAGTTCAAAAAGATATTTCATATTGTCCATATCTTTTTTAGCTTTTTCTTCTGCTTTATCTAACTCTGCAATCATTGCGGCGGTTTTTTCTTGTTGTAGGCGCCGTTTTTCCTTAGAGATGAAGGATTTTCGGCGTAACAGTCTTGCAGTACACCTCCCTGATTCAATGAGTAAAGAGCGCCTCACAGCAAGAACAAAAGAGTTTTTCGCCTGTTCCGTTTCCATGTTATCAACGGCACACTTGCTCTTAATTTTGGCAATAATACTGCCGAATAAATAGTCTTCCTCCGATTCCGTAGTCGCGTCAGGTTCTCGTTGTGTTTCGGGGGTTGGAACAGCGTTCAAAGTGGGTGTTGGAACAGCGTTCAAAGGGCGCAGCTCCGAAAAGCTACCCTTTGTCACCAAAATATCGGAATCCGTAGAAGGCACGGATTCAGTAGCGATCATCGCGTTCATCCGCTCGATCACTCTACTCTCGAATGAGCGACTGCGATTTAACTCTTCAGGATTGTTCACACATTTCACCACTGACTTGACTAACGAATGCAGAGAAATAAAGACGAGAACTGGTTTATTTTACGACAATAATACTTTAAATACATATTCAAATGGCTGAAACTGCAAGTGTCAGTAACGGCGAAATTGCATAAAAATTGTTGACTGTGCAAGCGATAACGTTATCTGCTGCGTTAGTCAGCTTGAAAGAAACTGCAAGTCAGCCAGTGGAAATAAACTGCAAGTCAGCAAGTGGAAATAAACTGAGCAATAAAATATTACCCAACGGACCCATATCTCACCCTACCCCCACCACCAGTAACCTTGACCTCGGGTGGCCTTGACCTTGAATGACCTTGACATTGACCTTGAATGACCTTGACCTTGAATGACCTTGACATTGACCTTGAATGACCTTGACCTTGAATGACCTTGGCCTTGAATGATCTTGACCTTGGATGACCTTGACCTTGGATGACCTTGACCATACCCCATCGGTCAAACATTGATAGCAATGACTAAAGACGTTATTGTTCTTAATGAGATTGTAATATAGTACTGTTAATACGTAGAAAAGAATGTGATTACATGTGGAATTTTATGCATAGTCAAGTACTAGAATAAAGATGACCCAGAATTTGCTAATTCATCAGATTAAATAAAGTGTTGAACTTGCAAGTGCAATGAACTGCAATAATTATTACGTGTATGCGAGTTTACAATCTACATCAACAGTAAAACCGCAATATTTTCGTTTGAGCTATGTAAAAGGTTTGCTAAATGGACAATTAATTCATCGGATTAAATAAGTGCTGAACTTGGGAAGTATAATGAACTACATGCATTAATTATTACGTGTACGTTAGTTTACTATCTACGTCATCAGTGAAATCGCAATCTTTTCTTCTGAGCGTATAAAAAGAAATTGATTAGGGTTAGACTTTCATTGAAGGATGCAAGCTGGACAATGGAGTGCCCTAAGTGTCAAACACGGTTTTCTACAAAAAGGAGTTTATCACGTCATCTTCGTGAAAGTTGTGTATACAGACAAATTAGTGAACGTAATCCACAAAAAAAATTAAACTAAATAATTCACATAATAGAAATGATGAATTAATAAATCGGCCTGGTACTTCTTCGAGCATAGAGTTTCCTACAAATGAGGTTATTTCTCCAGGGTGTTCTGAAAAAATACCGAAATCTAAATTAGCGGGTCATTTGAGAAGTTCTACACACAAAAAAGTGATTGATAGCTCTGGTGATGGGATAGAAAAGTTGCAGAGTGCATTTAAGAATCGAATTGCGAGTTACCGATTTTCTTCAAAGAAACATTATACCGATATTCCTCAGTTTTTCGAAGACATAAGAAGAAAAGTTTTCACAGTGATTGAGGAATATGTTCAAAAATTCTTCAGCTTAAAAATTAATGTGGAATTATTTGGTCTATATGTCATAGAGGAAAAACAATTATCTGACATAAAATCGTTCAATACCATTAATCGAATTATAACACACTCAACTGATTTGATGAATGTATATAATGATTTTAAAGAGGAGATTCAGGAGAAAGCATTAACTTTTCAGGAGCGAGATTCATGTATGCCAATATTAATATCTATTGTAATGTAGACTCAGCTGTTAAAAAATTGTACATTAATGCCAAATAATTTTTAGGATGGGCTATAAAGCATCTTAATTTTCTTGAAGTCAATATTAACAAGTACAACCCGCTATTTGCATCATCATACATTAAATTGCCAAAACAAATAGAAAACAAAAAAGCTGTTTTAAATATTCAAAATACGGATGAAATGTGTATGGCTTGGAGCGTAATGGCTGAAATATTTCCAACCAATGGGAATCCAGTGCTAACGTCATCCTATCCACACTAATCTACATTGCTGAATTTTGAAGGTATCGACTTCCCAGTTAAATTGAAAGATATACATAAATTTGAAAAGTTAAATAATATTTCTATAAACGTATTCGGGGTGAATAATCAATTCAAAGATGGTAAAATGGTCAGTGAGATTGTAGGCCCTTTATATTTTACACCCAGTCGTCAAAATACACATGTAAACTTGTTACTAGTTACGGATGCTGAAGGGAATAGTTATTATACTCTTATTAAGGATTTGTCGCGACTAATATCTAGCCAAAAATCTAAACATCACGGCCAAAATTATATTTGTAATGGTTGTCTTCAATTTTTTAGATCTCCTGAGAAATTATGTGATCATGAAAGATATGACTGTAATCATGTATGTACGGTATTACCAAAACCTGATCCACAAATTAATAAATGTGGTGAAACAATTGCAGGAAATATATTAAAATTTGTTAACATTGAGAAACAGTTACCGATTCCATTCGTGATATATGCGGACTTTGAAAGTTTATTAAAACCAATTCACCACAATGAACCTTGCGATAGTGAATCTTTCACAGTTAAAACATATGAACATGAGCCGTATTCATTTTGTTTTTATATAAAATGCAATTTTGATGACAGACTTTCAAAACTTAAATATTATCGAGGCATTGATGCCGCTGGCGTTTTTACTAAATGATTAGAAGAAAATGTTTTAGAATTATATAGCAGTCACTTGAAAACTATTATCGAAATGAAACCATTAACTGAACAAGAGCAACAATTTTTCAATGATAGTCCCTTATGTCATATTTGTGATAAACCTTTTGATGCAGATGAGGTAAAAGTTCGCGATCACTGCCACCTTACAGTCAATTTTCGAGGACCTGCGCACTCTACGTGTAATTTACAATTCAAAGTACCTACATATATACCAGTGTTTTTCCATAATTTAACTAAATATGACTCGCATCTATTCATAAAAAACTAGCCTTAAAGAAAGAGAAAATACAGGTTGTAGCACAAACCAAAGAAAAATACATTACATTTTCCAAATTCATTTTAGTAGATAAGTCTGACGATAAAAAACCGAAGAATATTTATATAAAATTAAGGTTTGTGGACTCGTTTCGATTTTTACCAGCTTCTTTAGACAGACTAAGTCAAACGTTAGAACCACATCAATGCCTCGAGGTTAAAAAATTTTACAATGATGAAGCACAATTCAATTTGTTAAGACGCAAAGGTGTCTTTCCATATTCTTACGTGGATTCGGTAGAAAAACTGGATGAGACTGAATTACCATCACAGGAACAGTTTTTTAATATTTTGAGTGGTGAATCAATTTCTCAGGAAGATTATAATCGCGCTTGCGATGTGTGGCTAAATTTTAACTGTCAAACTCTCGGTGAATATTCTGATATTTACTTAGTGTCTGATGTTTTAATACTAGCCGACATTTTTGAAAATTTTAGAAAGATCTGCCTACATACATATAAATTAGATCCCGCACAATATTTAACGGCACCATCATTGAGTTGGGATGCCATTTTACGAAAAACTCGTGTCGAACTCCAACTCTTAACTGATATTGATCAGTTACATTTCTTTAGAAAAGGTATACGTGGTGGTGTAAGTCAATGTAGTAATAGGAAAGCTATAGCAAACAATCCATTCATTGAAAATTATAATCCATCAGAACCGACGTCATATATATTATACTTAGACGCAACCAATTTGTACGGTTGTTCAGTGAGTCAATATCTACCTAAAGGCGATTTTAGATGGCTAGAGGAGAATGAAATTGATAACTTTGATTGCACCACAATAAGTGACGAGTCTCCAAAAGGTTATGTATTAGAAGTCGATTTAGAATACCCACAATATTTGCATGATAAACATAATGATTTACCGTTTTGTCCTGAAAACATCATACCCCCTGACTCAAAAGATCCAAAATTGATTCTTAATTTGCGAGATAAACAGAGATATATTATTCATTATCGAAATTTAAAACAATGTTTGGAACACGGATTAATACTCACAAAAATACATAAAGTCATTGAATTTTCAGTCTGCGTGGTTGAAACCCTATATTGATATGAATACTAGACTTAGAAATGCTTCTAGAAGTGCATTGTAACGAGATCTTTACAAATTTATAATAAATTCTATTTTTGGAAAGACAATGGAAAATGTAGATAAAAGAGTTGATGTGAGGTTAATGTCTCATTGGGAAAATAGAATAGGTAGCGTAGGTGCTGAACAGCTTATTGCACAACCAAATTTCAAATCTTGTTGAGTATTTACGGAAAATTTAGTTACAGTTCAAATGACCCCTTTAAAAGTTTGTTACGATAAGCCACTTTACATAGGTTTCACCATTTTAGATATATCTAAAACTGTAATGTATAACTTTTTTTATAATTTTATAAAGAAAAAATATAACGATAAAGCTTCTCTCTGTTACACTGACACCGACTCATTAATTTTAGAAATTCATACTAATAATGTTTATGATGATATTAAAGAAAATATTGAACTTTTTGACACATCAAATTATTCTTATCCTAATGTGCATAATATTCCAAAAACTCAGTCGGTCATAGGCAAATTAAAAGACGAGTATGCAGGTATTCCAGTAGAAAGCTTTTTCGGCACTGGTGCGAAAGCATACTGCGTTAAAGCAAATGATGTAACAAAGAAAGCCAAAGGCATATCAAAAAGTGTTGTAAAAAAGCAATTACACTTGATTGACTACAAACACATTGTAGAAGACGGTGGATTAATATACCGTAAAATGTATGTATTCTCTTCACATCTTCATACGATATATACTGAACTAAAAAACAAAGTTGCACTCTCAGCACGAGATGATAAGCGATATGTTATACCTGGGAGTACAAAAACTTTAGCGTGGGGTCATTACTCCATCAATAATGCACACAATGAAGCTGACCATAATACCAATGATAATTTAACATGTCTTTTGTCACTAGCTGACAAAATAATTGAAATGGAAAATCAAGGTTTTGAATTTGATGACAATGGGTTGAATAAGCCTTTTATTATATTTTTGTTGGCGAGAGCAACTTTCAAATGTCACAGGCCCAAAGTCACAATTCATAAATAAAGCACTTTTTAAATGTATAGCCTTTCTAACTAAAACACAATCAAAACATTGCAACAAATTAAAAATTTGAAGTCTCAGAGGTTGTTCCACTGTTATATTAATAAATTCTATCACTTGTATGTTATATTTCCTGTGATTGAACACGTTGAAAACCTCGTTGTTGTAGCGTGATGGTGAATTGCGTTGCCATTCAGATTGAACACATTTTTGACTAAATTCGTTATTAATGTAAAATACATCTATGTCTTGAAATGTGTTTGTTAAATTCAACAGGTAACTTATAAAACCACCAGCTATTACCCAGCGTTGTCCAGGTAAACTTTTCAAAACTTCATATACGTCAGGGAATTGTTCTTTTATTTGTTGCACCAATTCATAGTTCGATGTGTAATAACTTAATACTGGATCTATAAGCATCTTTCTTAATTGACAATAGAGTTCTACGTATGTTTTCTTCTGCGTTACTGCTGTTTACGTATACACATCACCTTATATACTATTTCAGGTTAGGTGTAGTTTTGTTGAGCTTGCGATAAACTCACAAAGTGCTGATTATTAAAATGTTTACTTGATAAGGATATAGAGTAGCTGACTGTGTAATCAGACACGTGCACTAATAAAATTGTCATCTTACAGTATTTTTAGGTGGAGGGGTGGATAGGTGGGAATTTAATTATAAAAGCGAGAGTTAATTGAACACTACGGTCAGTTATCATTAGAATATTAATTTTGTTTAAATCTCAAAATGTGGATGGCGTACGTAGAAGAAATCAAAGTTGTCGATTTAGAAAGTGGTGTGAAACATTTAAGTCAACAATTTTCAAATAGGCAGTTCGATGCTGAACACGAAGCGATCTATGGAGTTGGTACATTTTTCACAGAAGACTTTTGTACTGATCTAGCCAAAAAGTACAAACAAGCACGTGAAGTATGTGAAATTTTTTTGACCGATGTTACATGTGAGGAATGCCTTGTAGACGATCTGATCGAATTAGGTTTTGAAAATGAAGTCCATCAGCTAAAACGGTTTTTAAGACCAGACCTTGCAACCGGATTAAGGAGTGAAGACGATGACGATAGTGACGAGGGGATTTCTGTAAATTGAAATTATATTTGTTACTTTAAAGGATTGTAATTTTGGTGATAAAATAAAAACACTTAATTAATATTTATTGTTTTATTTATTTCTAAACTCATGACATCATAAAATGTTCATACAGGTAATATACCCTTTATAATATAGGTAGTAATTTAACTGAAATGAATGAAATTAGTGCATCAGTTCAAAAAAATGCAAATGATTGGTTTATTGCTAATAAATTAGCACTCAATATAGAAAAAACGACATTAATGAATTTCACGTTAAATAATTCCCTAGAAGATGGACACACTAAATTTCTTGGAATGGTCATAGATAAAAGTTTAAATTGGAAAAATCATGTCGACATGTTAGCTAATAAATTATCAAGCATTATTTTCTTACTACGAAAAATTGCCTCCTATGTACCAATCGAAATAAATAAAATAGCATATAATGGATTATTTCAATCACAGTTAGCTTACGGCATACTTATATGGGGAAACTCAACGGCTTGGAATAGAATATTTATACTCCAAAAAATGGCAATTAGGGCTATTACAAAAAATACATCTCGCGTCACATGTAGACCTCTTTTTATAGAATTAAAAATTTTAACGTATCCGGCATTATATATATATATCATTGTTTGATTTACATAAAAAACAACGAGAGACAATTTCAAAAGCAAAGTATTGTACATAAATATCAGACTAGAAAATGCAACTAACTGGTCCTCCCCCAGTACAGACTAGAAAAAACACACAAAAGTTTTATATATATTGCCATAAAAATGTATAATTCTCTGCCAATGAAAATAAAAGAATTAACAAGTAACAAATTCAGAATTGAAATTAAAGATATACTCATCAAGCTAGCCCCGTACAATCTTAATGAATTTTTTAATAAATCTTTGGAGGAATACGACATTCATTGTAGTTAAACGTTATTTATGTTGTGACTTAACTTCATTTTAATTCCCAATTAATTTTAATTTTAACTAAATTGATTGAAATACTTATTTTAAGTGTAATGTAATATTTTTATGTAGTATTTATTGTGTTTATATCTATTTCCTTGTGTTTTTATTGTTTTGGTGACAATGCTAAAACTTAAGTAAAAGTTATTGAGCAAATAAAGTATTTATTATTATTATTATTATACATTAGAAAGTGCACACATACACTTATTATTTAAATGATAAAAACATTTTTCATTGGATTTCAATAAAGGTGGTTGCTCTTCTAGTTCCAAAACAGGTTGTGTAATAAATTGCTTGATGTAGTTTGCTTTTTCTCCCCCTTTGACGTAAACACAGTCAGCAGATATAGTCAAATTCGTCATAATTTCTCCGAACAGATGTAGTGGTGTAAACCCATCACTCCATTTAATGCAATGATAATTTCTTGTTAACCACTGTGCTTGTTTTTGTAAGTCTGGTGAAAGCATCTCCAACGGATAAGGTGGTTTGAAGATATAATGACATACTTTCATTCCGTCATAGCCTGCTAACTCTTTAACGATAAACTTGTTGTTTTCTATTTTAAATTCTTGAACATCGATAACAAGTTTCATATTTTTAAGCTTTCTAGTTTTCTTAATACCCTCACTTTCAAGCAGTAGAAATCAACAAGTCTTCTCAAGTCTCGTAATTTTCTTCTGTGTTCTCTCAACATGTGATTATAAACTGATATCATGTTTAGACTAATAATGTGACATTACTTGCCTCGTTATATAGGTAAAAAATCTTGTCATGCGCATTTTTAATGTTGACGAACGATTTTTGTTAACGGATTATATGTGTAATCGCCTTTCATCTTTTTCGGGAACCACCCAGCATTTTGCATAAAAATACTCTCATTTTCATTTAATGATAAATAATGAAACATAGTTGAAACCAAACCAACATTTCTTACTGAATCTATTACAACACCACCTAATTTATACCTAACTTCCTGAAATAAAAAAGCAATACCATTATTAATAAATTCCAATTTTTTAGCTGCAGTTCCATCATCTTTTGTTAATTTTCCTTCGATGTATAAATAGCTAGTGCACGGAGCAGTATAGGCATCTAAATCTTGAAAGGTAATTCTTGTTTCATCATTATAATCTAGAGTTCCAGATGTATTGGGTTGATATGTATGATACTGATATTCTGCTACAGAATTGTCACTAAAAGGTTGTTCGGTAATATTTAACAATTCCATTATACTAACACTTCGAATCCAAGTGATTGTAAAAACTGTTTATTTTCCGATGTTAATCTGCTGAAAGTGTTTTTAGAATTGCGGATTTTCTTCTTACTGCTCCTTTTATAGTGATGCACAGGTGACCTTGAATTGAATATTAATACCATTTCCTTAGTGAATTGATTTTCTGACATGCAAGCTAACTGTTCTTACTTCGTTTTGAAAATTGACGAGATTCCCCTCTTGATCAACTATTCTGATTGTAATGTTGTCAATGGTCTTGACGCTCACCGGGAAGTAATGAATATTTGTGGGTGCTTCCACTATTTTATACCCAACTGGAACTGTTGAAAAAAACTGATGAATAATGTGGACAGGTTTTCCATTAAAGAAGGAACCAACCGCAATGTTACAATCGATACAGATGACATTCACTTTAGATATTCGTACGGTGTGATCAGAAATATGTTTCACATCAGCTTCCAACTTTCTTTTATCGAATCCTAATACTGAACCAATAGAATCGCTTCCTTTGAAATTTATTCTTCTATTCATCTTTATAGCTACTTTAGATGTATTCATATTCAAAGAAATCAAAATAACTGCATCTCCATCCAGTTCCTTTACTGTGTCCACAATGCTTTTTATAATATCAGAAAGCTCATAGCATCCCTCATCAATTTCGGCTGTATACCCATCATTCTCTCCCCACACATGTTGTTCCTATTGTCAATGTTTGGAATTGTATTATAAGTATCAAAGTTTGTCAATCCTATTTCGTAATCTATATCATCCTCTAAATATATGTGAGGATTCAAATCATAATCTAATTCAGATGATTTACCACTAAGAATTAAAGTCGGAGCCATATTAACACGTTGACAATTTATTAGTAAATGAATACATAACATTAGTTACATTGATTATATAAAAAAATTAAACATAAGTGTCCACAAACATATGTACTATTATTTTGTACAGAATCATAATTGCATTTTATTTTATTTGAGCTACCATCACTTAAAAAATATTTTATTAACTCTTTTGGGGGTCTTAAATTCCCATAACTATCAAAATAAACTATTTTTTTGTTTCTTTTGAAATATGCTATCCAGTGAGTTCCGTCTCCATCATTATCATCCAGATTTACTATCCCAGATTCATTTTTGTTTATTCCTTTTGGAAGTGTATCTTTCATGAAGACGCCTCGAAAATAAGGAATTTTAAGTTTTTTCGCAAATTTTATTAAATCTATATTAGTTAGTGGTCGGTGAGGTAGCTTTATTAGTTTTTTTTATAAGTTTTAAGGTATAATCCTGAGCCTTTCTTTTCATGGGGGCCTAAATATAAACCCTTCCCCTTAGTGGTCTGCTCCATTGCTAAATTATGTCTCATTTGTTCTGCTATCACCTGGCGATTTGCTTTGGCATCGTTAACTGATTTTGTAATACCTGCCACACCTCCTCCCACAGCCCCTAATGCCCTCAAGAGAGGTAGTAGAAAAGGGAGAATGCCTCCTCTTTTTGGAGCGGGGATAACTCTTCGTCTAGGTTTTTTAGAGGGCGATTTTTTTTTACTGCAAACTTCAAATTCATATTTACACCTTTCTTCTTTCTTGGATTTCTTCTGCGCTTAAGCCCCATTCCCACTTTACTCTTTAGTTTCATTATTCCACCGACTCCCAGTGCAGCGAGTTTTTCACCAAAACCCTAATCAGGTGCTTTTACACGTTTAAATGCAATTTTGGCTAATTCCCTATCCGCTTGATTTCTCCTTTCAACGTCTTGAAATGTAGAATATGCTATATCGTGTTCTCTACACACCTCGTCTAAAGGATTAATTCCGGTGTCACCGCGTTGTAGACGTTTTGCAAGTTTGGTTCCCGGTCCACAATAATTATAACCAGGTATTTGTAGTTCCACGGGAAGTTTATTTATTAAGGTATTGATCAAATCACGTCCACTCTTTTTAAACTTTCTAGCACAAGTGAGCGGTGAACTTTTGCTCCGATCCATTATATATTGAATCACACAGCTAAATGAATGTTATTTTGTGAACTAACTCTTTATATATAAAGCAGGAAACAATGATCTATCAGTTTGTAACGGTTCTCTTTTTAAGAAAGTTCTGTTTTACGATAAGATTGATGTGAACAATGCAAATTCAACAGCAGGAAACAATTTTACCAATTGTAAATCATGACGGGATTTCAATGACCAATACCTTTCAAAAGCATGGTATTTTGTTTGGTGGACTATCGAAACGAGGACTTTTGGTTGGAAGTTCTGGATGTGGAAAAACAAATGTCATGCTCAGTTTATTGGAACATCCTAATGGTTTACGATTTGAAAATATTTATTTATATTCTAAATCCCTATATCAACCCAAATATGAATTTCTGAGACTTTTAATTAAACCTATGGCAGAAATTGGATATTTCGAATATAATGATGGTGATGAAGTAATACTTCCAGAAGAAATCAAGCCCAATTCAGTAATAATATTTGACGATTTAGCGTCTTGCAACCAAACCATCATCAAAAACTATTTTTGTTTCGGTCGTCATAGAAACACTGACTGTTTTTATTTATGCCAGACTTATTCCGCTATTCCCAAAAAACTGGTAAGAGATAATGCTAATCTTCCTATAATATTTCCACAGGATATGACCAATCTAAAACACATTTATGATGATCATGTAAACGTTGATATGCGTTTCCAAGATTTCAGAGAACTTTGTTCATTTTGTTGGGAAGATAAATACGGATTTGTTGTAATAGATAAAGATTGTGCTATCAACTCTGGAAGATATAGAAAAGGATTTGATAAATCTATTCATATATAAAGTGCGAACATTAAATACTATCAATCAGTCACCATGGATAATCGAGTGGTAGCAGAGCTGGTAAAGACGAGGAAGGCACTAAAGCAAAAATATCACAACTTGAAGAATGATATTGCCGAATCACAGTTTTTGTTGGAGAAAAATTATAAACCGATAACACAACCGCTTAATGAAATAGTATCAACTCTTAAAGTTCCTCCAAAATTAAATTTAAAAGAAGAATTAAAAGAAGAAAGCATCAGGGATAGTTTAAAGCCTCGACCGAGTAAACCACCGCATGACTATTATCGTCTAACAGCTCCTATTGATTTGGGCGAGCAGACATTTCAGTTTGATTCAACTCAAAACCAACCCGAAATTGTTGAGAGTTTTTTTGATGAAACTTTTCCTTCGACAATAGCAGATAGTGAAACAGAGCATCAGCGTTATTTAAGCCAGTTTAAAATACCACTACCTCGAGCGTATATGGAAGATAGAATTAATGATACTAAGGGAGATTTTGATGATACCTTTGGCGTTCACTTTGACCCATTTAGAAAGATCTATGCAATTGGTGATTCATCCGTTGATTTTGAGGGAGCTGACTTCGTCATTAATGGCGAATTTAAGTACATTGGTACACCAGGATTATATGAACTAATGTTCAAAAAACATCCAGCAGGTTATCGGCCAACAGATGTAGATCAATATATTGATAATAATAATAATAATAATAATAATAATAATAATAATAATAATAATAATAATAATAATAATAATAATAATAATAATAATAATAATAATAAAAGGGGTGCAGCAACCGGAGGCATAAGGTCACCCATCTATTTTATATGGATGACCTTAAACTCTATACCTCCGGAGAGCGAGAACTTCAAAATGCTCTCAGGGTGGTCGAGGAATACACGCGGGCAATTGGAATGGAGTTTGGGTTGGACAAATGCGCAGTCGTCCACCTCAAGAGAGGACGATGCGGGGAATTCCACGAAGATGCGCAGCTCGCAGACGGAAGCATCCTACGACATTTGGATGCCGGAGAGACCTACACATACCTGGGTGTGGAACAACGTCACATCCAGGATGTGAACCAAATAAAGGATTCTCTCCGTGGCAAGTACAGACACCGACTCCGAAAGATTTGGTCTTCTGAACTTTCGGGGAAGAACAAGGTGTCTGCCACTAATATGCTTGCCGTTCCGATTCTGCTCTACTCCTTTGGAGTAGTTAAATGGCGAGTAGATGAGCTGCGCCAATTGGACAGGGATACCCGCAAAATGATGAATATCCATAGGAGTATTCATCCTAGATCGTCCGTTCCTCGTGTGTACCTCCCACGTCAACGGGGGGGCCGAGGACTCTTGAGTCTGGAGTGTATGCATGGCAGAGTAGCACTAAGTATGGCATGTAACATCCTAAGGAGCTCGGATCCGCTCCTACGGTTAGTGAGAGATCATGAAACCGTGGGAGTTGGCGCTTTATTGTTTAAGGCAGCACAGAGGGCCGCAGATGAACTCGGTCTCGTGTTCGACTACAGGCGAGGAGGCAGGCGAGGTGCTGATGCAGAATCAGTTACTGAGCTTCCGCCGAATCGTCTGACAGCCCAAATTAAGGCTGCCGAACAGAGGAATCTGTTCAGGCAGCACGTCGATAAGCCCCTGCACGGTGTTTTCTTGAACAACATAGAAGCACTGGGTTTATCGACAGAGCTGACCTTCGCATTCTTAAGGTCAGCGGGGTTGAAGTCGGAGACCGAGGGATTCATTGTGGCCTGCCAAGATGGTGTTATTAACACATTGGTCTATCGGAGTCGCGTGATGGGTGTAGACGTTCCTGATATCAACTGCAGGACCTGCCGTCAGGCGCCGGAGTCGCTCATGCATCTATTATCTGCATGTCCGATTTATGCGACTTCGGCCTACATCCAACGACATAACGCGGCTTTACGAGTGCTATACTACCATCTTCGGCACTCGTACAAGATAGATCAAACACCAGTGCTGCCTTATATCCCCGGAGATATCGAGTCCGTTGTCGAGAACGAGAAATGCCGGATTTACTGGAACTACTCGTTCCCGACCGTCAGGCGAATTCAAGCCAATAAGCCTGACATAGTCCTCCTCGACCATCAGACCAAGGTGATGTATGTCATCGAGTTCTCAGCACCTGCTGAGACAAACATCGCCTTGAAGGAGGAGGAGAAACGGACTAAATACAGAGATCTCCGGTACGAGCTCCAAGTGCTGTACCCAGGCTACTCTGTCAAGATGGTCGTCCTGATAATCGGTGTACTCGGAGGTATGAAGCCCACGCTGCTCTCCGCATTAAAGACCATGCCTGCCTGCCAAACATCGGCAGAATGGTTGGCTGGTCAAATGCAGAAAGCGGTCATCCTAGGATCCCTCCGTCTACTTAGGGCACACGAGTCTGGAATCTACAGTGACTAACCCTGCGGGATGTGGGGAGTTGCTGTAGATTATTCGCTGGCGCTCTCTCTGTGTGGTGTCGGAGGCCACAGGGAGATTGCCCAGCATTAGGTTCGGGAAACCGAAAAAAAAAAAAAAAAAAAAAAAAAAAAAAAAAAAAAAAAAAAAAATAAAAGGGGTGCAAAATTCGGACCGGCAACCTCCTCGCGGTGCACCCCGGACAGGGAGGGGTAACCCTCTCTGACAAATGTCGGCCGTGGGTCCTCAGGGCTAACCATCCTGGGGACTCATCTCCTCTGGTTCTCGACCAAAACGGAGGACAGGCCCCTCACAATCGACCCCATTCGGATGGGGGTCAAAGACAGATGGGAGGGGCCATACCGGACCGTCTTAACGATGACGACTTTGCAAACGTACATGGACGCTTTAGGTGGACGGAGGGATTAAGGGATGACCTGCTGACCTGTTACGAGAGCAGCGAACCTGGGCGCAGGGGGTACATGGCGCGATTACACCGGTTGTGGTGCGTTATGCATCCGGAGTATCGCGCCTTCTCTCAGCAACATCTGAGAGATCAAGTATCCTTCCTGCGCCGAACAGGTTACGTAAGGGCACCTCGTCAGCGTGAGGAAGTGCCTGCCGCACTTCCACCGCGGCAAATACCAGCTGACGAGGAACATCCTCCTGAATACGCCGACGTCGCTTTAAGGACGAGGGTTAACCTTAACACCAGGGTTAACCCAAAGCCACAAGACCTGGCACGAATGGACTCGTTGATTAGTGAGGAGCTTCCAGAAGATGCCAACATCTGGCAGATCAACAGCGCGGTGTACGCTGCCGCCAAGCAACTCGTCCCACAACAGCGTCTGGCAAGCGCAGTTGATAGGGTCGAGAAAGCTAAGCGGCGAATACAGAAGATCGAAGCAAAAATTCGATCAGCAAGGCAACACGCTTCTCGAATCCAGAGTGTGGTGGATTATATAGTCGCAGGTAGACCATTTACACCGAAGGTCCGGCGAGTGGCAGCCGGACTGAGACGCCAACACCACACTCTAAATCGCACAGTGCTGCAGACCATCAAGCAGCACTGTCTAGATAGGATTCGAGCGCTTATGGCTATTAAGAAAACTTTGGTCAGGCGAATGCGGAGTTTGGAACAAAACAAATTGTTTCAAACAAACCCGTCTCGCCTGTTCCAAGAGCCACAGCGTGTTGTCGAAAATCCGCCAACTGTTGATAATGTCGAAGCCTTCTGGAAAGGAATCTACGAAGTCGCGAGTCCATTCGATAATGACACTCCAGCTATAGCACACTTCGAGGCTCTCTGTCGTAGAGTCTTAGAAGAGCCAGACGAAGTGTGCCCGGCAATCAGTACGGAAGAGGTTCAACAAGCACTTGGTTATCTCAACAATAGCAGAACCACTTAATACTAATGTGATTTATAACATTATACATACTAAGTAGATCATACAGATAATATTTAGATGTACTATTCGATAAGTAGTCAATATTTAAGTCCCCACACAATATAATCATAGATTTGTCATTTGATAGATCATGAAGTAAGTGTTCTAATGTATTAAAAAATATATTAGTATCTCCGGATGGTGATCTATATATGTTAACTATTTTTACTTTTTTATATCCTAACTGAATTTCAATACCGGCAATTTCAATGTCCTTTTCTTTGGATTTGTCACCAATACGCTTCAAATTTGTAATGTTTATATCGATTTACAGAAAATCATAACACCTCCATTTTTATGTGTACTTCTACAAAATGCTGCTTTACATGCGTAACCTTTGATACCGATAGCGCCAATTTCATTGTTTCGTAGCCAAGTTTCAGTTAAACATGCTATATCTATGTTGTTTGAATTGAATTCAATTTCCAGCTGCTCGATTTTGTTTTTTATACATTGAACATTTTGGTGATATAATACTAAATTATAAAAACTTTGCTTGCTGTTATAAAATAATTGCTAATCACTGTTTATGGTATATTTAATTTTTTGTCTTTGGAGTTCAATTCTTTTAAGTAAAACAGGACAGTTCATGTCAAAGAGTGAATGGTTTACATTAAACTCTGTTTTCAAGGCCTTGTTAGCTTCCATACAGTTCACACATTTTGGAACTTCACAATCACACTGTTTACCGTTTTCGTGTTCACTTACCGGCTTTGCACATCGAAGACATTTGGAGCTGCTGCTATTACATTGATCAGCTTTATGACCAAATCCTCCACACTTAAAACAACGAAATACACTAATATATTCATAGACTCGACAACGGCACCAGTCAAGAAATAGAGCATTCTCATTCATAATTCTTTGAAATGATTCTGGATCACATTCTATTATGGCCATCCATTTGGTCTTCATTTTTTTAATAACTTTCACGTTTAGTAAAGCACATTCGTGGTCTAAGAAGGCATTTTGTTTTTTTAAAGTTTCAATCAGGGTATCACTAGTAATTTCTCTATCAATATCTAGAATCTTTATGTTTGGATTTTTTAAATCAGGTGTATTAACTTTGTAATTTTTGCCTAATTTTTTCTCAGCCATTGTTTTAATTTTATTTATCTCATCTTTACTGCCACACTTAATTACCACACCCCCGTCTTTAACAGAACGTACTTCTTTTATGCCGACCTCCAGAGCCATTGGGCTCACATATTTTTGTACAGTTTCTAAAGTCTTTTTACTTTCTTGGTTGGTATTCTTTGGTTTTATTATGACAACTTCACTAGCAGCGGCTTTTGCATAACTTTTCATTATTGTATTGTTCTGACCTTTTGGGCTGCAACCTTGAATATTATTCAATATTTTTCTCATATCCACCACTTCGGACAATACTTGACTCTGCAATCCTGTTACATCTAGTTTCCATTCCCATATATTTTCTAATACACTCAGACAATCATCGCAGAACCACTTAATACCTTTCACGTTTTGAATGGTTTGACAATCTGCTGCAGACATTTCTATACATTTTAAGTGAAAAATAGCACTACATTTGCCAGAGCATTTAATTACAGGGTCTTTACTCTTTTTTTTACAACATCTACACACCTCATCCATTTTTATTTATATTCATAGATTTAATTTAATATTTATGACTGACCGTTGGTGATAACAGAATCCTACTGCTGCTGCCGCAGCAAATTATGACCCTTATGTTATCTCAACAATAGCTGATAACACTATTTACAAACGCAAATTTAACTATTTTTACAATGTTTCTAGTAAATGCATTCACGGCATCAAAACTCAATGTTAATAAAATTATATTTGTACAACTTTTCACTAATTAAAGTTCACTTATTATCGATGATTTACACTTAATGCAGTGAGTAACACTCTCGCACCAGTCTCTACAATGTTGAAACCACCTACTATTATTATGATATTATTAAAAGGACGAATACCCAGTTTTTGGGTTATGATCCTCAAAGAGGACTATCTACATCAAATGCAAGTAAATTCATAGATATTATCAAACCGCGAGTTACGAATTTATATTCGATGTCACAAGAACGGGGGAGAAAACTAAGCGCATCGAGTGTGAGATCCCCCTCAGAAGTAGAGCAAAGACCAAGATCGAAGTCGATTCCTGAACTAGTGAGGAAAACAAGAAGTCAAAGTAAGAGAGGTGGAAAACTAACGATGATGGAATTCAATAACAAAAATATTGAATATAAACATTTTGATGATTATAGTGAAATTGTAGATCGATTAAAGCTGCTCATTGCATCATAGTTAGCAGGGAATAATGGGCATAACAACGAAATAGTTTCGATAATGGAGGAGTTAAAGGACGGTAAAATAATTAGATAAATAGTGTGCATGGAAAAGTTAAGGCTTCATTTACTGTGCTACTATATTGATCGAAAGCGTACTTCTCCTTTCTATTATTCTACAACATGACTGACATTAAGAAGGAAATAGTAAACGAAATTAATAAACCAGTTAGAAAATCTTTCAAACGAAGAAGAGTAATTGTTAAAGGTCTAAATGATCTTCTTCAAGCAGATCTCGAAGAGATGATCCCTTTCGCTAAAATAAATAAAGGTTATAAATATATTTTAGTGGTCATTAATGTATTCTCAAAATTTGTTTGGTGTGAACCTGTGAAAAATAAAAGTGGAAAAGAAGTTTCACGAGCAATGGGAAGAATCCTATCAAATATCAAACTGCTACCCAAAAATTTGCAAACAGATATGGGAAAAGAATTTTACAATAAAGAATTCAAGGAATTAATGGATAAGTGGAAAATTAACCATTATAGCTCTTACACACATCTTAAAGCAAGCGTTGTTGAAAGAGTGAACAGAACACTAAAAAATAAAATGTGGAAACTGTTTAGCTTACAAGGAAATTACAAGTGGTTAAATCTTTTACCAGACATTGTTGCGTTATACAATGACACCAAACACAGAACGATTGGAAGAAAACCTAAAGATATTAAAAAGAAAGATGAAAAACACTTGTTGCAAACTGTCATTTGAAAATAGTCGATCCAAGGAAGCAAAAATTTAAAGTAAACGATTGTGTGAGGATTAGCAAATACCGAGAAGTCTTTTGCAAAGGATATACTCCAAACTGGTCTAATGAAATTTTTAAAATTATAAAGGTTCATAAAAGTAATCCTAGAACTTAGCTTTTAGAAAATCAGGAAGGTAATTAAATTCAAGGAGGATTCTATGAGCAGGAACTTCAGAAAGTAAAACATCCCGATATATATCTTGTGGAAAAGGTTTTAAGAAAAAAAGGTGACAAGCTCTATGTGAAATGGCTGGGATTATCCAATAAATTCAATTCATGGATTTCTAATAATCAAATTGTATAAACATATTATATATTATAACTTTTGATGTACTCCTTTATCTGTATAATATTTTCGCCCTTTCTTCTATTTCTTTTATTTTATCACTTTAATACAAATACATGATACATAATAGGTTTCGCTAACATTTCATTTAAATCTATCATTAAATACGTTACATCTATGATTATTTTCTAAAATAGGACTGATAATATTTGAAATTTTTTCTACTCTTCTATTAAACCGCATTCGGTCAATGGCTAAAAACCCCCAATATCGCTTCCTTGATGATTGATATGCGAAATTTCATGTCACCATAAAATATGTTTTATTATTTTCTGTATTAAATGTTACTTTTTTCATTATTAAACTCTACCACAGAACTCAACTTCAAATAATTCCGGGTAAATGTAAATTAATTCCATGAGCATACAAACATTTTCATTATTACAGTTTTCGAGCGGCTGAAGCAAATTCATTACATTCTCAAACACATCTCCCTTTTGTCGCTGTAGTCCGTTTTGCACAATTTTAAAGTAACTTGAAAACTGTTGCCTTCTCAGCATATCAATTCTATACTTGACAAGTGGCAATGCTTCCCACAACTTGCAGGTGGATTCATACCCCAAGTAAATATATGATTTATTTTTTACGATTTTTATCACTCTCGAATAGGATATTTTTTCAAACTGTATCGTAAAATTTTCAGCATCTATCTGCTCTGCTTTATCGTTGGTATATAGATAATTAGTTATAATACCTTGGTATGTAAGAAACTCATTCCACTCACTTTCATCAAAAATTATTGTGTCCAATTTATTGCCTGTTAGTTTTATACAAGGTGCATACCAGAAGTCATATGCTAATCCAGTCGACACAAATTTACTTTTTGATTTATTCAGTTGATATTTTCGTTCACCAACTACAACTAGATCATTCTTGTTTTGAGGTGCATGAGGTAGATTTTCAGATAAATCACTTTTTAGTTCAGGTAGACTGAAGATACTGCCACACTGAGTCATCTTGAAAACTTGTATTTATTAACCGTTCAACACGAAAACTTTCTAGAACTGTGAATTCCCACCGCTTCATATACTTTACTGTTACCCCACCCATTTATGATGAAAGAAGTGGGGTTATAGTAGTGGGGGGTGTCAAAGTGGTAGGGGAGTGGGGGGTGCTCACAAGAGGTCAAGGTCATCCAAGGTCAAGGTTATGAGAGGTCAAGGTTAATGGTGGGGGAAGGGGCGTGTCTGGAGTGGGGGTGCCAAAGTAGTGGGGGCAGAGGGCGTGTCAGGAGTGGGGGTGCCAAAGTAGTGGGGGCAGGGGGCGTGTCAGGAGTGGGGGGTGCCAAAGTGGTGGAGGAAGGGGCGTGCCTGGAGTGGGGGTAGGAGTGGGAGGTGCCAAAGTGGTGGGGGAAGGGGGCGTGTAAGGAGTGGGGGGTGCAAAAGTGGTGGGGGAAGGGGCGTGTCTGGAGTGGGGGGTGCCAAAGTAGTGGGGGCAGGGGGCGTGTCAGGAGTGGGGGTGTCAAAGTGGTGGGGGCAGGGGCGTGCCTGGAGTGGGGGTAGGAGTGGGGGTGCCAAAGTGGTGGGGGAAGGGGCATGTCAGGATTTGGGAGTGCAAAAGTGGTGGGGGAAGGGGCGTGTCTGAGGTGGGGGGAGGAGTGGGGGTGATCACAGAACTCTCCTTTTCAACCTACTGACGTGGTGTCAACCATGGTCATTTTAATCAGACATTGGTACTCCGAGTTCGTTCATATAGCTTCGTGCAACTTCGACCTAAGAATGTTATCATACGCTGCTTTAGAGTAGATGACAAGTGGGTGCATACCAGTGTTATATCAATGTCAAATTCTCTGGATTTTTCTAGGCTTCAGAGAATGGTTTCAGTCTTTCATTTAGGTTGGTCCTCCCGCCAGCAGCTCTTGAAAATGTTCTGTCCATCCAGATAGAATATATTATTTATTACTTATTAAGTTTCCTCCTTTGTCTCTACAGATATTAGTTCTTGGTTTAAAAACCTTTCTTGTTGTGTTTCATTCCTGATAGAATTTTCTAGTGCCATTCTCGTTTTGGTGACTTTCAAGCTGATCTAATAGTTGGTTTTCCTTCTCCCGTTTCTTTCGCTTGTAGGTATACGCGTTCTCTTCCCCTCTAAGATGCTTGTATTTGTCTACCGCCGACCTTTGTCCTACGCTGTAGCAAGTATAAAGTACACTACCGTTAATAATAGCATTTATTTACCATAATTTTGTAGGTACGGTTCTGTTTATTGTTTATACTAACCTATGAAATGTGAAATGTTATTCCCGACATATTTTTATCCACGCGGTCTCTGCTACAGCAGCTACGCACAGCACAAGACACCATAATTGTTTTTAAGAAACTAACAAAAAACACTTATACAGGGTGATTCTGAAATGTATGGCCAAATTGATACAGCGTCATCAGGAGACCAAAATAGGTTGACTCAACCCAATTTACCTATATACAAAAATGCACCCCTAAGAAATTACAGCCCTTTAAATTTCAAATAAAAAAAACTTTAATTATTGATTATTCTCAAATGGCTGTAGATATCTTTTTCTAATTCAGTGTACATTCATTACCTATAAACGCCAATGTTTTGAGATTAACGGCAATAAAATACATTAAAGGGATGGGGTAATTTAGGGGCAGTCACCCTTTATTTCACACCCTTATTTTTCTGTGCGTTAACGTATAGTCGATTTTCTAGTATCATTTGATAGATAATTTAATTTGGAAACTTTTTTCTATCTTCTAAATATTTTTTTGATAATATCAATAGTTTGCAAATTAAACAAGAAAAATGAAGAAGATGCATCGAATTTTTAACCTCAGTAGCAAATATGTAATATTATTATTTAATGTACAAGTAGGCTGGTTAACAATTAATTAAATTAATAATTAATTAATAATTAAATAATAATAATTAAATAATAATAATTAAATAATAATAATTAAATAATAATAATAATAATTAAGTTTTTTTATTTGAAATTTAAAGGGCTGTAACTTCTTAGGGGTGCATTTTTGTATATAGGTAAATTGGGTTGAATCAACCTATTTTGGTCTCCTGATGACGCTGTATCAATTTGGCCATACATTTTAGAATCACCCTGTATAGTTCTCAAAACACAAATGAACTTCTAAATATTGCTCAACATAAACCGACAACAAATGACACTAGGTACAGTTTGACATTTTTGACAAAAACGTCGTAGCAATATGGCGGACATGAAACCACTTTTGCCACGTGATGCCGTCTCCCTATTATATTCTATCTCTATGGTAGCTGCAGAGCTCCCGTCTGGTTGATGATGCAGTGGGAATTTCATTTATAGACCGGGAGCTAGCGACACTAAATTTTGTAAGATTTTTTAAACATTAGTTTTATTTTATTTGCGTCATATCGGAGCTACAAAACCCTAAAATCGACTCCTGCAGGGGTACCAGCGGGACAGCGATTAACAGCGGCCTGCCAATTACGTTAAAAAAAAGGTGAATGTTGGAAATTTTAAAAGCTGAAACTTTTTCTATTATTTAATAATATTTCAATAAGATAAAAAATTATCTCCTGCCAGTTCTCCCGTAGACCGGTCTACTTCTGCCATAGTCATATTTATGTGAAAAAAAAAATATATATCATTTGATACAAATATTAAAAGTTGAAAATTTGTTTGCATTTCTTCAATAATTATGACAATTAAAAAACGTACCCTGCCGGCCATTTGATGGGACCTGGCTTCGGCAGGAGCTAGGAAGTATTAAGGTAATACCACATAAAACAGAATATAGTTTGTTTCAACGCACAAGATTATTTTCTATTTATTTATGTATAAAAAATATGTAGCTTTAAAAAATTTACAAACACGTATTTTCGTCGATATATTCATAAACTGTTTTCACAAAAGCGGATAAGTCTTGAATGTTGGAATCTTCACTATCTCTGGAACCACTGTCACGTTGAAGATGCTCTATAGTGTTATTGTCATCCTGTTCATCAGTCACCGCATCAGATTATGTAAATACATTATGAACAATTTAAAAATTAATGACATTGTTTTTTTTTTTAATTAATTACTCAGTAGGAAAAGTGTTATTACCTGCGACGTCGGTTTCAGCAATTTTATCAATAATTACGTCGCCGATAAAAGTTGGTAATTGATCGCCTTCAGACCATAGAAATTCCAGCTTATTTTCAACTTCTTTCCATCCACAATCTGAAGGAGATAATAAGGTTGGGTGTTGGGAGTGTACGTTGCACCACACACTGGAAATATAAATTACCCTTAAAATTTGTTGTCGCAACTGCAACTTGCTTGTCGACTGCAGTTTGGGCTGTTCCAGGGTGTCGTTACATTTATAAGCTTTCATAAACGTAGCTAATCGTGCTTCATTTACGTTACTTATTTTTTTTATAACTGTACATTTCACAAATGAATTTTTCCAGAGTATCAAACATTTTATTTGTTTCAATAGCTGAATACATGCATTTTGGAGAATGTATCAATAAATTGTGGAGAGTTTTGTAAAATTGTGAAAGGCGGTTTCTAGCCTTTCTTGAAATAAGCAGGATTGAAATCGCATCCTGTGAATGCGTGAAATGCTGGAAGTGCGCGACTCAAATCTGGACCTAATGATTCATGCCGCTTGCTGACATTTATATATCTCATTAATCCTGACAGCTACTTTTAACCAGCCTTTTACGTTTTCATTCATAAACTGCATATTGCCTAGTGCTATGATCAAAATGTCTGTGTCAGAACATCTTATGACAACATTTGATTGTTTTATTTGGTACTACCTTACTACTTCCTAGCTCCTGCCGAAGCCAGGTCCCATCAACTGGCCGGCAGGATACGTTTTTTAAATATCTTAATTATTGAAGAAGTGACAAAAAAATTTTGGGCTTTTAATTTTTTTTCACATAAATATGATTATGGCAGGAGTAGACCGGTCTACGAGAGAAGTGGCAGGAGGTCGATTTATATCTTATTAAAATATTATTAACAAATTGAAAAAGTTTCAGCTTTTAATATTTTTAACATTTACTCTTGTTTTTTAACATATCATTGTCAATCTTTGTCCCGCCAACGGGATGGCAGGAGTTCATTTTGTTGATAAGTATCATTAGTATTACAAAATAAAAGATAAACCAAGGTTTAAAAAATGTGACAATGAAAAATGTCGCTAGCTCCCGGTCCATTAGGATTAGCGGAGTGAACTCGGTCAGACGAATTGCCAACTAAATTTTTAAGAGCTGTGCTCTTAGCCTTCTCGGACGTTTAGTGTTACGTGAATAGACTGAGAATGGCGCAAGTTGCTTGATTTAACAAAGCATGTACTGTGATGTTAACTTATTTTTAACGAGTCCGGGCAGTTTATTACATAAGGCATTTACATATTATTTAAAACATGAAAATCAATTCCGGATTCAATGAATTTTTGTAATCTAGTTACGAAAAACAAACGGATTTTTTATTGATTTTTAAATTAAATTATCCTAATAAACTTTTGTCTGCCTGATATACATTTTAAAATAATAATCTATTTTTTTATGTTACAAATTACAATGTTGAGGGAGGCGGTCCTAACTACCTAGAAAAATCACTTCTTTCCACCACATTCTTCGATTTTACCACGAAATAAACACGGGCGGGATTACAGAGCAACGGTTGTCAACGCACATGGTGACGTCATACATGCGCGCAATCCTATCTTTCGTTTGTTGTATCATGATATAAGCAAAACTCAGTTATGTCATTTTAGTCGTTTTATGACATTAGATAATTTCGAGGATATGCTTTGTAATAGTATAAAAAGAATGTCAAAACTCCTCTTCGTATTTGAAAATTTTGCTAAAAATATATCGCTTAACTCTACAGATATCATACAAAAGGCAAATTTTGGGTTAATGGTAAGCAATTTCCAAAAACTAGAAAATTGGTCACCATGTGAAGATCTTATTGTAGAATTTAAAACCTCAAATTATGCCGTAGTAATCCTAAACACGCCTATCAAATTCTGTTATGATCAACAATTTATAATAAATTTATGGAATCAAGCCAAAGCAAGGGTAACAGTGAATGGTGGCACAATACAATGGTTTCAGTGGATAAGAAGTAACGGACGAGAATTCAAGAAAATTCGAAATCCTGATGTAATCACGGGTGATATGGATTCGCTTCCAAAAGATGTCTTAAATTATTTTCAAAAAAGTAGTACCAAAGTCATAATAACACCAGATCAAAATGAAACTGATTATACCAAGGCACTAAGAGAGTCGAAAATATATTGTAATACCCAAAACATTAACATTGATAAACTTTATGTTTTGGTGGATACATGCGGCCGGTTTGACCAAATAATGGGAAATCTTGATACATTATTTAAAAGTGTTTACATTCTTGAATCTGTTAAAATTTTTCAAATTGCATCAACATCGTTGACATGGCTTTTATCTGAAGGATATCATTCTATTAGTATACCAATTAATTTACGACAAAATCAAGAATGGTGTTCATTAATACCAATAGGTACCCCATGTTATATTACAAGTACAGGTTTACGATGGGATTTACAAAATACGAAGTTAGAATTTGGAACCTTAATCAGTACGTCAAATACATATAATGGTTCACCAGTTGTTACAGTTCAGACGGATGGGCCAGTTATATGGTCAATGGGTATAGATACATTGTTATAGTATTACAGTCTTATTAGAACATTTAGGAACATATTTGCATATTGTGTAGAGAACTATAGTGATATTCCATATTAACAGAAATTTGTCTTGTTAATTTATTTTTGCTTGTCACGGTCAACCGAGTATGCGACAATTAATGGCGAGTTGTAACCTATGTCATTAATTTTAAGGAATAATGTCACGAAGTCAATATACAAAATATGAAAGAAATGTACACAAGGGTTCAATAAAAAAATTATACAAATAATGTGGCAACAGTGTCAGCAGAGTAATCGACCTAAATTGACTATGTGCACATGAGCGGTGTTATTACTAAATCCGAATTCGCTTATGGTGGGCATAATTGTAAATTTAACCTTAATTTTCCCATTTGTTCAGTAATAAACATTATTTTTTGAACGAGAAGAGTCGTATTTAAATAGTGGTTTTCAGTTATAAACGAAAAATAATAAATAGCTAATGGCCAATTGTCAATTTGGGTTGCAAGGAAGTGTCACACATGTTAAGGAAGTGCCACACATGTCTTAGCACATTTTTTTCATACAAAGTACTGTCGTATTCATTGTGATGACGCTTACTTATAATGGTGCTTTCTTTCTATATACTTACATAAATTCTTTATATGGAAAACTCGGGCGCCAGTCCTTTAATTTTTAAGTGCAAAGAACTACACTTTTTGGGTCTCCTATTGGGAGAACAACCCTGAATAGCGAAACAGCTAGAGATACGGAATGTCAGGGGTCGTGAACTGAAGGTGTATCTAATGGACTTCGACCATTTGTTCAAACGGGTTAATCAGAAGAAAAATGACAGATATAATAACTCGTGAATTTTACCTCTTTAAATCAACGTATTTATTCAGCAATAGTAATGAACAAATTAATTTACTCTAAGACCTCCACGACTGTACAGTCGAGTATGTATAAAACTTTTTAAAATGATTAAAAACAAGCAAGCTGGCAACCAAGAATCTTTGCGTGTATACGGTGTTATTACGGAATTTATCTTCACGGCTTGAAATTGTTACATACGGCAAGCAAACGGAACGCTCCAACAGGATGTATTATAAACGGCGGGCAATCGGTTAACTATAGATATTTAAGTCTTTTACAGGATATTTGAAAATACGGCGAACTACTACCACAAACGTAGAGCTATTTATGAATGGCTAGTTTGTTTACAGCAGGATTTCTGGTCACCCTTGTACATTGAAACATCACAGATTACCCGAGCAAGAAAATCTAATCAGTTGATGCACATTTAGGAATGACTATTTTGATTACAGTGGGTTCTCTGGTAACCCTTGTACATTGAAACGTCGCAGATCACCCGAACGAGAAAATCTGACCAGTTGATGCACAATTTATGAAATAACAAAAAGAATAAACCAACTGAGGTATTATTAATTAGCTCTAGTTTGTTTTAGTAGCAAAATACGGAGATACTCACGAATAATAAGATCTCTCAATAGCTATACTTAACTGAAGGCAGTACCTACAGAATGTAGCGGGTCACGGTGTATTCTTACCAGTATAATATTCAACTAAAAGAATTAATTTATTAATTTAACTCGGAGCGCTGTATATTTCGGATTGATCTAAAACGGCTGGCGGTAGATCGGATCTGAACATGCGGAATGTCTCAGACTGAATTTTGACTGCTGCCGACTTACTCGGAATGAGCCCGGAATCAACGCTCCACTCCCTATTGTTACTTTTATGACGTACTTAGATGGCGTGGTAAGCCGGCGGTCACCGACTTGAAACGAAGGATTCGGATGCACAACTTGGCGTTACTTGCAGAGGTCAAGCGGATTATGCAATTAGGAGCATCAGTTCGGAACGTCAATAACCGGAAATGAGTTACTTGCAATTTCTATACTATCTTGCAAAAAGAAACGGATTAAAACGGACACGGATTAATATTTTAACGGGTTTTAGTAACGAATGATTTTTGTTTCCGACTCGGTCATTATTTATAGTAATTCTCGTATTTTACTTATACGGGGGATTGTCGAAAATTAATCAATTAATTACTTGACAACTTGTTTACCAGCGGAGTTTTTAACAACTCATTACTAACTTAACTAAAACAGGACTTACTTGCTAAAAACAGCGGCAGGGTGTACCCAAGCGACGGTAATATTTAAAGCAAAAATGGACATTCCTTGATTGGAAAAAATCACTTCGTTACATCATAAAAAGGCGTACACGTATTAGAACGAGAGGTAAGTTTTGTCATATTTGCGTAAACCTGGCTTGTCTAATTGATTGTGTATTGGCGGTTATTACATGTCATAGGCTGTCAAAAATGCAACGCACTGTCGTCGTTATTATTAATTTTGAAACTGCGCATGGTGGTAATGTTTGACAAACTTTGATAGAAGAAAATAAAAATGCCTCGTCAGTTATCTGAAGTTGAAAAACCTCAAATAGTATCAAGAATTGAAGGATGGGCAATCCGTGCTGTAGCAAAGTTGTACAAAATATTTCTATTATTCAATCGAACTAACACCCGACGCCAATCCTGACATTTTAATAACCTATAAAATGTGATAGCCGGTTTTACGCAATTATGGTTAAGGTGGTCACTCATTCTAATTCCTGTACGCCTGTTTTATGAATACGACAGTAAGTAATTAAGTCATTAAGTAATTCGAACCTAAAATGGTGAGAAGTTGGCAGATATTTAGGGAAAATCTAGGATTTTACGTTACAATCCTGTACCTTCTATGAAAAAAATAAATGTACTAAAACATGTAAGGTGTCACACAGCCTTTACAGATTGCCGAATATAATTCGCTTGTTAAGTGGAAAATATACCCTGTCCTGTTATTATTAAGTAATAAATAAATCCGTGAATTAATGAAAGCACAAACAAATAATATACCGCGCTGATATCTGTCCTACGAGTGATAAGTGAATCCGCTCCGGGACCAGTGGCCAGCCGGTAGTCTACCAGCACGGAGGCCAGAATACAGACCTGTGGACGCAGCGCGCTAGCAATTGCGACGCTGTACTACGTCAACCATAGCGCCCAGACGTCCGTGGTCATCATGCTGTAACGTAGCGCTACCCCACCACGCATCAAGCCGATAGAGGATAGATATTCCGAACCGCCGAGAGCTACATGCAGTCTAGAGCTGGCAACGCAAGAGACTAGACGTACCTACCGGAAAGTAAGTAACACTTTGGCCCGAATTTCGGCAAAGTCCAGCCGTGACGTATTTTACTCACTGCGCTGCTCATTTGGCGTTCATCCCTACTACTCTGATAAATTTTAGAATAGTAATATACCGACATCCGACATCAAGACCGCCAGTAGCTGTCCACCGCTGTTCCCATCAAGACGTGCCTGAGTAAGCAGAGGTAAGTAAGGAGTAAAAACTCGAGAGTAAGGTTTGGCTATTGCAAGGTATCTTTGTATGATATTAATCATAAATTTCTTTCAATCCGCTGCTGCCCGCCACGTATTCCGGTAATCATTTTATTCTCTTCCAGCTGACGTGAGCTAGCTAATTGGTCTATGCTGTATACAGTACACGCGATCTCCGGTATACAGTGTATACGTAAATAGCGTAACTCACGATACTAATCATAAATTGTTTTCAGTCCGCTGCTGTCCGCCACTTGTTCCTATAATCATTGTATTCTCTTCCAGCTGAGGTGCGCTAGCTGTTGGTCTATGCTGTATATATGCAACATCTGATATACAGTGTATACGTAAATAGCGTAACTTGCCATATTAACCTTAAAGATTTCTTTCAGTACTCGAGATCCCGACCCAAAAGGAAGCCCAGTGTTGGTTTTATTAAACACATAACCTTACTTTTTCAGCCAATACTACGCTCTAGCCAAACCTGTAATTTGTAAATAGATTGTTTGATATTTGTATGCTTTTTAGTATGTGCTTTGAATTGTGCTTTAAAGTAGAGGTATATATTGTTAATAGCTTTTTAAG
Source organism: Rhagium mordax (assembly GCA_963680705.1). Lineage (NCBI taxonomy): Eukaryota > Metazoa > Arthropoda > Insecta > Coleoptera > Cerambycidae > Rhagium > Rhagium mordax. Next base: position 58,196,292 of record OY796656.1, read on the forward strand.
CCCTGCTAACTATCACAGTCCTGTATTTAAAATAGCTTTTAAGCCCTGGTGCCTGTAATTATGTAATTAGAATAGAACTTGTAGAATAATCTCCGTAGTTAACAATCTTATTCCTGTTCAAATATATAAATATCCTGAATAAATCTAATTGTGATAACAACTGTGCCTTTTATTCCGTTACGAAGTCTAATTTTCCCAACGGCCCACTGGAATATTCCGTTTCTTCACTGTAGCTGCCTGAGTAGTGGTGTTTCTGCACTCTAAACAGAAACTGGCGACCGAGTAAAGCACCGCCGCCGCTTCGAGTGCCATAGTGACGCTTCGGCAATTTTGCCTATAAACCGAAGTACGTCACATGCTAACAACAGATATTTGATTTTAAATGATTCAGATTCGGATTCAAATAAATACTGAACAAGATTAATTAATGACTTTGTTGTATGGTTTAAAGAAAAAAATTTATCAGTATGTCCGTTTTTTAAACCCTAAATTTCCTAAATTTCCCTAAATTTTAACAAAAATTGAGTGTTTTTATCATTGGCTTCCGTTATTGGTTCTCTAAAAGGATCGCGTTGGTGATCCGTTTTGGGTGAACGTACATTTTCTATTTTCTACCAACGAAGGATTACTTGTAAAAATTCGGCAGTACCATTGACAATACTAATTTTGTTATATTGATTCAAAGCCTCAATATTTTTTTCGTCGAATAATTTGACCGCTAGCTGCACATTTTGCCGTTCTAAAGTGGATGGATTTACAACTTTTTTAGAAAGAGCTGGAGCCATTTTAACAATTTGATTACATATTGTTTAAATGTTATTTGTGGCATTTCATAAATTATTTCTTTCCTTTTCTTTTTTGGGATTTATTACCACATTCCTCGAGATTCCTATCCAAAAAATTCGATTTATCTGAAAAATATTCAAATTAACCAGTTTAAAACTGGGAAATAACCTCTACGCCTTTGACGTAATGTCAGAGGATCAGTTAGAGGGTGTTTTTTGACAACTAATAGGAATTAAATTAATACAAAAATACTGCGCTGACGTTTCGGAAACTATATCCGTTTCCTTTTTCAAAGTTTAAGCTTTAGATTTTTATGTAACGTGTAGAATAACACGGCATAAAATAAAAATTGTTTATATCATTTCCATAGATACTTACCATAGAAATGTTGAAAAATATACTAAATAATATTAATTTTATTGAGTTCTTCTCTCAACATTGGTAACCAAGTTGAACAAATTTTGGATATTGTGCAAGTTTATGAATGTAATCAATGCATCGTCAGGCTTTCTTATCTATTTTTCGATGACAAGAAGACCTCGACTATGAATAGGCTTTTATATTAGAAACTTATATATAGGACTAAATTATATTGTAAAGACACTCACTGTCAGTCATTATTAATATTCGTATATTCGTTATTCATCAACCAAGCTTTAAGTATTTAGTTACTCTTCTCCGTGTCAAGCAGATAGTCGACGATACTTACCGACATATTATTTGTTTGTTACTTGAAGTGTTAATTATTAATGTTATTATAAGTTGCTAACTGTAATAAATCATCAGTGTAAAATAAAGTTGTTTTAAAAAAGTGTTTCTGCAACATCGAAATATAAAAATTGGCGCAGTCGGTAGGATAACTCAACAAAGCAGACGAAAATAAGTGTTACTTTGGTGGATTTCATCCTTTAAATTAAAGAGAACCCGGAAAGTGCAGAAAAATCCAAGAAAAAGCAACTCCAACTCAAATTCTACGAAAATCTAAGCAACTCACAATCAAAGAAACTCTACAAAATCTAAGAAACTCTAAGAAACTCCAAGAAACTCAAACAAACTCCAAGAAACTCTAAGAAACTCAACGAAACTTCAAGAAACTCAAACAAACTCCAAGCAAGCAACAATCAAGAAATCAAGAAAATCAAGAAATCAAGAAAATCAAGAAATCAAGAAAATCAAGAAAACCAAGAAAACCAAAAAAACAAGAAAATCAAGTGCATCCTAAAAACAAGCTACATGCAGAATCAACTTTATCTCAAGACAGCTCTACTCTTGTAAGTACAAAGTATTATCTCCAAAAGCTGCTGTGTATTTTATTCGCATATTTTTTTGAAAGTAATTGTCTTTTATAAAATAAAAATCTAATTAATATTATCTAATCAAAATGTCTCAAGACGGTATCGAAGATTTACCTTCATTTAAATTAACAGAATTGTTTTCTTTAATACCAGAATACGATGGCGACCAAATTCTCCTTGAATCATTTTTAAGTTCATGTCAAGCCGCATTACATATTTCAAATGATGAACAAAAAGTACTAGTTATTATTCATATAAAAAACAAATTACGTGGTAAAGCATCACAACTCGTAAATTCTAAATTTACTAATGATTGGACTGAAATAAAAAACTTATTAATACAAAATTTTGGTGAAACAAGAAGTTTACCTAGTCTAATTCATGATTTACAATATATGAAACAAGGCAAAGACTCTGCTCTCATGTTTGTTCACAAAATTCAAACACATAATGCAAAACTACACTCTGCTATTAATCGTCAATCAGATTTAGATGAAAATCAAAAATTATCACAAGCTTCATTAATCGATAATATGTGTCTCGATACTATATTAACTGGCTTAGAACCAAAATTAGGAGCGATAATACGTGCTTCAAATCCTGAAACTATATTAGATGCATCACAACGTATACGACGAGAAAATCAGTTAGGATATCTAGAAAATCAACGACAAAACTTAAAACCTAATTTTAATAAACCTCAGTATCAACAACCAACTTATTCTCAAAATCGAATGCAAAAAATATGTAATTATTGTAAGAAACCAGGTCATTTAATAAGCGAATGTAGAAAACGAAACTTTAACTACCAATCTCAAAATAATTCTCAATCGCAAAATAATAATAATTATAATTCTTATCCAAGATTTAATAATCAACAGAATTCTTATCAAAGGTATACAAATCAACCAAGTACAGGGTTATTCATTATAAATTACCCACCCCTTATCAGCGTTATTATTGCCCATAGAAAAAAAAGTTTTAAATAAAAGTTGTGTGGTTATGACTGAATTTTGTTAAAATGCCATCAAAAGTACAGTGGCGTGCAGATTTCAGGGGATACAAAAAAAGAATACATTTTTTAAATGGGATACCCTGTATATTATTACATTTTTGGAATGATCCTTTTTTCCTGATTTCAAAAATATACCATATGTTACCCCTACCATATACCGTTTTTGAGTTATTAAACGTCGAATATCTTAGTTAAACTAGTTACTGTAAATATGGAAAAGTTAACATTGTTAAAGTGAGCTACGAAAATGACAACTGTTATGTTTGATAAATGACATTTCTTTAATGAAATTATCAAAATGGTTTACAGTGTCATTTTCATAGCTCACTTTAATAATGTTAACTTTTCCATATTTACAGTAACTAGTTTAACTAAGATATTTGACGTTTAATAACTCAGAAACGGTATATGGTGGGGGTAACATATGGTATATTTTTGAAATCAGGAAAAAAGGATCATTCCAAAAATATAATAATATACAGGGTATCCCATTTAAAAAAATATATTATTTTTTTGTATCCCCTGAAATCTACACGCCACTGTACTTTTGATAGCATTTTAACAAAATTCAGTCATAACCACACAACTTTTATTTAAAACTTTTTTTTCTATAGGCAATAATAACGTTGATAAAGGGTGAGAAATTTATAATGAATAACCCTGTACATCATATCAAAGTTCGTACTCACAACAAAATCAAAATACAAGACCCTCAATTATTCAAAGAAATCCAAATTTTAGAAATAATAATAATAACTCAAATCAAAATCAGAATTTCCAAAGACAAGCGCATCATTTAAACGAGCAAGTGAGCGAAGAAACGACTGGAACCAGTGGCGTAACTACCTACCCGCGAGAGCCCGCGGTGCGGGGGGGCCCGACATCCCAAGGGGCCCGGAGCCCGATAAGCCCGATATTATTTATAAATGATAATGCAGTAGCGTGGTGCTACTAATTAAAATTTGAATTCAAAAGAAGTTATTTATTAACAAGAAACTTAACAAACTACAAAATTGTCAATTATTGTGTAAACCTCTTTACTTATGCCTGTACCCGAGGTAAAAATGAAAAATAATGGACTTAAATTTACTGTTTTATTACGGTCATTTATTGCCGTTTAGTAAAATCTGACATAGGACTTTCCCACACTTACAGCTTAAAGTGTCGAATTGTGTTTTGTTTACTTAGGTTTAAGGATGCATTTATTTTATTCGTTTCGGGAAGTATAGGTACCTATTAAGCTACAAATACTCAAAAAATTACTCTTGAGCTAGCTATGCTCTGTCATCATACCATCACATTATTTTTTATTTATTGCTATTAATATATTTATTATTATTAATTAAAAACTCGTCAATTAGGGGTGGAAATTGGGAGATTTCTTTCTTGAATGAAATAAGTAACACACCTAGATAAAATAAAAGTACGAATCTTTTCTGGGCTTTACAAAATTAGAGAAACAAGATGCTAGTAGTATGCTTGATCATATCATGGAGTCACTTAAAAAATTGAATGTTGACATTGAAAAATATTAGGATCAAGGTTATGACGACGCTAGTGTAATGAGTGGAGCTTACACGGGAGTACAGAAAAGGATCAATGACCTAGAAAATACAGCCCTTTATGTGCACTGCACAAGATGCAGTAAATGGCATTAAGGAAATAGATGCCTTCTTTTCCACACTACATGATATTTACATTTTTTTTTGCAGGAAGTATAAATTGATGGGATCTTCTCGCTTCTATAACAGGGGAATCCAATTTAGTCTTAAAAGATTAGATCCCACACGTTGGGCCTCCAGATAGTCAATAACTGCTATCAAACTACGTTATAAAGAACGCGCATGTATCCACGAATATTTTATATGTTATTAGGACCCCTAAGAGTAGTTTATATCCAAGTTTGCAACCCTGAAAACCCTGTGCTACTCCCGTGGTGCTTGAAAAACTGCGAAATTCTGACACTTGTTGCATTTTTTTTGAAAATAATAACTTAAGGAAGCGTTTTTCGGGTATCTTAATTATACTTTTGTAAAGCAAACTAAATTTGCTACAATTTAAGCCCAACCAGAGCTCTCTAGGTCCATTGGTTGTGGAGATACAGCCAGTGAAAGATGGACAATTTTTTCTAAAAAGTGAAAATTTATCGGTAGGGTCATTTTCTATGACACGTACCGGCTAAACTAATACTCCTAGAGAAAAGTCATGAAAATGAATTTGTAGAAAATTGAATTAGCCTCAATTTGATCCCAAAATGGTGCCTCTAGGCCTCATAGTTTCCTCAATAACGGAACAATAGTATAACATCGGATTTTGGGAAAACATTGTACTGAATAATGTTGGTATATATTTCTTTAAAAAAACGTGCAAGAATTTGAATTTAACATTTTAGATGTAACATATGGCTTGAAATAAACATACACTAAACAAATACTAAACAAATGTAAAATGTAAAAACCAAATGATGGAACTAAAGGGGAAAATAGGCATAAATATATTGCACATAAACATCAGAAGAATTAATAAAAATTTTGATGAACTAGTTATTCTTTTAGAAACTCTTGGACAAAACGTTGATGTTGTTATACTCTCTGAAACCTGGCAGATAAATTCTACTAAATATCTTAATATACCTGAATTTGAAATGTATTATAATAACTCAAAATTAAATCAAAATGATGGGATGATAATATATTTAAGAAATAATATGAATGCAAATGTGGAACATGTAACGTATAATACTGTTAAAATTTCTCGGACTACAATCAATTGTAATGAAAATAATATTTGCATAACTAGTTTTTATAGGTCCCCTTCGTCTGACTCGAATACATTTCTGACGGATTTGGAAGCTTATTATGATACATATAAAACCCATAATACGATCGAAATCTTTATAGGTGATATAAATTTAAATATATTACAAAAAAATGATATCATAATTAACAGTTATTTAAATCTATTGGGAGGAATGGGATTTATTCCTTATATTACTAAACCAACAAGAGTCTCGGATCAAACAAGCATCTGTATAGATCACATATTTGTGAAAAAATTAAATAATTCAAAACTTTTTTGTAACTCTATGATATTGGAATATAACATTACAGATCATTTTCCTATATTACTTAATATATATGCAGAAAAAAATGTTGAACAAAAAAGTTATACAAATATTATTAAGAAATTAAACGAACACAAACTGATAACTTTACTCGAAAAGGAAACATGGAACTCGGTATGTACTGTGTATGATCCAGATTTAGCATGCAACAATTTTATATCTATTTTAAAAAACTGCATAAACTTATCTACAACAGAAATTACTAAATCATTTAAATATAAAAAATTAAAGCCGTGGATAACTGTAGGTATTATGAAATCCATTAATACAAGGGACAAACTTAAAAAGAAATTAAAAAACAATTATAACAAAGAATTAGTTGAAAATTATAAAAAATATAGGAATAAGTTGAACAAAATAATAAAAAATTCAAAAATATCATATTATAATAATTTATTAGTGGATGCGAAGTCGGATGGCAAAAAAAACATGGAAAATAATCAAAGAAATCATAAATGTAAATAAAAATAGTTTGCAACAAATTAACATTACTAACGATAAGAATGATATTATACAGGATGATAAAATAAAAGCTGACACATTTAATAATTATTTTTTAATCGTAGGTTTGGAAATGGCTAAAAAAATTAATAATGATAATAATGATTTTTTAATTAATGTTCTAGATTCACCGAATTCCATGGTACTATATCCTATAGATCAGAATGAAATAATTAGTATCATTGGATCATTGAAAAATAAGTGTAGTTCAGGTATGGATGGTATATCTGCTAATGTCCTAAAAACAATTCATAAATTTATAACTCTTCCATTACTACACATTATAAACTCAATATTTTCTACGGGTATTGTGCCATCACATTTCAAACAATCGGTAGTTGTACCAATTTATAAATCTGGAGATCATACAAATGTTGCTAACTATAGACCTATTTCGATAATTAATAATGTTGCGAAAATATTTGAAAAATGCATCAAGAAAAGAGTTATTACATTTTTGGAAAAATACAATTTATTGTCTGATGCACAATATGGTTTCAGAGAAGGAAAAAATACAGAAATGGCTATATATGAGTTAATAAATTTTATCAATAATAGCATGAATGAAAACAAAAAATGCATAGCTATATTTTTAGACCTCGCCAAGGCCTTTGATACTGTTTCTCATAATATCCTAATTGACAGGCTTGAAAAAATAGGAATAAGGGGTAACACATTAAAAATAATAATTAATTATCTAACCAACAGGGAACAATTTGTTAGGATTAATAATGCTCTAAGCGAACCAGGTATAGTTGGAATAGGTGTACCGCAAGGCACAGTACTTGGACCTATCTTATTCCTAATTTATTTAAATAGTATAGCAGCTTTAAAAAATAATAACTTCAAAATAATTTCTTATGCAGATGATACTGTACTATTATTTAATGGCGAAGATTGGGATTCAGTTAACAAACAAAGCTCTGTAGGACTTAGTATTGTGCAGAAATGGCTAGATCGAAGTTTTTTGACTCTAAATTATTTAAAAACTAAATTTATTTCTTTCTCTCCCACAGGTGCTGGCAATAACAAAATTAATAATATAATTTTACATAAAAATTATTGCAATAATTATAACAACTGTTTCTGCAGTATAAATATTGAAGGTGTTGATAAAATTAAATACTTAGGTGTTATTATAGATCAGCATCTGAGGTGGAGACACCATGTAGAATTTATAGCGACTAAACTTCGATCTTTGATTCCAGTTTTTTATAATATAAGACAAGTGTTGAATATAAAACAACTAACTATAATCTACAAAGCCTTGGCGGAATCAATAATAAGTTATGGCATTATTATATGGGGTGGATTATATAATAGTACATTAAAAACTTTAGAAATATGTCAAAACTATATTATTAAAGTAATGTCAAAAAAGTTAAGAGGATATCCTACAAAGAAGCTATATGCCGAAACAAATTTATTAAATATTAAATCTACATATGCTCTACAAAGTTGTATTTTTATTCACAAAAATGATAAACATTATATTAAATATTCATACCATACCAGAACAATAGCAAATTCTCTTATTGAACAAAAAATATTTACTAAAAGTATATGTCAACATTTTATCGATTACACAGGTCCCAAATTTTACAATAAACTTCCAGGCTATATCAGAAGTGTTACAAATATAAAAAAATTTATCTGTCTTGCCAGAGAGTATATTAGACTCAACTTGTGATAAAAAAATAATAATAATAATAATAATGGTTTGTAGTCAGTCCATCTCAATCATATTTATCTTTTATGCGTCTTCTATGTAAGGTTTTATAACTCTTACATTTGTAAATTGTTTGCTCTTCCCTGTTATACAAGTTTTCTTGCAGTATTTTGTTAATTTATAATAGAATTTATTGTTAATTAATTTCATTGTAATTAATATTACTTAAGTGTCTTAGTATTGTACATTACAGGGCACAATACAAATTTTAAAATTTAGGTGCCCTTCTCATGTAATATTACTTATGTAATTGATAATGTTAATAAATGAAATGAAAAAAAAAATGAAATGAATACCGAAAATTCATTAAACAAACAAAATTACATACCGTTTTCCTTGTTTTATTTAAAATGAAATATGTTGAATATATATATGATTCAGTCAGAGCCATTGTGGCGGGATACGTCAGCTACGCTTTGGCAAAAACGTAGCTGTGGTTTTTGATGGATACCCACAAGCTACAAGATGCAGCTATGAGGAGCACTAAATCAGCTGAACGAATGCGACGCTCTGCTTCTCTCTCCTGCAGTGACATTTTGTTTGATGAATCAACACTCATCAAAGTGCCCCAAGCAAAACTGCTCTCAAATGAATCTAGCAAACCCCGACTGATCACCATGAATTTGAGAGGCAGGGTATCGAGGTACATCAATCTCAAGAAGACGCCGATGCTGATATAGAGAGGACTGCCCTCTCCAAGAGCTCATCGTTCGACCAAGTTTTCATCATTGGAGAGGACGTCGACCTACTGATCCTTCTCAACGGCTTAAGCTCTCTACATACGAAAGTGTACTTCCAGAAAGGCGGCAGAGATGGGTCAGAGTGCGCCCAATATCCAGCAAATTCCTTCACATGTGGAGAAATGCAGGTAACACAGACGGTTTTGTTCCTGCATGCCATCAGTGGGTGTGACACCACCTCTGCCCTTTTCGGGCAAGGCAAGATGAAGTGGTGCAACGTCTTCAAAAGAAAACCCACTGGATATACCTCGTCAGCATTTTCCTTGATCCAAACTCCAACCAGGAAGAAGTAGAAAATGCTGGCGAGAAAATCTTGATGAACCTCTACGGAGAAGATGAGGGAACGCTGAACACCCTGCGATACTCAGCATTTGTAAAATCGGCCGCCTCTCCGCCACCAGAAATATCATTCTTGGAGGACCTATCACCAGGTGCAAAAATGGTTGGGGGTCGATGAAAACCCGTGTGACTGGGTTGGGCTACCAGCGAACAAAGTCGCATGCTAGTCACAATGTGCGCAGAGCCCGCTCCTAAAACCCTGCTTAAAATGGTGGCTTGCAAATGCAAGATAGGGTGCTCAGGGCAGTGCACTTGCAGAAAGGCAGGGCTTAAGTGCTCTATCCTATGTTCCTTTTGCCAAGGTCGAAGTTGCAGCAACGCCACCCCTATCGTCCTGGACGGGGAGGACGAGGATGTGGATGACCCAACAACATATGACGACTCGCCTCCACCTCCGGAAACCCTCGTCTCTCCTCCCCCTCCCACTCCCACTAATCCGGGCTGGATGAGACCCCGACCTTCCACAAGGGCGAAGTTTTAAACTACTGAGGTGTTTGTGCTTGACTGTGTAAATAGTATTTTATAGTTTACATTAATGTTTACGTTGTTTATGTTATGATTACGTTATGTTAAATTCAAGTTCTTGCAAGTTTTTTTTAAGAAATACATTAATCAGTACAATGTTTTCTTCATTTTCCCAAAATCCGATGTTTTACTATTTTTTAGTTTCTGGGGAAACTATGAGGCTTAAAGGCACCATTTTGGGATTAAATTGAAGCTAATTCAATTTTCTACAAATTTCTTTTTCAGACTTTTCTCTAGGAGCATTAGTTTAGCCGGCACCCTACCGATAAATTTTCACTTTTTAGAAAAAATTGCCCATCTTTCACTGGCTGTATCTCCGCAACCAATGGACATAGAGAGCTCTGGTTGGGCTTAAATTTTAGCAAATTTGCTGCTTTATAAAAGTATAGTATGAAGATACCCGAAAAACGCTTCCTTAAGTTATTATTTTCAAAGCAAATGCAACAAGTGCCAGATTTTCGCAGTTATTCGAGCACCACGGGAGTAGCACAGGATTCTCAGGGTTGCAAACTTGGGTATAAACTACTCTCAGGGGTCCTAATAACATATAAAACAATCGTAGATACATGCGCGTTTGCGATGTATGATGGTTTTATTGACTGGCCTATTAGAAAGCCTAGAATGTTTAGAAATCAATATCATGAATTTAAACTTCAAGCTACCGTTATCGCAGAAAAGAATAAAACAACTGTTGAATTTAAAAATAAACGAATGCGCAGAGTAAAAAAACATTTTGATGAATTATGTGAGGATCATAGGCTTTCAAATTCCGAGGAATTTTTTAAAATCAATGTTTACAATAGATTTTTTGATATTTTGATTACCCTAAATTCTAGGTTTCAGGCGCTCTACGAAATTGAGACAAATTAGCCTCAATTTGATCCCAAAATGGTGCCTCTAGGCCTCATAGTTTCCTCAATAACGGAACAATAGTATAACATCGGATTTTAGGAAAACATTGTACTGAATAATGTTGGTATATATTTCTTTAAAAAAACGTGCAAGAATTTGAATTTAACATTTTAGATGTAACATATGGCTTGAAATAAACATACACTAAACAAATACTAAACAAATGTAAAATGTAAAAACCAAATGATGGAACTAAAGGGGAAAATAGGCATAAATATATTGCACATAAACATCAGAAGAATTAATAAAAATTTTGATGAACTAGTTATTCTTTTAGAAACTCTTGGACAAAACGTTGATGTTGTTATACTCTCTGAAACCTGGCAGATAAATTCTACTAAATATCTTAATATACCTGAATTTGAAATGTATTATAATAACTCAAAATTAAATCAAAATGATGGGATGATAATATATTTAAGAAATAATATGAATGCAAATGTGGAACATGTAACGTATAATACTGTTAAAATTTCTCGGACTACAATCAACTGTAATGAAAATAATATTTGCATAACTAGTCTTTATAGGTCCCCTTCGTCTGACTCGAATACATTTCTGACGGATTTGGAAGCTTATTATGATACATATAAAACCCATAATACGATCGAAATCTTTATAGGTGATATAAATTTAAATATATTACAAAAAAATGATATCATAATTAACAGTTATTTAAATCTATTGGGAGGAATGGGATTTATTCCTTATATTACTAAACCAACAAGAGTCTCGGATCAAACAAGCATCTGTATAGATCACATATTTGTGAAATAATTAAATAATTCAAAACTTTTTTGTAACTCTATGATATAGGAATATAACATTACAGATCATTTTCCTATATTACTTAATATATATGCAGAAAAAAATGTTGAACAAAAAAGTTATACAAATATTATTAAGAAATTAAACGAACACAAACTGATAACTTTACTCGAAAAGGAAACATGGAACTCGGTATGTACTGTGTATGATCCAGATTTGGCATGCAACAATTTTATATCTATTTTAAAAAACTGCATAAACTTATCTACAACAGAAATTACTAAATCATTTAAATATAAAAAATTAAAGCCGTGGATAACTGTAGGTATTATGAAATCCATTAATACAAGGGACAAACTTAAAAAGAAATTAAAAAACAATTATAACAAAGAATTAGTTGAAAATTATAAAAAATATAGGAATAAGTTGAACAAAATAATAAAAAATTCAAAAATATCATATTATAATAATTTATTAGTGGATGCGAAGTCGGATGGCAAAAAAACATGGAAAATAATCAAAGAAATCATAAATGTAAATAAAAATAGTTTGCAACAAATTCACATTACTAACGATAAGAATGATATTATACAGGATGATAAAATAAAAGCTGACACATTTAATAATTATTTTTTAAACGTAGGTTTGGAAATGGCTAAAAAAATTAATAATGATAATAATGATTTTTTAATTAATGTTCTAGATTCACCGAATTCCATGGTACTATATCCTATAGATCAGAATGAAATAATTAGTATCATTGGATCATTGAAAAATAAGTGTAGTTCAGGTATGGATGGTATATCTGCTAATGTCCTAACAACAATTCATAAATTTATAACTCTTCCATTACTACACATTATAAACTCAATATTTTCTACGGGTATTGTGCCATCACATTTCAAACAATCGGTAGTTGTACCAATTTATAAATCTGGAGATCATACAAATGTTGCTAACTATAGACCTATTTCGATAATTAATAATGTTGCGAAAATATTTGAAAAATGCATCAAGAAAAGAGTTATTACATTTTTGGAAAAATACAATTTATTGTCTGATGCACAATATGGTTTCAGAGAAGGAAAAAATACAGAAATGGCTATATATGAGTTAATAAATTTTATCAATAATAGCATGAATGAAAATAAAAAATGCATAGCTATATTTTTAGACCTCGCCAAGGCCTTTGATACTGTTTCTCATAATATCCTAATTGACAGGCTTGAAAAAATAGGAATAAGGGGTAACACATTAAAAATAATAATTAATTATCTAACCAACAGAGAACAATTTGTTAGGATTAATAATGCTCTAAGCGAACCAGGTATAGTTGGAATAGGTGTACCGCAAGGCACAGTACTTGGACCTATCTTATTCCTAATTTATTTAAATAGTATAGCAGCTTTAAAAAATAATAACTTCAAAATAATTTCTTATGCAGATGATACTGTACTATTATTTAATGGCGAAGATTGGGATTCAGTTAACAAACAAAGCTCTGTAGGACTTAGTATTGTGCAGAAATGGCTAGATCGAAGTTTTTTGACTCTAAATTATTTAAAAACTAAATTTATTTCTTTCTCTCCCACAGGTGCTGGCAATAACAAAATTAATAATATAATTTTACATAAAAATTATTGCAATAATTATAACAACTGTTTCTGCAGTATAAATATTGAAGGTGTTGATAAAATTAAATACTTAGGTGTTATTATAGATCAGCATCTGAGGTGGAGACACCATGTAGAATTTATAGCGACTAAACTTCGATCTTTGATTCCAGTTTTTTATAATATAAGACAAGTGTTGAATATAAAACAACTAACTATAATCTACAAAGCCTTGGCGGAATCAATAATAAGTTATGGCATTATTATATGGGGTGGATTATATAATAGTACATTAAAAACTTTAGAAATTTGTCAAAACTATATTATTAAAGTAATGTCAAAAAAGTTAAGAGGATATCCTACAAAGAAGCTATATGCCGAAACAAATTTATTAAATATTAAATCTACATATGCTCTACAAAGTTGTATTTTTATTCACAAAAATGATAAACATTATATTAAATATTCATACCATACCAGAACAATAGCAAATTCTCTTATTGAACAAAAAATATTTACTAAAAGTATATGTCAACATTTTATCGATTACACAGGTCCCAAATTTTACAATAAACTTCCAGGCTATATCAGAAGTGTTACAAATATAAAAAAATTTATCTGTCTTGCCAGAGAGTATATTAGACTCAACTTGTGATAAAAAAATAATAATAATAATAATAATAATGGTTTGTAGTCAGTCCATCTCAATCATATTTATCTTTTATGCGTCTTCTATGTAAGGTTTTATAACTCTTACATTTGTAAATTGTTTGCTCTTCCCTGTTATACAAGTTTTCTTGCAGTATTTTGTTAATTTATAATAGAATTTATTGTTAATTAATTTCATTGTAATTAATATTACTTAAGTGTCTTAGTATTGTACATTACAGGGCACAATACAAATTTTAAAATTTAGGTGCCCTTCTCATGTAATATTACTTATGTAATTGATAATGTTAATAAATGAAATGAAAAAAAAAAATGAAATGAATACCGAAAATTCATTAAACAAACAAAATTACATACCGTTTTCCTTGTTTTATTTAAAATGAAATATGTTGAATATATATATGATTCAGTCAGAGCCATTGTGGCGGGATACGTCAGCTACGCTTTGGCAAAAACGTAGCTGTGGTTTTTGATGGATACCCACAAGCTACAAGATGCAGCTATGAGGAGCACTAAATCAGCTGAACGAATGCGACGCTCTGCTTCTCTCTCCTGCAGTGACATTTTGTTTGATGAATCAACACTCATCAAAGTGCCCCAAGCAAAACTGCTCTCAAATGAATCTAGCAAACCCCGACTGATCACCATGAATTTGAGAGGCAGGGTATCGAGGTACATCAATCTCAAGAAGACGTCGATGCTGATATAGAGAAGACTGCCCTCTCCAAGAGCTCATCGTTCGACCAAGTTTTCATCATTGGAGAGGACGTCGACCTACTGATCCTTCTCAACGGCTTAAGCTCTCTACATACGAAAGTGTACTTCCAGAAAGGCGGCAGAGATGGGTCAGAGTGCGCCCAATATCCAGCAAATTCCTTCACATGTGGAGAAATGCAGGTAACACAGACGGTTTTGTTCCTGCATGCCATCAGTGGGTGTGACACCACCTCTGCCCTTTTCGGGCAAGGCAAGATGAAGTGGTGCAACGTCTTCAAAAGAAAACCCACTGGATATACCTCGTCAGCATTTTCCTTGATCCAAACTCCAACCAGGAAGAAGTAGAAAATGCTGGCGAGAAAATCTTGATGAACCTCTACGGAGAAGATGAGGGAACGCTGAACACCCTGCGATACTCAGCATTTGTAAAATCGGCCGCCTCTCCGCCACCAGAAATATCATTCTTGGAGGACCTATCACCAGGTGCAAAAATGGTTGGGGGTCGATGAAAACCCGTGTGACTGGGTTGGGCTACCAGCGAACAAAGTCTCATGCTAGTCACAATGTGCGCAGAGCCCGCTCCTAAAACCCTGCTTAAAATGGTGGCTTGCAAATGCAAGATAGGGTGCTTAGGGCAGTGCACTTGCAGAAAGGCAGGGCTTAAGTGCTCTATCCTATGTTCCTTTTGCCAAGGTCGAAGTTGCAGCAACGCCACCCCTATCGTCCTGGACGGGGAGGACGAGGATGTGGATGACCCAACAACATATGACGACTCGCCTCCACCTCCGAAAACCCTCGTCTCTCCTCCCCCTCCCACTCCCACTAATCCAGACTGGATGAGACCCCGACCTTCCACAAGGGCGAAGTTTTAAACTACTGAGGTGTTTGTGCTTGACTGTGTAAATAGTATTTTATAGTTTACATTAATGTTTACGTTGTTTATGTTATGTTTTTTTTTTTTTTTTTTATTTAAGATTTATTGTCGCATCAACCTTGTTGGTTATTAGCGACGTATCAGTTGATATGTACAAAGTATACAAATAAATATAGGTACAGTACATTATTAAATACATTATTAAATTTTGTTATACACATTAATATCTGACAGGAATAACAATAAATTTTTTAAGTTGCACTTGTCACCTAGGATTCTGCATAGATCTGTTGGAAAATGTCTGTTATCCCTTTCTAGGGTATATTTGGGGCACTCCACGAGAAAATGTTTAACTGTTAGGATTGTTTCACACACTTCACATTTAGGCACTTCAATATTTTTGATAAGAGCCTGGTATGACCTATGCGTAGACGGGACACAATAACTTGTTCCTTTCTGCACTTGGGTATTTGTGACCAGGGTTTTATGTTATGTTTACGT
This sequence comes from Rhagium mordax, assembly GCA_963680705.1. NCBI lineage: Eukaryota > Metazoa > Arthropoda > Insecta > Coleoptera > Cerambycidae > Rhagium > Rhagium mordax. The sequence continues at coordinate 58,212,400 of OY796656.1, forward strand.
TATGTTAAATTCAAGTTCTTGCAAGTTTTTTTAAAGAAATACATTAATCAGTACAATGTTTTCATCATTTTCCCAAAATCCGATGTTTTACTATTTTTTAGTTTCTGAGGAAACTATGAGGCCTAAAGGCACCATTTTGGGATTAAATTGAAGCTAATTCAATTTTCTACAAATTTCTTTTTCAGACTTTTCTCTAGGAGCATTAGTTTAGCCGGCACCCTACCGATAAATTTTCACTTTTTAGAAAAAATTGCCCATCTTTCACTGGCTGTATCTCCGCAACCAATGGACATAGAGAGCTCTGGTTGGGCTTAAATTTTAGCAAATTTGCTGCTTTACAAAAGTATAGTATGAAGATACCCGAAAAACGCTTCCTTAAGTTATTATTTTCAAAACAAATGCAACAAGTGCCAGAATTTCGCAGTTATTCGAGCACCACGGGAGTAGCACAGAATTCTCAGGGTTGCAAACTTGGGTATAAACTACTCTCAGGGGTCCTAATAACATATAAAACAATCGTAGATACATGCGCGTTTGCGATGTATGATGGTTTTATTGACTGGCCTATTAGAAAGCCTAGAATGTTTAGAAATCAATATCATGAATTTAAACTTCAAGCTACCGTTATCGCAGAAAAGAATAAAACAACTGTTGAATTTAAAAATAAACGAATGCGCAGAGTAAAAAAACATTTTGATGAATTATGTGAGGATCATAGGCTTTCAAATTCCGAGGAATTTTTTAAAATCAATGTTTACAATAGATTTTTTGATATTTTGATTACCCTAAATTCTAGGTTTCAGGCGCTCTACGAAATTGAGACAAATTTCGTTTTCTTTGTCCTCAAACGTGTAGATATGTACATTGGCGGAGCAAGAAATTTATGAAAAAGCTGTACAATTACAAGAATTTTACAATCGCGATTTGTAACTTTATCAATTGTGTGCATTAATTAAAATTAAAAACAGTTTTTTTCTTTTAATGTTTGTTTGATGTTTGATTATATTAGTACTATTATTTATAAGGATTGATACAGAAGGTCCAATTATTATTTTGTGAGGGGTGGGGGGGGCCTCAATTTTTATTTGCGGGGGGGGGGGGGGGGCAAAATTTGAAGTTACGCCACTGACTGGAACTTTCGCTCATCCTCTAATTTAGTCAACATTTTCAAATTTCCAACAAACAACAAATGAAACTAATTTTAATCCAGAAACCAAATTTATCAGTTCAACACGTTCTGAAAATTTATTTTACATTATGTCACGAGATAAAATTTGTAAATTTTTAATTGATACAGGCGCAGGTATATCTATTATCAAACCAAATATTATTCCTCCAAATTTAATGGAATCAACTGAGAAAATAAATATACAAGGTATAACAAATGAAATTATTCCAATATCAACTTGTATAAATTATGTATTTTTTTCTGATCATTCTTATGACACATTAAAATGTTACATATCAAATATTAATATAGAATTTGACGGACTATTAGGAGCGGATTTCCTCGATCATTATGATTGCGTTATTGATATAAAAAATCGTAAGTTAATTACAAAATATAAAACCTTCGATATATACAAAAAGGTAGAAGAAGAAGAAATTGAAAAAGAATTTCATCAAAACACGCAAGTACTAACAGAAAATATTATCAAGATTGAACCAAGAACAGAAAAAGTATGTAAACTGAAGTGTACCACATTTCCACCCGAATCAGAACTCATCTTATTGTCAGAAGAAAAACAAGGATTAAGTATTCCAAATGCAATCATTAAAACCAACGAAAATGGAGAATTTTTCACAACAATTTTAAACAAGTCAGAAGAACAAAAAGAAGTAAATTTAAATAATCTACAATTTGAAGAAATGCCTTCACTAAACTCAAATCAACAAGTAAATAACCAACAAGTTCCTTGCACTCAAGTAATCAACAGAGAAACGGAAATTTTAAATCAACATTTAAACGACGAAGAAAAAGAAAAAATCATCGACACATGTTTTGACTTTTCAGATATATTTTACCTAGAAGGAGACCAACTTACATTCACAAATGAAATTAAGCACTCAATCAATACCAACGAAGCAAAACCAATATTCACAAAATCTTACAGGTATCCACAAGTACATAAACAAGAAGTAAAAAACCAAGTAACGAAAATGTTAGACCAAGGAATCATCAAACCTTCAATATCACCATGGTCATCACCAGTATGGGTAGTACCGAAGAAAATAGACGCAAGTGGAAAACAACAATGGCGTGTAGTTATCGACTACAGAAAGTTAAATGAAGTCACCGTAGATGATAAATACCCACTTCCAAATATTACAGATTTACTCGATCAATTAGGAAAATGTCAATATTTTACAACTCTCGACTTAGCATCAGGATTTCATCAGATAGAACTAGATCCAAAGGATGTAGAAAAAACAGCATTTACAGTAGAAAATGGATTATATGAATATAGAAGAATGCCATTCGGACTAAAAAATGCACCATCGACATTTCAACGCGTTATGGATAATATTTTAGTAGGAATACAAAATGAAAGATGTTTAGTATATATGGACGACATAATAATCTACTCGACAAAACTCGAAGACCATATCCACAGATTAAGAGAAATATTTTCCAGACTTTCCAATGCAAATATGAAAATTCAACCTGATAAATGTGAATTTTTAAGAAAAGAAGTAGCATAGTTAGGTCACATTATAACAAAGGACGGAGTAAAACCGAATCCAAAAAAAATATCTGCCGTACAAAACTTTCCAATTCCAAAAAATCCAAAGGACATTAAATCAATTTTAGGACTAGCCGGATATTATAGAAGATTTATACCAAACTTTGCAAAAATCTTCCTTATTACATAAAGACACAGAATTTAATTTTAATGGACAATGTCACGAATCTTTTAATAAATAAAAAAATGCATTAACAAATTATCCAATACTTCAATACCCTGATTTTGAAAAAGAATTTATTTTAACCACCGATGCTTCTAACTTTGCAATCGGAGCCGTTTTATCACAAATAACAAATGGAAAAGACTTACCAATCGCTTATACATCTAGAAAATTAAATCAAACGGAATCAAAGTACTCAACAATAGAAAAAGAATTACTAAGTATAGTCGTAGCAACAAAGACTTTTAGACCTTATTTATATGGTAGAAAATTTAAGCTATTAACAGATCATCGACCCCTTACATGGCTATTTTCAATTAAGGATCCAGGCTCAAAACTAGCAAGATGGAGACTACTAGAAGAGTATGATTATGAAATATTATACAAACCCGGAAAACAAAACACCAATGCAGATGCTCTCTCAAGAATAAACGTGAATTACCTCAATCAACTACAAACAGTAAAAATATTCCATAATAGTTTACAAGAAGAAAGTGAAAATGAAAGTGAAACTACAGAAACTTCACCTGAAACAATTGAAGAAGAATATGCAAGATACAGAAGACTTAAAGAACAAAAATCGCTAATAGACTACTCAAAATGTAAAAACTCAAACGAAAATTTTCTTCACAAATCTCACAAAAATATATTAACACCAATTATGCAAGGTAATATAACCGAAAATCAATTTAAAATAATCGAAGACTTTTTAAAAGAAAATATGCAATATCGCGATGACAAAATAAACACTCAGTATAGTAAAACTGTAAAAAATCGAAAGTATTATATTATTCCAGCACCATATGAAAATACGGAACAACTCTTATTTCATGTAATTTACGACAATAAAAATATCTTATTAGAAAATCCTATTTACTATTTAGAAGAATTAAATGAAATACCAATACTTGAAATTTTATCATTCATATTTTCAGACGACGAAATTCAATTTATTACGTGTAACAAAGAAATAATAACACCAGTAGAAAATGAAAGACAAATTATTATTGATCAATTTCATTCAGGAAAAGCAAATTTACATAGAGGTATAAATGAAACAGTAAATCGTATTAAACAAAAGTATAATTGGCCAAATCTAAATAAAGAAGTCGAACATTTTATAAAAAATTGTGAAACATGCAATAAAACAAAAGTGTGTAGAAAAAATTTAAGTAATCCCCTTGTTATAACAGAAACTCAAAAAAACCCATTTGAAAGAATTAACTTAGATATTTTAGAAATTCCAGAAAATAATCTTGTATTAACAATTCGCGACGAGTTAACAAAATTCACTCAAGCTTATCCTTTACAAAATAAATCAGCAAAACAAGTAGTCAATACTTTACTCTTATATTTCCAACATTACGGAACTCCTTTACGAATACACTGTGACAGAGGAAAAGAATTTGATAATCAACTATTAAAAGACCTCTGCACGCTTTACGGAATAAAATTAACTTTTTCATCAATAAATCACCCTCAATCAAATGGATCACTCGAAAGATTTCATGCAACACTATTAGAAATGATAAGAGCAACTATCACAGAAAACCCCAATGATCACCCTTTAACATGTTTACCTAATGCTATTATATGTTATAATAATTCAAAAAATCAAACACATGGATTTACCCCGTATGAATTAATATTCGGGCATACAAACTCTAGACCCCCTGAAAAGACATATAATCAAGAAGAATTAATTTCTAAGTATATACGAGATTTAAATAATAGAATATCTTATTTTTATGAAGTAGCAAGAGAAAGAACTATTCAGAATAAACAAAAATCAAAAACGAGATACGATCAAATTAAAAATCCAAAAGAAAAACAATTTAATATTCAAGACAAAGTTTTTATCAAAGAAACTCAAAGAAAATCAAAACTAGCTAATAAATCGAATGGACCTTTTGAAATAATTGAAATATTTGAAAACAATGCATTTAAACTTAAAGACCCTGTAACTAACAGAGAATTTACTATTAATTCAGATATGATAAGTTCACAAGTAGAATAAACCTTTCTTTATTTTCAGGTTATCACTCACGATAACAAGACTAAGTACGCATAGCATAAATTATGAATTGAAACAATTAAAACAGCACAATCGGAATTTATTATCACCCAGAAGCTGAAATGAAAATTTCGAACGATAAATGGACAATCTTATCTTATAAAAATATAACATTATTAAAACAAGCATACGAACAAAACGTTAATCTAATAAATGGCTTCAATACAAAACTACTCCAAGAAAATGGACCGAGATTAAATTATTTTTATAAAGAAGTACAACCGCACGTAAATTTAATTAATAAACAATTAAAATCTATCGAAAGAAAGTTCGAAGAAATTAAATATGATATACAAGGTAATCGATATAAACGAGGATTAATAAACGGTATAGGTACTATATGGAAATCTTTAACAGGAAATTTAGACTCTTCAGATGGCGAATATTACTCAGATTGTATTAATAAATTAAAAAATGATGAATACCGAAAATTCATTAAACAAACAAAATTACATACCGTTTTCCTTGTTTTATTTAAAATGAAATATGTTGAATATATATATGATTCAGCCAGAGCCATTGTGGCGGGATACGTCAGCTACGTTGTCAACCGCTTTGGCAAAAACGTAGCTGTGGTTTTTGATGGATACCCACAAGCTACAAGATGCAGCTATGAGGAGCACTAAATCAGCTGAACGAATGCGACGCTCTGCTTCTCTCTCCTGCAGTGACATTTTGTTTGATGAATCAATACTCATCAAAGTACCCCAAGCAAAACTGCTCTCAAATGAATCTAGCAAACCTCGACTGATCACCATGAATTTGAGAGGCAGGGTATCGAGGTACATCAATCTCAAGAAGACGCCGATGCTGATATAGAGAGGACTGCCCTCTCCAAGAGCTCATCGTTCGACCAAGTTTTCATCATTGGAGAGTACGTCGACCTACTGATCCTTCTCAACGGCTTAAGCTCTCTACATACGAAAGTGTACTTCCAGAAAGGCGGCAGAGATGGGTCAGAGTGCGCCCAATATCCAGCAAATTCCTTCACATGTTGAGAAATGCAGGTAACACAGACGGTTTTGTTCCTGCATGCCATCAGTGGGTGTGACACCACCTCTGCCCTTTTCGGGCAAGGCAAGATGAAGTGGTGCAACGTCTTCAAAAGAAAACCCACTGGATATACCTCGTCAGCATTTTCCTTGATCCAAACTCCAACCAGGAAGAAGTAGAAAATGCTGGCGAGAAAATCTTGATGAACCTCTACGGAGAAGATGAGGGAACGCTGAACACCCTGCGATACTCAGCATTTGTAAAATCGGCCGCCTCTCCGCCACCAGAAATATCATTCTTGGAGGACCTATCACCAGGTGCAAAAATGGTTGGGGGTCGATGAAAACCCGTGTGACTGGGTTGGGCTACCAGCGAACAAGGTCTCATGCTAGTCACAATGTGCGCAGAGCCCGCTCCTAAAACCCTGCTTAAAATGGTGGCTTGCAAATGCAAGATAGGGTGCTTAGGGCAGTGCACTTGCAGAAAGGCAGGGCTTAAGTGCTCTATCCTATGTTCCTTTTGCCAAGGTCGAAGTTGCAGCAACGCCACCCCTATCGTCCTGGACGGGGAGGACGAGGATGTGGATGACCCAACAACATATGACGACTCGCCTCCACCTCCGGAAACCCTCGTCTCTCCTCCCCCTCCCACTCCCACTAATCCAGACTGGATGAGACCCCGACCTTCCACAAGGGCGAAGTTTTAAACTAATAAAGTTATTATTTGAATGGTAATGATAAAAAGTAATAGTTAGTTTATTTCTGGAAAAGTTTAACACATACAATTGAAAAAAAGAATAACTAATTATTACTAAAATTAAACTTTAAGGAAAATTATTTTTTACTACTTTTTATCATTACCATTCAAATAATAACTTTGATTTTGAGTTTTATTAATGAAACTAATAATAGTAATAACAACTAGGTGCCAAAGCCTACTTGAAGTAAAAACCTACAATTTGGGATGCCAGCTGCTTGACTTTGGTGCACTTTACCTGGTTTTTCTCGAAAACGGGCAAATTTTAGCACTTCGTACAAGAGCACCTTTTTTGTTTAGAATAAAATTTGCCATAACAGCAAGTAACAAAAGGGGCAAAAAGATTAATCTCAAAAAAGTTAGGACCTAAAATGTTCACACGGAGTACTGTACTGAACGCCCTGTATGATATAGCCAAAAATTAATAACACCAGAGCATTTAGCATCCCCAGAAACCCCACACAGCAAAATTTCAGCTCATTTGGTCGAATTTTGTGGAAGATAGGACCAAAACTAGATTTAAAAAAAATTTTTTAACGCCCTGTATCTTGAAAACGGAAAGAGATACGCCCATGGTTCATAGGAACAAATTGTAATATTTTTTGAAATTCTATCAGCCCCTGAATTTTTGCTAGTGTTTTTTAGAACACCCTGTATATGATTATTATATTAAAATTTTTTTAAGAAATAACTGTTATCAGTTTACATGTTAGATATTTACAGCATTATGATTAATTAAATGAAAAAGGTTAAATTTGATTAATACAGATAAATTATGCAATTAGAGATAATGAATATTCAAACTTTTTTAATTATTATTTCCTTTGAGATTATTAAGCAATTGTAATTCATTATTTAGTTTAATAGATTTAATTATTTAATTGTTTTATAAATTACGTTACTTCAATAAGACCGAAATTATTATTTTATTTTATTTTTATTTTATTTTATTTATTTTTATAGAAATTATTATTAATATATATGACTATTTTTAAGCTTTTTATTTTATTTACTCATCTGTATTACTACTACCACTACTACTTATGTTGTTATTTTCTGATTTTTTAACGTCTAATTTTAAAAGGAATACATATATATATATATATATATATATATATATATATATATATATATATATATATATATATATATATATATATATATATATATATATATATATATATATATATATATATATATATATATATATATATATATATATATATATATATATATATATATATATATATATATATATATATATATATATATATATATATATATATATATATATATATATATATATATATATATATATATATATATATATATATATTACTGAGGCCACTAAACTGTTCTTTTATTCATATTTTCCGGTTCATTATTAATAGCTACCATTTCAAGAAAAAGTCTTTTAGTTGGATTTTTTTCATTATATAAAATTTTGAAATTATCAAAAAAATCAAGATGGTGTCTAGTATCCATTGCATGTTCTGATAGAGCACAAATACGTTTAAATGTTCGACAGTCACTTTTATGTAAGGTAATACGCGACTTTACAGCCCTAGATGTTTGACCAATATATTTCTGCTCACAATTTTTACAGGGAATACTTTATATTACATTAGATTTCTTTGATAAGTCATCTTTATCTTTTAATTTAGTATATAATTGTCCTACACTTTTTAAATTTTTTTGAGCAATTTTAATTTTTTTTTTTTTCATGTTTAAATATATTCATTATTCTTGTGGATAATTCTTTTACATATGGTATGGAACCATAAGTTGTTGCTTCTACTCGAGGGTCATTAGTTTGTGCTTCTATTACACCATTGTTACTCAAATTGTCATTTATTGTCGTATTATATAACCATTTTTTTTTAAGATATGGGGGATATGAATTGTCTAATAATATATTATATAATTTATCAATGTTCAATTTTCGTAGAGAAGGGTGAGATATTTATTGAATTCTGTTTTTCATAGCTAGAACCAAATTTATTTTAATTTTTTCAGTGTGGTGGGAATTATAGTTTATATATCTGCCTGAACTTGTTGGTTTTATATACCAATCTAATATAACAGTATTATCAGGTCTTCGTATTAATTGAGTATCTAAGAACGGTACTCTTAAATTCGTTTCCTCTTCTATTGTGAATTGTATATGGTTGTTATAACTATTGAAAACATTTAGAATTTCCTGTATGCCTTCCTGCGGAACTGAACATATAATATCATCTACGCATTTTTTTATAAACGGTAATTGAAAAGCAGTCATGGCTCCCTAGACGCAAACTTAAATTATCTTAAAAAAATGTTTGAGGTTATGGTTTTTCCTCGAAGTTGATACTATCGTATGCAGAATAAATACCTGAATCCAAAAATGTAAAAATATACAGGGTGTTCCATTTAAAAAACAGATGTTACGGTCATTTTCGGTGAAACCGGAAGTGCTAGAATTATTTTATTAACACGCATTAATTCAAATTTACTTGTTATTGCAACTACCAAAAAAAAAGATATCTGAAAAAACAAGAAAGTTATAGGGGTGAGCCTAATTTCATTTACACCCGGTATACCGAGTGTAAACGAATAGTGGGCCACCCCTGTAACTTCCTCGTTTTTAAAGAAATCGGGATAAAATTTTGTACCGTGAAATTAGGTAAGATTTCCAACTTTTTTAGACTTATCCGCCATATTTGTCTCTTCCGGTTTCACCGGAAATGACAAATACCGGAAGGGACCACCTTGTATGTTTTTACGTTTTTGAAATAAAGATCACATTTTGGATACATTTGTTTAAATGTTATTTGTGGCATTTCATAAATTATTTCTTTCCTTTTCTTTATTGGGATTTATTACCACATTCCTCGAGGATTGGATACATTTATACTGTTTTGAACAATTTATACAAGGTTGCACGAAAAATAATTCGAATTTTAGTTGTCAATCTAGATGGCTGCTAATATGTTAAAATTATTTTTGTTCCAATGTAATTCATATAAAAAATATGAAAACGTCAATATGTCCAATAATACATCATACAGGGTGCTCTAAACTCATTAAAATCACATTCACAACTCTTTTTTTAATATTATGATATGGGCCACCAGGATATTCAGAAAGCTCTATTTAGTAGGGGTACTAAACGGTACCAAATGTTCCGCACTGTATAATCGTTACCGGCAGGAATGACAATTTTTCTTAAGAAATTTATGATTTATATCATAAAATATTAACACAAATATACCGGGTTGATCAAAATTTAATTGAAGTTAGATATACCAGTAGTATGTACAGGGTTAGTTTTATTAATGTAAACCCCCCATTTTTATTTTTATCTTTGATAGATTCCAAAAATTAAAAAACTAGCCTTACACGGTTTTTATGTAGATTCCACTCCTGCTAACGGATTGACAGTAGCGTTTTAAATGTACAGGGTACGCGAAAAAGTTTATTTTTTTAAAATGGAACACCCTGTATATTTTGACAAATTTGAATTCCTCCAATCATTCTGATTACAAATATATAATAATAATAATAATAATAATAATAATAATCTTTATTCACCATTTACGATACATTAGAGTATATATGGCAGGTCATTTACATAACTAGTATAAAAATAAAAGACAAAGCAATAAATAAAATAAGTAAATAAATAGTACATAATAATTAGGTATATGTTACGAACACTAAATAACAAATTGACAAACAAACAGATAGATATATTGCATACATGTCAAAACGTTAGATGGTCTTAAGGTGTTGTATAATCGCTGTACTGGTTTTTGAGTTATTTTCACTTTATTATGGATACGTTGAAACAAAAGCGTTATTTTATAAATCATATAATAAATGAATAAATGGAATACATCAAAAACAAAACAAAATATATGAATTATTAAAACAAATTATGTAACATTTTCAACATAACCAACCACCATTAACTTCGATACATTTCAAACCACGTTTAATACAATTCGAAAGAATTTTTCGAAGAAAAAGTGCTGCATCCAAATTTAGCAAACTTATTTTTTACAATTTGATTTTTTTATTTAAAATTTTCCACTGGTTCACTGTAAATTTTTTCTTTAAGCGATCCCCAAAGAAAATAATCTACTGGAGTAAGGTCTGGACTCCGTTCGAATTTTATTAAACGTTGTTTGAAATCTATCGAAGTTAATGTTGCAAATGTTATGTAATTTGTTTTGTTTTGATTTATTCCATTTATTGATTTATTATATGAGTTTATAAAATAACACTTTTGTTTCAACGTATCCATAGTAAAGTGAATATAACTCAAAAACCAGCAAAGCGATTATACAATATTAGTATACATTTGTAATCAGAATGATTGTGGGAACTCAAGTTTGTCAAAATATACAGGGTGTTCCATTTAAAAAACCTAACTTTTTTGCGTAACCTGTATATTTAAAATGCTATTGACAATCCGTTAGCAGAAGTGGAATCTACGTAAAAAACCGTGTAAGGCCAGTTTTTTAATTTTTCGAATCGGTCAAAAATAAAAATAATAATGGGGGGTTTACATTAATAAAACTAACCCTGTACAGTTTTTTCTACCCAAAGAAAAGCTATAAGAATAATTGCTGGTCTTAATTATAGTTAAGTATTCTCACATTACCATGCGCGTAGGTATATCCTCAAAAGTTTATTATATGTAAAAGAAAATGAAGAGAATTTCACAACACATAGTCAATTGCACAGTTACTCCACAAGAAACTGTGATAAAACAAATATAAATTTTTTAAGGCTAAGGCGGACACATGTAGTTACAAATTATTACGGTACAATGTTTTCTAATGTATTGCCGCCCCACATAAAGCAACTGAATCTAATCAAGTTCAAAATTTCTGTCAAAACATTTTTACTCGGTAATGCCTTTTATTCATTTGAGGAATTCTTGGTGGCTGATTTTAATGATTTAAATGTGTGACAATTACTAATGTAATTTTATTTATCTTTTTTATCATTAGCGTTCGTTCACTGATTTTATGTAGTGTTTACTATATGTTGGTAGTATTTATCTCATTCATTTATAAGTTTTATTGTTTGTAATTTATTCCTATTCATATTTCTTTGTAAAACTTGACCTGTGTAAATATTTTAAGTATAAAGCACCAATAAATTATATTATTATTATTATTATTATTATTATTATTATTATTACTACTGCTGCTACTACTACTATGCGGATACACTATAAAACAATTATCCGTCCTAAATATCAAGTAATTTTTCAGTATAGAAACTGAAAAATTATTATAACATTTTCTTCCCAGGCGTTCCCACCTGATTTTCTTCAGAAATTAGTGTACACCATTGATGAATAACAGATCCGTCTTTTATTCAACATCCAAAAGGCTAGAGAAGAAAATTAAAAGCGTAGGGACCTACTACCTCTTTGCCACCAGCTAAAAACTAATTTAATTGCAGCATGAAAGAATATAAGGAAACAATAATAATAAAGCAACACGTAGCTCCCTTCACAACCTGGCATCTGCGCTAGAGGGAAGTACGAGTAATTATTAATTATAAAATATATAGATTCGGAGGGAACTAACAATGCATAATATCTGTAAAATATACAAAATATATACCAATTTTATTGGTACAATTCTTTACCCCTCTCTTGAGAGACGTGTAAAGACTCATCTTCTAAATATGTTTATACAAGGTCATCCATATATATGTAATAAAACTACTGGAGGTTGGTTCGCCTAGTGTTTATCACGGAGGGAACAACGACGTGTTAATACATATATATATATATATATATATATATATATATATATATATATATATATATATATATATATATATATATATATATATATATATATATATATATATATATATATATATATATATATATATATATATATATATATATATATATATATATATATATATATATATATATATATATATATATATATATATATATATATATATATATATATATATATATATATATATATATATATATATATATATATATATATATATATATATATATATATATATATATATATATATATATATATATATATATATATATATATATATATATATATATATATATATATATATATATATATATATATATATATATATATATATATATATATATATATATATATATATATATATATATATATATATATATAGGCGAACAACCTCCAGTAGTTTTATTACATATATATGGATGACCTTGTATAAACATATTTAGAAGATGAGTCTTTACACGTCTCTCAAGAGAGGGGTAAAGAATTGTACCAATAAAATTGGTATATATTGGTATATATATATATATATATATATATATATATATATATATATATATATATATATATATATATATATATATATATATATATATATATATATATACATATAAACCGGCATTATCAGTCCCAAAATTGTATGTTTTTAGAGTATAGGAAGCCCGACACCTACTTACGAAGCCCGACTCCGGGCTTGGTAAAAACTTACGTGTATATTTCAGTGGTTAAGCTTGGTAGGGCTAATGGAACGTCCTCCCCAAATTTTTGATGGGCTTGGTAAGGTCGGTATTTCTCTCAAGATATACAGAATTAATTCCGAAAATTTCATATAGAGGGCGCACAACTTGATCAGTATATACAATGATAATATATGACCGATTTAGCGAAGCCCAGTATTTTATTCGTATGATGCGTAGCCCGAAAACTTGCCAACATCGCATCAGGTAAAGTAGCTGTCTCTTCTAATTAAACCCTGAACAATTTCATTTTATTAAGAAATACACCAATTTTATTAAAAAACTGAAAGTAGTCAGTACTATGACAATTTTCACTAATAATTGTCAAGTGCAGTTTTGTTTATAAAAATAAAGCCAATAAATTTTTAATGGGTTCATTGTAGGTGGATTACTCTACAGGGTGATTCACGTTGACCGCCTATAAGAAGTATCTCGAGAAAGAAAAGAGATATCGATTTGAAATTTTGGTTATGGTCCTAAATGGGTAGGATCTATTTAATGAAAATATTTTCAAAATGGTGGCATTTCCGGTTATACCGGAAGTTGACCCTAACTTTGTTATTTTAAATGTGATGCCTCCATTTTCAATTTTTTTTAGATTCCTCGGAAAATTTAAAGGTCACTTCATTAAAGGTTCCCTATGTCTAAACTGAATATTTTCTGAGATATTAATTTTTTTCCCAAAATATTGACGGAATAGTTGTATAATGTAAAAATCAATATCTCAGTAACAATTAACGATAAGACGTTGAATTTTTTATTGAGGTAAGACAAGGTATTGGAGCTATCCATCATGTAATAAAATTGTCAACGTCTCAACTGCAAAGTTTCTAAAATTAACGATATCTATCGACCTCATAAAAACAGCAATAAGTAATTTTTTTTAAATGGAACCATATCTAATTAAATACACCAATCGATAGCGAGAAAAAATGCGCATCTAAGCTTGTGTCATGTTCCTATACCCAAAATGTATGATTCTTTAGATATTTGCGATTTTCTAATTTGATCGATGAAAATTGAAGAGTGCCATATGAAAATTGAAGAGTATGCTTTGACTTTGACTGTGGACGAAACAAAATACAACAAATTCAACAAAATAGGCTTGTTCTGGTTCAAAATTTTCGCAGTCCTAAAACCGTTCCCGTCTTGCGCAATGTAAAAAATTACCAATTTTAATACACAGCGCATGGTTGTTTCTTCATTGCGCATGACGGGGACTGATCCAGAACTGTTCTAATGAGAACCAGAACAAGCCTAATGTGACAGCTAATATGTAACTCGTGTTATTGTTTTGGGTTTATTGATGGTAATTCAGGATACATTTCATTAAATGTTCTGCATGTTCTGCTAATTATTCTGTCACATTGTCCATGAATGTAAACTAAATGAAAAATATCTGAGTTTGAGTAATTATTTGCCACTTTCTCCACAATAAGACACAATACAGAATATTTATAATGAAAAACAATAACACGAGTTACGTATTAGCTGTCACATCTGTTTAATTTGTTGTATTTTGTTTCGTCCACAGTCAAAGTCAAAGCATACTCTTCAATTTTCATCGATCAAATAGAAAATCGCAAATATCTAAAGAATCATACATTTTGGGTATAGGAACATGATACATGTTTAGATGCGCATTTTTTCTCGCTATCGATTGGTGTATTTAATTATGGTTCCATTTAAAAAAATGACTTATTGCTGTTTCTATGAGGTCGATAGTTATCGTTAATTTTAGGAACTTTGCAGTTGAGATTTTGACAATTTTATTACATGATGGATAGCTCCAATACCTTGTCTTACCTCAATAAAAAATTCAACGTCTTATTATTAATTGTTACTGAGATATTGATTTTTACATTATACAACTATTCCGTCAACATTTTGGGGAAAAAATTTATATCTCAGAAAATATTCATTTTAGACATAGGGAACCTTTAATGAAATAACCTTTAAATTTTCGTAGAATCTAAAAAAAAATTGAAAATGGGGGCATCTCATTTAAAATAACAAAGTTAGGGTCAACTTCCGGTATAACCGGAAATGCCACCATTTTGAAAATATTTTCATTAAATAGATCCTACCCACTTAGGACTATAACCAAAATTTCAAATCAATATCTTTTTTCTTTCTCGAGATACTTCTAATAGGCGGTCAACGTGAATCACCCTGTATATACTATAATCACGAAACTCGAACGGTCATTATTTTTAAATTAGTCGATGTAATTCGATGTCAATTTTAATTCTCTTTTAATTTATGGTTAAATGCAGTTTATTCAACTGTTAAAGCTGTTTATCCATTTAAGTTTTGCATAAGGAAGCAACTGAATCAAATAAGAGAAAATTAGAGTTAGAATTAGAACATTATGTTTTTTTTTCTAAACGGTATTACTGATTAAAAAATTATAAAGTGTTTGGAATTTAAGAATAGTCTATTATCTAAAGAGAAAAATACAGTGGGTCCCAGGATCCGGTAACGCACTCTTGTAAACTATTTTATTTTTGATTTGCCGAGAAAAAGTCATTCATTGTAAAAAGTTTTGCTTGTCTTAGGAAGCCATAACTTGAGATAATTTTACAGGGTATTCTAAAATTGTTTTATGGCATTAGTATTTCTACATGCAGCCAGTCACTTAATTCTAAAAATTAGAATATAACTTTTCTTATAATTAGAATGTATTTAACATTTTCTTCTTTAAATTTATTTATGTTTTATATATTTTTCGAAATTAGATTGATTCCTACTTTAATTTTGATTATTGGTTGAGGTTATCAACCTGAGCGAATTGAAGCTGGTTGTTATTTATTATTTTATACTTTATTAGTTTCTTTACCTATAATAATTAAAATTTTTTTTTATTATGAAAAATGTAATTCTTTAAATTTATTTTTTTAATAATAATGGAAATAGAGTTTTTATATATTTATGTATAAATTTAGTATTTTTTGTTAAAATACCTATATTTTTTATTCATTTATGATTACCTAAAGCTCACGTAGCGCCTCCTGTTTCAGGGTCATTAATTTTGGCAGGTATTATATTAAAATTATGAGGTTATGGATTTTTACGTTTAATAATATTATTTATTGAAATTGGAATAAAAATTAATTATTATTTTATTATTATTAGATTAGTAGGTGGATTTTTTGTTTCTTTGATTTGTATTCGTCAAAGAGATATAAAATCTTATATAATTGCTTATTCTTCAGTTGCACATATAGGGATAGTATTAGCAGGTATTATAACTTTAAATATTTGAGGGTTTTGAGGTTCTCTGGTAATGATAATTGCTCATGGATTATGTTCTTCTGGTTTATTTTGTTTAGCTAATATTTCTTATGAACGAATAGGGAGACGAAGACTTTATTTAAATAAGGGATTTTTATATAATAAGACTTTCATTGTGATGATTTTTACTTTGTTCTTCTAATATAGCTGCTCCTCCCTCTTTAAATAAATAGGAGAAATTTTGTTAATTAATAGGTTAATATTATTTTTATCTTTAATTTCGTTTTTTAGAGCTGTGTATTCGTTATTTTTATATTCTTTTTCTCAGCATGGTAATTTTTATTCAGGGACATTTTCTGTTTATCAAGGAATATTTACGAGAATATTTATTATTATTTTTACAATGAATACCTTTAAATTTATTAATTTTAAAAGGTGATTATTTGGCGTCATGAATTTAATCTAAGTAGTTTATAAAAAATATTGATTTGTGATTTTAAAGATATAGTTTTCTATTTTAGATAATTTATTCTATTTTAAAGTTTATTTTAATTTATTTTTATTAAATTCTTTATCATTTTTGTTCTCTTAGGCTACATTTTTTAACCCAAGATTTTAATTTAATTATTGAATTAAATTTATTAACATTAAATTCTTTATCTGTAATTATAACTATCTTATTAGATTGAATGTCGTTATTATTTATGAGATTTGTCTTATTTATTTCTTCTATAGTAATTTATTATAGTCATGAATATATGTTTGGTGATGAAAATTTAAATCGATTTATTTATTTGGTGGTTATATTTGTTTTATCAATAATATTATTAATTATTAGACCTAATTTAATTTCAATTTTATTAGGTTGAGATGGATTAGGTTTAGTTTCTTATTGTTTAGTAATTTATTACCAAAATGTTAAATCTTTTAATGCTGGGATATTAACAGCATTATCTAATCATATTGGAGATGTTGCTTTACTTATATCTATTGCTTGAATAATAAATTATGGAAGATGAAATTTTATTTTCTATTTGGATCTAATAAAAGATGAATTTTCACTTATAATCTCCCTAGCAGCAGAATTATTACCAAGACGAGGGAAATTTTCTATCAACAAAAACATGAGTGAAACCGAAAAAAAAATTATCGGGAATTAATTCTGCTGCGTGGGAGATTCGGTAAGAAAATTTCATAAATTGGAGTTTCTTTTAATATGATGAGAAGATGAGACCTACGACCTATTCTGCGTAGATGTCAAATTTTTTCTGGATAATAAAACTTTAAAAAACATATTTCCGATGAGTTTAGTTTAATATGACGCACTGTATTTTTACAATAGAAGTTGATTTTACTTGTTAGTAACTAAGGTTTATTACTAAAATTTCAGGAACATTAAAAACATTAATTCGTTTTCAACCATAACATCTGAAATTACATGTCTACATGGTTTCAAATGAAACTTAAAAAAAATTATTTCCGATGATTTTAGAAAAATATTACATATTGTATTTTCACAAGAGAATTTTACTTTGATGTTTAGTATCACTTTTTTGTTACTAAAATGTGACGGACATTAAAAAATATTATTAATTTTACAAATGAGGAGAAATTGATAATATGTTTTTATTTAGATATTCATATAATATAAACGAGTAAATAGTTGGCTCTGAGTAACATTTGTTAACGTTTGACATTTGGCAGTTATTGTCTCGGTGATTTGGCATTCAATATTATTAATTATTGTCAAATCAATGTAAAATTTTAATAAATAATAAACAACTTCAAAACAAGTATCTACAATGAACTGTAAAAATTATAAATTATGTACTATGTGCCAGAAGATAAATGACGTAAGCCAAAACCATAGAGACTTGAAATTATTACCATTTTTATTGGACCAGTTTATGGACGAAAATATTCTTGAAGATAAGAAATTATTTTACAAAGTTGATATGGAATTAAAACCAATTTTAGAAAGCCACAAGATGTCCAAAGCCCAATGGAATAAACGAGTGTCAAAATATTACATATATTCGTTAAAACACAGACAATTCTTAATGTTAGAATCACCAAGTTTTTCGCCTATTAAAAAAGATGCAGTGCAAGAATTTCATTATATTTTAAATCTTTTCAAAATTTTTGATATGTCCCTTTTAACCCCGGTGTTCGATATGTAAAGCAAATTGGTTAGTATCAATAAAAATTATAAGTTAGCAACAAAATGTATTTTGATTTTATTCTGAGTGACTTTTGCCAATAGATATAAAGCCTCGTATAAAGCACTTCATTTTTGACAGAAAAATTATCACTTATTAATTCCATTAAGTTAATAGGAACTAACAAAATTATCGCGATAATCTCCCGTTGCTATAAGCAACGTAAACAAAAAGAAGCCTTCTAATTGGTTGAAAATAAATTTATGAAATTTTCTATAAAATTGATGATTACCTGCGGCTATAGCAGCTCCAACTCCAGTTTCTTCTTTAGTTCATTCTTCAACTTTAGTTACAGCTGGGGTTTATTTATTAATTCGTTTTAATTTTTGTTTTTCTTCAAATTTAATATTAATTTTATTATTAATTTCAAGTTTAACTATATTTATATCAAGTTTAGGAGCTAATTTTGAATTTGATTTTAAAAAAAAATATTGCTTTATCAACATTAAGTCAATTAGGTTTAATAATAAGGATTTTAGCTTTAGGAGAGTATAAATTACCTTTTTTTCGTTTATTAACTCATGCTTTATTTAAAGCTTTATTATTTATATGTGCAGGAAATATTATTCATAATTTAAATAATTGTCAAGATATTCGTTTCATAGGAAAATTAAATAAGCATATACCATTAACTTGCACTTTTTATAATATCAGAAATTTTTCTTTATGTGGGTTACCTTTTTTATCTGAATTTTATTCTAAAGATTTAGTTGTTGAAATTATATCTATACAATTTTTAAATATTTTGATTTATTTAATTT